>CM031240.1:834768972-834873754 GCA_018340775.1 Taxus wallichiana var. yunnanensis
TATAGTTTTGGTTTTAACCAAGGAGTTTACCACTACCTCCTTATCGGATTTCTTAAAACGTAGTACTAGTTAACCAAAACAAAACCACTTTTCCAAACGCGTATGAAAGAGACACGAAAGGGCCATTATTCTACCAACAAACCCTATCCTAATCGTCACAACTTCTCTACATAATATAAGGAAGACTAAACCCAAAAGTCGTTAATAAATTTTTTTATATAATTCACACAATGTCAATAAACATTAAAATAAAAATTGACTTCCCTAACAAGGCCACAAAATGGGACCTTTTAGTAACCAAGTTTAAGTATAAGGTATTCGAGTTCGAAAACAAGGGATTCGATACGCAGAGGGCAAAACACCAACGATGCCCCAGACTCAAAAGACCTTACCACGAGTACAAGCACAAACCAAGAACCAACGCACATAGCTATCAGGAAGGTTACGCAGTGCGGTCAGGGCTAGAAGTTCTATGAACTCCTTGCCAAAGGTATAGAAGATGGAAAATTTTACCCGATCCATGTGGGCTTATCGAGGAAAGGTCTTAGAAAATATCAAACAGATAAATATAACAGCCACTTATGATATTATTACTGAAATCAGTTGTCATCTAACAGGAAACGAGTTCACGAGTCCAGTACCATGGATTCACCTACAACTTTTGTTTGATCCAGCTAGTAATAGCTTTCTTTGCGACCCTTAATAAAAATTGTAGATATTTCTTTGATTAAACTTACAATGTTTCCCTTGCTTTAATCAAACAAGAGTTTACATCAAGAAATAGGTATAGTAATACTCTCAACACGTGGAGGCCAAAATAGATGCAAAGGTTATCCCTCATCTAGACTAGGTAAAGCGATCAACCATGTACGGTTCTAAAACAAACCCCAAATGCCATTTTCTAATCAAACATAAAGTAAGGAATGCCCATAGGCTTAAACAAGTTTCGACACAACGTCACTATTAAAGTACCTTTTAAAAACAAGAGAGCCCTAAACAGAAATGCGTATTTATTCAACCAAAAGAGGTATGTAGGCTTAACCTTCTATTTAGTAACCTTCAATTATAATTACCATCACGAGAATTCTTTTTAAGAAAGTCATGTAAGCAAACAAAACTCAATAATGTTTCCTTCCCTACGAACTAGACTACATCACTCAATATTGCAGTAACCCATTTAGACAAATATGAAATAGAGTAAGCTATAAGAGAGGAAGGAACATTCCAAGCAAAATCAGCGAAATTGGAATAAGATTTAAAGGAACAACCACACAATCAGGCAGTGATATAAACAACCACGAAAACATCTAGTCTAGGCGCCATTCAAGAGGAAAGAAAATTCATTTCAAGATACTGAAAGAAGGTAGAAAACTATTACAAGGAGTAGATTTAACATGCCTGGTTTAAAACGCCATCTCCATATGCATATGATTGTTTCAATGTCGTTGCTTTCCTTTAACCCAAAGTGCTTTGCGAGCTCGAGCTAGCGCCACAATCACGCAGTGAAAAACAGCTACAAACCAACCCCATGATTTGAAGCTCGGACACGAGACATATTGATTACACCACGCTCCTGGCTCGGGTAGGCATCTACCGTGATGATACACAACCTTTTCCTTCATCAGATTTGGGGACAGCATCAAAATCTCGGTGCAAACATTGCAGCTGTAGCTTGAAAGGTGTGATTATTCAATGAGAAAACTTTATGCTTGCCACTTGGTGACACATGTTGAAGAAGCTCATATAATAGCATAGTAAATTGTGTTTCATGAATATTCGATATGAAACAGCCCGCCTCTATGAGGTTCTCTTCCATGAGTTACATCAAAAAGCAAGAAGATCTCTAAAGAGAATCTTTGTAAATAAATTTCATCAGTCTCTGAGTAATGACCACACCTTGTCACTTAATCGATTTTGATAAAAACTATCTACGGTAGGAGAATCTCGAATTTGAGGTGCATTCGACACTTAATGAAAATAACATAGCAACAAATGTGCATTTCACACACTGCTGCACCATTCAACACACACTGGTATAATTGGTTTCACGCCCCTCCTCCACGAGGGACCAGTCTCCACCTGATCGAGGCATTGAGGATGTCGAGGCCTGAAATGGCAAAGTAGGCGAGAGTGAGACAATTCGTGTCCTGCTCCATAACCGATCTGCTCCATTGTTCAGCTCCCACACTATTCTTTACCCTCTCGTCATCGGGAGCAGGACCATACCAGCCATTTGAGGCCAACGGTTTCCTTCGGGACCCAAAACCCCATATTCTACTCTGCTTATGACTCGCCTAGCATAAGGATCCACCAAAATGCACGAAGGATCATAGCGGTGGCCTTCTTCAGGACAATATTGTCCATCAACTTGATAATCATACAACAACATATCATCAAACTTTCCAGGGAAGAAATGTGCGCATACATCTCCTATTTTATTCAAGAGCAGGTCGAGAGAAAATATGTTTTGTTACCTTACCCTTGAGCAGTAAGTAAAAGGTAAAAGGCATAATGTCGAGAAGTAGCTTGCGAAGAAAGAACGACGAAGTTAACGCCTCCATTTGTTTTCTCGTATCTTCGTATCAAACCACCATATCAACCCATGGGTAAGGCACTAGAATAAATTCCAGCAAGTAAGCGAAAGCTTGATCGTGAATGTAATCTCAACCGCACTTGCAAAACAAGCCTCAAGATTTGATCGAGCTTCTTCCATGTTAAATTCATCACACAGACAGAGCGACTTTCCACAATGAAAGGCAAGACAACTCAACAAACCTTTATCTCGTTCTTCAACTATCGCTGCAAAATTTTGCACAATGGTCACGACAGGTCGCGCAACGAGAACACCGGGCTCAACACCAGCGGTGCCTTGGGATCACCCCTCGCACTGCCGCACTTCACTCTCTCCGGAGGCCACTTATTTTATGAGATAAGTTTACTTCTCTGCGCTCTGTGTAGTTCTTGCATAAAGCCAACACTTCCTCACGGCACTCTCTTCGGAGAAAATTTTGGTTCTACGCTCCTTTGAAACTACATGCCCAAGACGATTTGAGAATCCACGGTCCGTAACACGGTGCAAAGCAATTTATCATGCATGCAACATCGAAGGAGCACAAGCAAGCATTCGTGGTTCAGGGCAGGAAGAAGGATGCGTCTAGGAGAAAACGTGAGAAAAAGGAACTTGACAGACAGATTTCAATGCCTTCTCAACCACTCCACATGCAGGCAAATCCACGGGAGATCTCACGCGGTCCGAGAGGAAGCAAGCAGGTCAAACAAGAAAGCAAAAGATTTGCAAATCAGGAAAATCGGTGGGTGCGGCCACCAGCAAGGTTTCCATCATGTCAGAAAATTAATTTCTCCATCCTCCACGCCAAGGAGATGATGCTGACCGAGTCCAGGTAGGCTAGGGGGGCATTACATTCTCCTCCCCTTAAGAAAGCATCGTCCTCGATGCGACATTAAACAGAGGAAAGGAAATGGTTCGCAACCAAGAACAGGTAGAGGAGACATTGCACCTTATGGTTTAAAATTTAACTGATTAAAGCACGACCACAGGGTAGCCTTAGGAACATTTGGTAGAATTTTTAACTTTCAATGTTCTGTGAAGATTGGCAGTTCTTTCTTATTAGTCTCTTTCCGTTAACATTAAGTTTTAGTTTCTTTTAAAATAAAATATCATCATGGAAGAGTTTTGATTTATTCCTTATTGTGGGTGCCCAACATGAACTGCTACCACAACACCCTATCAGGTTCACAAGACATCACAGATTCACAAGCACACAAGTATATACTTCAAGATTGTATTACACCACAAAAGGTTACTCAAATACGGAATGGATTAGGCACAGTCCACATAGTACACGTCACACATCAATGACTGACATACCAAATACTCAAACAAAAGAGTACTACAATCCACCAGACATTTCCTCAATTTGCATCAATGAAAGACTCACATAACAACAAACCATGTTACAGGTACATAGTGTCCACAAGGGAAACAATGACATGTCCACAACATCACAACACATAACCATCGACATGAGTAACACATACATCAAAAGACCACTACCAAACATCACAATAACTCAACATATATCCTGAAACATCAACCATACTGAGACAAATATCATAAGCCTCCCTCAAACTCTTATGCCTCCCTCAAGCTCTTATGCCTCCTCAAGTCTCTTATGCCTCCCTCAAGTCTCTTATGCCTCCTCAAATCTCTTATGCCTCCCTCAAACTCTTATGCCTCCCTCAAACTCTTTTGCCTCCCTCAAGGAGGCGGTGGTCTCTCGTGCCAAGGCACATCGAGTTTGGACACTCCTAACCCAAGTGACATAATAACGCGTAGTTCTCCATAACCCGCTAGTCATATGTACCCCTCGGGGCGTACCCCATACAACGAAGCGGGTCCATAGGTCCAACCAATCCATGGTGCATCCCATGACCCTATTCCACACATCACGACATTAGAACCAAAGCACAACAATCTAGTCAAAGTGCCAAGTGGCAAAGTACAAGCCTTGGGCAAGGCAAGAAAATTCCCAATTTAAAAGAAGACCCCAAAATCAAGCAAAAATAAATGACCAAATGGCCAAAGTTAGTATCAAATCCCCATGTTAGTGCCACAAACCACGGAAATGCCCAAAATTGTAAAGCATTGCAATCAAGAAAAGATGCTGGTTCTTGCAAAAAAAAAGTAAAAGCTCAATTTACGAATAAAATCAACTTATAATAATGTCACATCACGATAACCGTGTGGCCTTATCCGGCCACCAAAGGGGTACTCAACGAGTTCAGCGGCAAAAATTTCGGAACATCGAGCCTCAGCTCGTAAAATATATATATCAATCCCGCCACCCTTCGACAAGGCTAAACATAGTCATAGATACACTAGGGTTGCATACATACAACCACATAGGGAGAGAGGAAGAGTCACATGTAATCTACTAAACCGAGTTTTGACTCGAGTTATTGACCCATGGTACACCATTCCTCACTCTCAACATACACTTCTACCGATCTCCCTCAGGGTCGGTTAGTGTAAGGCTCACAACATAACATGTAACTACATTACTAACACCATGGTGGTACACACATAGCTACCATAACGTCTCACGTATGGTAGGTATACGGGGTAGATCACAATTATACATTCACAGGGCACAATACATCACTTTACTACATTCTGCACCCAAAGTGCAATCACAATACGATAGGGTTCATACACTCACCGTATGACCCTAATTCACGACATGAGGCATTACCTATTACACAACTCATATACGATGAACATAATAACATCACAACATAACAATAATTACTTCATAACAAGGTAGTACACACATTTCTTCAGAACATGGTAAAAACATCATGATACAACTCATTTCTTTTAACATCAACTAGTCATACAACACATTGATACACCCACATATCACAATATGCCACAATGCTCCAACACTACGTCATCCACATTAGAATTCTTTTCACACATCACAAACAATAATTTACACGTGAATTCTTCTTAGAATCCACAAGAAGGAGAGAGAATACTCTCATCCCCAACACATCAACATGATGACAAATACGCACTGAGTGACATACACATCACGTGCGTTCACAATATCACAATTACGACAATAATCACATCACGCTTAAAGCACATTACTCTTCCAATATAAATCATCATCATGCAACATCATCATCATCATGCAGTATCATCATGTAACACCACCACCACCATGCAACATCACCATACAACACCAATCCGGCCCATAGGTTCGAGAGCATGAACCTACGCTCTGATACCAAAGTGTAACGCACCAAAAATACCAACACAAGGACAACACAGTGAAATACAGGATAACTTTTTTTTTTTTTACTTGCTTTGACTCAACACGACACAACATGTCGTCACAAGGTTACAACCAACACTTGGAACCACTTGTTACGGGGAAGACCACAAGGTCAGCACGGAAACGTTCACACTTATCAAGGACAATTTATTTTTCTTTTGACAAGACAACATGAAAGTCCAATCCACATGACACACTCACGGCTAGGGCAAGCCACAGTAAGAAATGGTTAGGGTTTATTTATTTTTGTAGGACACCCTTTAGCTCATGACTTAAGTTTTCAAAGGAATCAATATATGGTTTGCACAAATTCATCTCACCAACTGAGTTAATTTCTTAAACACTGTAGAGTAGTTCACTTAAAGTCTTCTCCTACTTACTAAGTCTTAATATCTTCCAGAAAGTAGTCATTGTTTTCCTTTAAGCTTGTTTAAGAGTTCACCCCAAAGGGATAGTGTTCGCTAGTTTAGCTAGGGGTATCGATTTATAAATGTTTACTTCACAAAGGATGTTTTCATTTTGATCACTCATGGAAGTATTTGATTTCAAATAGATCACCTTTACATTTATCTTGTTGAATATAAAATTATTATTTTTGTTTAGCTTCTTTAAGGGTTAACCGACTCATTTTACTTTACTTATAAAAAAATTGTCGCTAAGTCTTAGAAAGATTTAACTTAATAATTTATTCTCAAGATCGAGTTTTACAATACTCTTATCAATGTAAAGATTAAATGCCATTTCTCACAAGGATAATTTCAAGCTTAACTACACAAGAACAAGACACTTTGTTTCACCATTACCAAACAATACAAGGCAAGAGATCATATCAACTCTCTTTACAAGCAATGTTACACAATTTACAACACATTGGACATTTTTTTACAAGGAACTTCATAATGGTACAGATGAAACTTTTACACTCTTTTCTTCTAGTCTACTCGCATAATCCATCTGCACAAATATTAACTAAAGTCAGTTCGCAAGAACTGAGCATGTTAAGGCTACACAATGCAATAATAAGCTAACAATTAACAATATCAAGAAAAGAATATTCTAAATTCAGAAATGGGTTAAAACACAACTCACAACTCCAATATTAATCTCATGAGAGAGAAGACTAAATCATCCAACAAGAAGAAAGTCCAAATACTAGTAAGAACAAAATTACATAAATCAAGGCAAGACCTTATGGGTTGGGAACAAGAAAGTCAAGAGTGTTGATATCTCCTTCATGTAATCCTATAGGTTACGTGATTGGAATCCAAAATTTACTTCATCCAACTAAGGGGTCCAAGAGAAGACAAAGCGTACTAATTATGATCGTAGGCGCGAAGCAAAAATGACGTTATCCAATTCTTCCAGGGGGCTCCAAAGTAATATGGGTTCGATGCCCTTAAAAGAACGCAACTATAGTTTTGGTTTTAACCAAGGAGTTTACCACTACCTCCTTATCGGATTTCTTAAAACGTAGTACTAGTTAACCAAAACAAATCCACTTTTCCAAACGCGTACGAAAGAGACACAGAAAGGGCCATTATTCTACCAACAAACCCTATCCTAATCGTCAACTTCTCTACATAATATAAGGGAAGACTAAACCCAAAAGTCGTTAATAATTTTTTTATATAATTCAGACAATGTCAATAAACATTAAAATAAAAATTGATTTCCCTAACAAGGCCACAAAATGGGGCCTTTTAGTAACCAAGTTTAAGTATAAGGTATTCGAGTTCGAAAACAAGGAATTCGATATGCAGAGGGCAAAACACCAACGATGCCCTGACTCAAAAGACCTTACCACGAGTACAAGCACAAACCAAGAACCAACGCACATAGCTATCAGGAAGGTTACGCAGTGCGGTCAGGCCTAGAAGTTCTATGAACTCCTTGCCAAAGGTATAGAAGATGGAAAATTTTACCCGATCCGGTGGGCTTATCGAGGAAAGGTCTTAGCAAATATCAAGCATGATAAATATAACCACTTATGATATTATTATCGAAATCATTTGTCATCTAACAGGAAACGAGTTCACGAGTCCAGTACCATGGATTCACCTACAACTTTTGTTTCAGTCTAGCTAGTAATAGCTTGCTTGTGACCCTTAATAAAAATTGTAGATATTTCATTCAGTTAAACTTACAATGTTTCCCCTTGCTTTAATCAAACAAGAGTTTACATCAAGAAATAGGTATAGTAATACTCTCAACACGTGGAGGCCAAAATAGATGCCAGGTTATCTCTCATCTAGACTAGGTACAACGATCCGACCATGTACAGTTCTAAAACAAACCCCAAATGCCATTTTCTAATCAAACATAAAGTAAGGAATGCCCATAGGCTTAAACAAGTTTCAGACACAACGTCACTATTAAAGTACCTTTTAGCAAAACAAGAGAGCCCTAAACAGGAAATGCGTATTTATTCAACCAAAAGAGGTATGTAGGCTTAACCTTCTATTTAGTAACCTTCAATTATAATTACCATCACAGAATTCTTTTTAAGAGAAAGTCATATAAGCAAACAAAACTCAATAATGTTTCCTTCCCTACGAACTAGACTACATCACTCAATATTGCAGTAACCCATTTAGACAAATATGAAATAGAGTAAGCTATAAGAGAGGAAGGAACATTCCAAGAAAAATCAGCGAAATTGGAATAAGATTTAAAGGAACAACCACACAATCAGGCAGTGATATAAACAACCACGAAAACATCTAGTCTAGGCGCCATTCAAGAGGAAAGAAAATTCATTTCAAGATACTGAAAGGAGGTAGAAAACTATTACAAGGAGTAGATTTAACATGCCTGGTTTAAAACGCCATCTCCATATGCATATGATTGTTTCAATGTCGTTGCTTGCCTTTAACCCAAAGTGCTTTGCGAGCTCGAGCTAGCGCCACAATCACGCAGTGAAAAACAGCTACAAACCAACCCCATGATTTGAAGCTCGGACACGAGACATATTGATTACACCACGCTCCTGGCTCGGGTAGGCATCTACCGTGATGATACACAACCTTTTCCTTCATCAGATTTGGGGACAACATCAAAATCTCGGTGCAAACATTGCAGCTGTAGCTTGAAAGGTGTGATTATTCCAACAGAAAACTTTATGCTTGCCAGCTTGGTGACACGCTGAAGAAGCTCATATAATAGCAGAGTAAATTGTGTTTCATGAATATTCTGATATGAAACAGGCCCGCCTCTATGAGGTTCTCTTCCATGAGTTACATCAAACAGCAAGAAGATCTCTAAAGAGAATCTTTGTAAATAAATTTCATCAGGTCTCCTGGTAACAGCCACACTGTCACTTAATCGATTTTGATAAAAACTATCTGGTAGGAGAATCTCGAATTTGAGGGTGCATTCGACACTTAACAGAAACAACATAGCAACAGATGTGCATTTCACACATGCACCATTCAACACACACCTGGTACACTAGCTGGTTTCCACGCCCCTCCTCCACGAGGGACCAGTCTCCACCTGATCGAGGCATTGAGGATGTCGAGGCCTGAAATGGCAAAGTAGGCGAGAGTGAGACAATTCGTGTCCTGCTCCATAACCGATCTGCTCCATTGTTCGGCTCCCACACTATTCTTTACCCTCTCGTCATCAGGAACAGGGACCATACCAGCCATTTGAGGCCAACAGTTTCCTTCAGGACCCAAAACCCCATATTCTACTCTGCTTATGACTGCCCTAGCATAAGGATCCACCAAAATGCACGAAGGATCATAGCGGTGGCCTTCTTCAGGACAATATTGTCCATCAACTTGATAATCATACAACAACATATCATCAAACTTTCCAGGAAGAAATGTGCGCCATACATCTCCTATTTTATTCAGTAGCAGGTCGAGAGAAAATATGCTTTGTTACCTTACCCTTCAGCAGAACAGAAAAGGTAAAAGGCATAATGTCACGGAAGTAGCTTGCGAAGAAAGAACAGCAAGTTAACGCCTCCATTTGTTTTCTGTATCTTCGTATCAAACCACCATATCAACCCATGGTAAGGCACTAGAATAACCTCCGGCCAGAACAGAAACAGTCGTGAATGTAATCTCAGCCGCACTTGCAAAACAAGCCTCAAGATTTGATCGAGCTTCTTCCATGTTAAATTCATCACCTGGACAGAGCGACTTTCCACAATGAAAGGCAAGACAGCTCAACAAACCTTTATCTCGTTCTTCAACTACCGCTGCAAGATTTTGCACAACTGGTCACGACTGGTCGCGTGCAACCAGAACACCAGGCTCAACACCAGCGGTGCCTTGGGATCGCCCTGCAGCTGTCGCACTTCACTCTCTCTGGAGGCCACTTATTTTCTGAGATAAGTTTACTTCTCTGCTCTGTAGCTGCTGCATAAAGCCAACACTTCCTCACGGCACTCTCTTCGGAGAAAATTTTGGTTCTACGCTCCACTGAAACTACCTGTACAGCACGATTTGAGAATCCACAGTCCAGAACACGGTGTAGCAATTTATCTGTCGCAACATCTGAAGGAGCACAAGCAAGCATTCGTGGTTCAGGGCAGGAAGAAGGATGCGTCTAGGAGAAAACGTGAGAAAAAGGAACTTGACAGACAGATTTCAATGCCTTCTCAACCACTCCACATGCAGGCAAATCCACGGGAGATCTCACGCGGTCCGAGAGGAAGCAAGCAGGTCAAACAAGAAAGCAAAAGATTTGCAAATCAGGAAAATCGGTGGGTGCGGCCACCAGCAAGGTTTCCATCATGTCAGAAAATTAATTTCTCCATCCTCCACGCCAAGGAGATGATGATCTTTGAGTCCAGTAGGCTAGGGGGCATTACACGTTGAAAAACACTATGATTTTTGACATTTATTGTCTACGATGTAATTAAGATTTAGTAATTAACACTGATATGATAATAATAGATTGTGACCTAATATGTTAATAATGTAACTTTAGTTATTTGGTAATTGACACTAATAAAATAATGCTTCTCATTTTTTTGACAATGTAAATATTGATTTATAATAAAATAATGCTTCACTTTAATGTAACATATAATATAGACATCAATTTGTTTTAATGCGATTAAAGTCAAACTATTCATAATTTCATAATATAGTGTGTGATCTTTTTCATTTATGTAATTAAAATTTCATAATTTCATTGCTCTTAGTTGTGTTAAATGGAATAACATTTGAGTAAGTTTGATTTTTTTGTATTCATTATATTTGTAAATAATGCTAATGTGCAGATAATTTGTATATAAAAATTTATTTTATTATTTGTTATATTTTAGTAATTGTAAGGTTGTGAATGTATGATGTAAGTTGAACAAAAAAATTTGCATTGTCATACTCTCACTCTCATTTCAGTATATGGGGGCATGTTCCTCTTGCAAAGCCAAGAAATCATTGTATGCTGAAGGGCTTGCCCCTTAGGATGCCACATTGATACGCCCATAGTTGGGTGGTAGACTGTGTTGCGCAGAGGTTTTTAAAGTTGCTCACTCGAAGAGAAATTATTCATACATCAATTTGTCTTGGATAGTTTTTTTGAAATTGTGTTTTCCTTTTTGTATGTTTTTCATATTAGATTATGCATATTAGTTTTGTCTTATAACATACTAACATTAATTGTATGCTTCTTTTTGGATGTGTGGTGTTGTATTTAGTTACTTTTTTGTTTAGTGAATATGAATACCGGAGCTTCATTCCTCCCGATCCTGTTGGCATAACAATAACAACTCCAAAATTCCATAGGGAGGATGAATTTAGCAGGTGCACCTTTGTTGTGAATGTAGTACATTGCGCAGAAGAGTTGACCGCCTAAACCTAAAATTGCATTAATGGTTAAGGCCCGACTTAATTTACCAGAAATATCAGTTATGTACCTCTCCAAATTCCACACCATAAGATCCCATTCATGAGGATACGAATTGGCATATGACACGATTGAAGATACACAAAAATATGAGCCTCCACATAAACTGAAGAAGATGGGAGTTCCCAAAGAAAGTTTGAAATCTGCCATAAATCCTAAAAATAGTGCAAAAAAAGATTGCTTTGAGAAGCAACTCAAAGTTTGTTGCTAAATACAAGAAAAAATAGTTTATGCTTTTCTATGTTTTGTATTAAAAACTTTCGACATATTTTATAAAAACCTATATAAATTTATCCTATTGTGGAAATGCAATATTAACTAGTTTAGAAACAATCAATTGCGTGTGTAAATGTAGTATAATCAATTGCATGGATGTAGAATAAATAAATTACATGTGTAAATGTAGCATACATTAATTACGCATGTTACAAATAATTTAGTTTTAAGTTTGTGAAAGATTTAGATTTATTAGCATTAAAAAATCATAAAAAAATTATATCAGTTTTATTTTATTATATATATCTAATATTCAAATTATGAAAAAAGTTGATTGTAATTTAATTTGTCTTTCATTTTGTAATTAGATGATACTTTTGATTCACATGAGCATAAAATATTAAATATGTACTTTTAATTAGTATTAATTCAAATTATTATTAAAATTAGATATTTTGAAATTATTTATACTATTCATTTTGAATTTTTTTAAATAAATAATTTTTATTATGTGGAATATGAATGGTAAATAGTATTTATTATGTGGAGTTTGAATGGTAGAAATTTTTACTCTACAAAATTAGATTGAACCAACCAATATTTTATAAAATTTGTATATTTTCTATTTTATTAAAATATTTATATAATTTATAATAAGTTTAGATATTTTAAATACATTTATGTTAAAAATATCTATTGGTAACACATTAAGTCAATATAGCTACATTCTTTGTGTAATGCTTGAAAGCATAATATTAGTTTTTTAAAAAATGGGGTCCGAACTATTTTAAATTCTAATTCTCAAATAAAATAAAAATTTGTTACATGTTTAAATAGACATCACAATTAAAAGTGAACACATATAAAAATATCCCATGATTGCTACTGTATGATCCCTCTCGACATAATTAATTTATCTTATATTGTGTGTTATCCACATTATATTATATTATTGTAGATTATCGTCAATACTACTAATAAACAATTTTTTTGACAACTAAGCTATTATTGTAGATTATTAACTAAAGTTACGCATTGCATTAAATTATCGATAATGCATATAATTTTCATTTTGTGGATAATACACAATTGAAGTCTTAGTGATGTAGGCTTTTCCCATTTATCATTTGAATCGAGATGGTATGAAAAAATTGGAATCATGATACATGAAATAATGTAGATTATCAATAACTAAAATTATGTGAATTGTCTCCAATGCATATATTTTATATTTTGTGGATAATATGATGATACATCATATAGTGTAGATTAACATTATATAGTGTAGATTATTAAAAGTTAGATTTGTGCAATGAAACATATAGTTCATAATGCATTATTATTTTTATTTTCTAGATAATACATAATAAATTGTATAGTGGCGTAGAATATTATTTTTGGAACTTTAAAATTTTCCACGATTAATATGTTATAATATGAATATTCATCAATTTTAAATCTAATTTAACAAAATTATGGAATATCTATGATGCATTTTATATTGTGTAATATCTATGTAAATATATGAATATGCTTTTTACTATGGGTATTTTGTTACATATTATGCAGATGGATGATTGGAAAAATCGAGTATGGACACTCTTAAGAAGAATCCCAACCATGGAAGCTGATGAGGTTCATAATGCCTCCATAACATTGTTAAATTATGCAACGTATCCACCCCCTTTCGATATTGGACCAAATAGGGAAAAATAACTGAATTTTCGTATTTTGAATGGAGAATGGTTTTGAAAAATATGGAGCTGACAGATATGGTTATCATGTTAGGGATGGTTGTTCATTTTATGTTCGACCCTTGGCTCACTAGGATAGACACAATCACTGGCAGATGGATCGATGAAAAATTCCTACAGTAGATTGACGACAATACCTTGGGTGGTACCATGACATCACACTCATTGTACACCCACCTCCGGATGGCAACTGGCCTAGCTTATCAACAAATGTTCTTGATTGGTGGGATGATGTTGATTGTCAACTAGAAGAGCTTGATGAGTGGAGGTTTGAACAATGGAGAGAAACACATCACGACTCGAATGAGTGTGACAGTTGATTACAATGGGGATGCCTGCACTGGCCTTTGTCATATGCGCTGAGTGATTATGTATTTTGTAAAAGTGCAATGCACTTATTTTGAAAATGTTACTTCTTCCTTTATTTGATATAGCTTTTTGCTTTGTAGTACAAACTCATGTTATGAACAAGAAAACACAGTATAATTGTATGAGTTTATACTTGGATGTTCAAAGTTCTTTTCATAATGTATTGTTATTGTTTTGATGCTTTAATCCTATATTATCTTGTAACATACTTGCAATACAAATTTCATGTTTAATTCAGAAACAACTAGAGTTGA
The DNA here is from genome assembly GCA_018340775.1 of Taxus wallichiana var. yunnanensis. Taxonomy (NCBI): domain Eukaryota; kingdom Viridiplantae; phylum Streptophyta; class Pinopsida; order Cupressales; family Taxaceae; genus Taxus; species Taxus wallichiana. Next base: position 834,783,292 of record CM031240.1, read on the forward strand.
TTATCCAGTTTTGAAAAACAATGTGTACAATTAACTTCATCACAAATGTTTTATTGTGCATAATTCTCTCAATATGAATGAAAAATAAAAATAAAATAGTTCGTGCACCATCTATTTCAGTTTATCTTGTATTACAATGTGTCGCTCTAGGGGTGGTTATGACAACACACTTGAACGAAACATAAAGAAGTTCGACATGTTCCCATCCATGTTCAAAATTCATTCTTATGCATTAGGGGAAGATGAAAATAATGAGATAGTAATATAATACTTTGTGAACATTAATTGTATGTCATATCAATGTACCTAATGTCATTTGTTGGGATAATAATTATGTAATTGTCCTCTTTTCATACAAGTGTTACTTCACATCCCATGACACTTATGCATTTAACACGCCCAAAGTGGATGCATCTACATCATTGGTAAGTGGTTCGTTTTGTGTAAGTTATTTATTTTGTTTCTTTTTATAGTAATCATAAACAAACATCTAATAATATGTTATATTTTAATGTCATAGGGAGATGCTCCTCAGGGACTGATTTTCCTCGTGGTGATATGTCTACCAGTCCTTTCGAGCTTGTTGGCTCACATAGCGTGGAGCCTACAACAAAGGTGAATAAATTTAAAACTTAAGTTTTTTTATTGATTATTGTTATTCAATATCTTAAGAATTATCAAATTTTTCTAACATTTTATTTCAATTAGCCACCCATAGACTACATAACTGAATGAGTGGATGGTCACATTTATTATTTCACAAAGCATGGATCATGTGCGATAGTGCAAACATTAAGTTTTGGGAGCTCCAAAAACTTAACCTCCATCACATGGTTGCACACAATCTTCCCTTTGTGCAACCATGTAAGTGTGGTCATAAGCATATGGGAAAATGACCACCTATCCCTCATGATAGGAGCATGACATACATAGAGAGGAGAGAGGGGATATGGAATACATCTTGAGGCACAATACAACCTACAACACAAGAGGGTTATCAATCAAGTTTGTAAAAAAGAATGCAAAAGTTGATTTGAGGAGTTGAGCCGGGGAGGAAAGAGGGTGGTGGATGATGAAATGCATGCCTATAATTTAGAGGAGATGTGACATGTGAGAAAGGAGAGGTGGTCGAGAGTGAGAGAAAGAAAGGACAGGTCAAATACTGGCAGAGAGGTAAATTTATGATTAAGATAATATATTATGTTTCTCAAAGTCTGTTATCCATTTTAAGTTAATTTATATTTCACAAACTTAATATTATTTCATAAACAAGAAGTTAGAGAAAAGGGTGGAGCAGCTAGCGGGAACATTGAACCCCCTTGTGGAGGATCCCGTAAGTAATTATTACACTTTCATTGTTATATGGAATATAGTTTTTTTATTTGTGTGTATAATAAGTCCTTTTACGTTGTGCGTAGGATGATGAAATTCACTTGAGGTAGCTGCTACACCAACAGAGAGACTTGATGAGTAGAAGGAAATAGAAAAATGTAACAAACACTTGACATTCATGTGACAATTGTATGTTGTCTTATTTTGTTGATATTTCAATTGTCATGATGTCTTGTTTGTTGTAGGTCGACGTTAGGGAGGATACATTCCCTTAACATTTAGCCAATGTTCTCGATCTTATTGGAGAGATTGTTACACAAGAGGTGAGAGAAGCCGAGCTAAATACCGTGGAGATCCAAATTCCTCACCGGTTGAGGAGAGTGAGGGTGACGAGGGGATCCACAAGGAGAGAGAGAGGGTGATAAGGGTAGGCACGGGAGAGAGAGAGTTATGAGGGAGGCACGAGGTTAGGGGCATGGGTGAGGGTCATGACGAGAAGAGAGAGGAGGCAACTAGACCGATAAGTTATATATTGTTCTCATTCACTTTTCTGTATTCTTTTTAGTAAACTTAACATAAAATTATTAATGTAGTTGAGATTGTTGTTATTCCAGGTTTTTCAGAAAGGGGTCGAAGTGAAACTTATGTCGATTCAATATATTTGTTGGGAGAGGATCCGTTTTTGATATTAGCCCTCGTGCCATTTTTCATGGCATGAGACTCCCCTAGATATCTTGTCAAAGTCATCATTTTTAGGCCATTTTTCCCACTTTGCACCTTTTCCCTACCCTACAACATTTGCAGACACTTTAATAGAGTGTGTCAAAGGGTTTATGATATGGGATGTTAGAGATATGAGACTGGACACTCCACCACATGCAAGTAGATGTAATGGATGATTTAATTTAATTATGTGTTTAATTGAATGATTCATCCATGTTGACTTATTTACTAAATGGTTGGCTTTCAAGATGATACAGTATAGGTTGTAGTCGAGAGGGTGCACTGTACTCGGATGTAGACATCCCACGCCCTATCTTGGGATCACACCTACTTCCATTCATATAGACGAGAAGAAGTGTGACAGATTTTATAATTCAAAATTTTCTATTTCTATCAATAGGTAGTGAAGGAGATGATGATGTTTATTGTATAACATTACTTACCAAGACTTCAATTACTATAGATGTATATATGATGATTACGTTGATTAGAATTTATGGTATATTGTTTATGGTTTATGGTTTATGGGTTATATAGAGTTATCCATTTACGCTCTGTTTATAATGCATTTTTTTACTCTTGGTAAGTGACATTCTATTTACTTGTATTCCAATGCTTATTAATAGGACCCTGCTTGCTAGAGTTGTAGATATGATTAATGTATTAAAGAATGAGATGTTATGTGACTATGGATTATGATTTATGGTTTATGGTTTAATAGTTGCATTCTTCTTCCATGTATGCTTACTTGGGTTTTACGTGCATGCTAAAATTTCATATATATTTCATCTATGAAAATATTTTTTTGAGTATAAGTTAAGTTCATTATTTTCTTTGTAATTATGTTTGAATGCTAACATAGATAAATCAATTGTTTAATTGTAGGTGTAATTAGATGGCTAGAGAAAAGAAGGATGGAAAGCGCAAGGCTACACATGTGGATGAACTGAAAGACTATGAATCATTTGATAGTGCCACTTATGTGTTCGGAAAGTGTGTGAAGAGGCCTACACATGAAGATGGGGGTGTTGGAAAAGAAGATGAGACTTCCCCACCATTGCGTATGGAATTAGAAATGCAACTTTTAATGAAGAAGGTAGAGTTTTATAAAACCGAGTGTGAAAGACTTACATTGGAAAATTTATTTTTGTAAAAAAAAAAGGAATTATTGGACCGAGTAGGAGAACTTTCCTCAAGGAAGATGGAGTTGGAGATTGATGTTGAAGAGTTGGAACTAGAAATTAAGAATTGGGAGACAACGCGTGAATTGAACAATTTTTTTTTGAAAATCAGGTGGCAAGCTTTAATTTTGTTCTTAAAATCCATGAACGTCACAAGGAAGAATGGAAGAAGTTGTATATGGAGGCCAAGGCATCAACTATTGAAAATGTACTAGTCACTCCCACCAAAGGCACAATTGATAAATGAATATACAACTTTGTAATAAAATGTCATTGATCATGTATTTGTTGACAATATAGAATAAATTTATTACTTTGATCCTTTGCAACAAAAATAATAATATAAAAAGAACACATCATAAAAATAAAGTATGAAAAAAGAACTTTCATGAATTTTAAATGTTTTGAACTATAAGATAGAAATTATTATATGTCAAAATAATAAATATATAATGTTTTTGTATAAATTAAGGAAATACTAAAGTGCAATATTATGATACAAGGTCAAGTTTATTTGTAATGTTTTATTTTAATGAGTGGAGAATTTGTGGTCTTCTCACTATAAGAAACAAGACTTTTTTCCATAATTTTTCTATTATATTTTTGTGGCTATACGAAATTTCAAAAAGTAAAATTGTGGCATTAACATTGTAGCCCATTCACAATTTCATATATTGTTGTTGTTTTTCCACATTTTATTACAAATGTCGTAATCTACAATTCATAACATTTGTAGCTAGCCTACAATTTTGGTTGTGTAGATTATTTACAATTTGTAGCTTATCCACATTTTCTATGATTGTCATTTTTCTCGCATTTTTCAAAAATTGTAGCTTTTCTATATATTTCACGTTGTGAATTTTCTACAATTTAGACATTTTAGTTTGATTTCAATATAATATTTGTAGAAATTTCTTCATTTTCTTCTACAATAATGATTACCACATAAAACTTGTAGGTGGAAGCTACAATTTGAATGCCATAATAACTACTTGTGACATAACTACAAAAATAAACATAATTTCACAATTAATGTTACCATTATTTCAAAAACATTAGAAAATTATATAGTAGTTTGTCTACAACATATAAATGTACACAAGATAATGTCAAATTTAGATAATTATTAATTTTTCACTTATTTTCTTATCTAGAATATTGTCTTTTCCTCACTTCTATTCAAATTTATGGTCATTGTTATATATACAAATTATATTTATATAAAAATCATGATATATATAAATTATCATAGAAATTAAGTAGTTATAAACTTTGAATAAGAAGAAAAGTGATAATTATTTTAAAAATAATTTCAAAAATATTTAAAATAAAATTCTGGTCTTCAAATCTCAAAGTAAAGGACGTCTAAGCTCCATAGATTACATAAATTATAATAAAAAAATATTTTAGATTAAAAAAATCTATTTATTCAATAATCAAATACAATATTAAAATATAATTGAGACTAATAATATATATATTTTTCAAAAGCAGCCTTGTTGAGGATACATAAAACACTTATTTCACTAAATATGGACTTATTCCGGTCAACAATAAAAATATACCGACATTATTGGATTCTTAAATTACTAGTTTTGGATTCTAAAATGTTAAATATTGGAATTATCTGAACTCCAAAATTGTACATATTGGATTCTAATAATGCACATATTGGAATCCAAAATCACATATATTCAAATCCAAAATCACATATATGCGCAATCCAAAATCACATATATTGGAATTTACAACACTCCAAAGTCCCATATACTATGATCTAAAAATCAAAATATTAGAATCGACATTGATTTGCAAAATAATAAATAGAACATGTCTTTGTTCTGTATGGGCTAGTGTCCGCGTGACTTTAATTATTCCTTTGGAATAAAGGTTCTTATCAGTTTTAAAATTTATTTAAGATTAAACTATGCAATTGTTGGAAAATTATTTAATGATTTCAGGGAATCCAACATTGATATGCAAAACCATAAATATAACATGTTTCTATTTTATATGGGTGAAGGCCACTAGGATTTAATTTTTCTTTGGAATAAGGTTTATCAATTTTAAAATGTCATTAACATTAAACCATGCAGATCTTGGGAAAATATTTTAATGATTTCATGGAAGTTGACATTTTTTTGTAAAACAATAAACTGGTCATGTTTCTTTTTTATATGGGCTAGTGGCCACTAGGCTAATGACTTTCAAGAGATGTGAGACACTTCCAGGTTTATTTACTATGATGTGATTAAACCTCAATGTAACTAGATAATTATTGAAGATATTATGAAGAAAATAGTAGATGGCAACGATCAAACTAGGAGAATATAATTAAATATAATCATTCTTTTAATGCACATGGTAGTGATGCGAACCACCATATAGCCCTACGCTTGTTGAACTTGTAGTCAAAGATCTTCTTCATCTTACCCGATGATATTCGGCGGTGGTAGAAAAAATTCAGATCTTCATTATCCTCCTATTCAAGCTCCCTGCACCTCACTCGTCGGATGCCATCATTGTCGCCCTAACTTAATAAAAAGGAAAAGTTAGGAAATCCTCAAGCATGCAGAGTAAATTTTAAGGAATTTCAGGACATGGAAATCGCCCTACAAATAAAATAAACAAACATGTTCATTAAAGTGAACACTGTTGAGCTTAATAAATGATGGTTAATCTTGATAGTTTTTCTTTAGCGAAAAAATTGATTATACTAACCGAGGAAATTCAAAATAAAAGGAGAATCGCTGCAATCAAGTAAAACACAATTGATCCTATAAACACTAAAAACCCTGCAAAACATAAAGAGAAAATAAGTAAAGGACTCCATAGAAATAAGGAAAGATGCTTGTTTTTAAGTTTGCCTTGCTTCAATTTGAAAAATAAAATAAAATTCTACCTTGGAGTGCCCATTCGAATTTGAGAATAAGATTATCATAAACATAGGCATTTAGCTTATTGATAGCTCTCTGAGCCTCCTCCTGATAACGAAATAAAAAAAAACCAAATCCCTTTCCAATCCTTCTTCTTATCTATGGTCACCTAGAAACATGGGATGTGTCCAAACGACTTGAAAAAAATCATATAGATTGACATCTCTCATGGTCCTCGGATAGACTAGTAATTCAAGAGAATGTTCATCATTTACATGGTGCATGCTATCACCAAAGCGGTCCATGCCACCCGTGAGATTGGGAGGTGCCTAGCAGCAGAGAGGTAGAAAAAGCTTCACAAGCGATGCTCCCACTAGAGGTGAGGCCCTCGACGAACTTATCCCTTGTTAAAGTGTCATGGCATGGGCATGTAAGATATCCTTTTAAGGGAATTTCAATGTGCGGTGTTCGCCCTTCTTACTGAGATACGACAAACTATGAGTACCGCACTTTTCTTAGAGTGAGAGAGGTCGGGCATCACATCTTCGTTGGACTTGGAATCATCGGCCTTGGATCTCGGTGGATGGGGTCGCTCTAGTAGGGTTCTTGGTTAGTAATAACGCTGAAATTGTGCCACTCACATCACTTGAGAATAAACTTGTTAAGGTTTTCTTTGGCCACTTTTTGGATGTGCATGGTAGTGGTGTAAACCACCTTCTTGCCCTTCTCGTTGAAGTTGTATTTTATGTTCTTGTTCATCCAGCTCGATGATATTCAGTAGTGGGAATAGAAATTCTAGATCTTCATTATCCTCCTATTCGAGTTCCCGACGTCTCACTCTGTCGGATGCCATTCCGTAATCCATAACTCAAGAAATGGGAAAATTTGGGAAATACTCATGATTTTGGAGTAAATAATAAGGGTTTTGGACACTCAAATTGCCCTACAAATAAAAATAAACAAATTTCAACATGAGAAAAAATGTCAAAATGAAATTCAAAATTAAGATTTGATAGGTTTTCTATAGTGAAAATAAATAAATCATTATACTAAATGAGGACATTCAAAATAAAAGGAGAATCATTTTGTTCAAGTGAAACACAACTGATCCTATCAACACTAAAAACCATATAAAACCTAAAGCGAGAAATAAGAAAAAGACTCCATAGAAAGAAGGAAAGATGCCTAATTTTAAGTGCGCATTGCTTTAATTTTTAAAAAAAGTCTGTCTTGGAGTGTCCTATTCAACTCTAAGAATAAGATTATCATAACCATAGGTATTGAGCTTATTGATATCTCTTTACATCCTCCCTGTTGATGAAATTAACAAAACCAAATCCCCTTCTAATCTATCTTTTGATCCATGGCCACATAGACACGTGTGATGTGTCCAAGTGACTTGAAAATCTCATATATATTGACATCCCTCGTGGTCCTTGGATAGAATGGTAACTCAAATAGAATTTTCATCATTTCTATGGCACATGCTATCGTCGAAGAAATCCATGCCACCCCTGAGACTAGGAGGTTCCTAGCAACAAAGGTAGCGCACCCCACCGATGATTCTTTCACCGGAGGTGAGGCCCTCGATGGCCTTATCCCTTGTTAAGGTTTTTGTGGAAAAGGCATGGGTGAGATATTTGTAAGGAATTTTGATGTGTAGTGATCTCTCTTCTTCTTACCTGCAGATACAAAAACTATGAGCACCGCACTTCCCTTGGAGTGAGAGAGGTCGACAATGTATCTACACCACACTTGGAATCATTGGTCGTAGATCCCGGTGGGTAGGGTTATTATAGTAGGGTTCATATTTAGAAGCGATTCTAAAATTGCATCACTCACAACACGAGAATGTAATAGTATGGGCTAGTGGACGAAAGGCTTTAATTTTTATTCCAAATAAAGGTTCTATAAGTTATAAAATTTATTTAAGATTAAACTATATAATTGTTGGAAAATCATTTAATGATTTTAGGGAATCCAACACTGATCTACAAAACCATAAATATAACATGTTTTTGTTTTATATTGGCTAGTGGCTGCTAGGATTTAATTTTTTCTTTGAAATAAGGTCTTTATTAGTTTTAAAATGTCATTAACATTAAACCATGCAGATCTTAGGAAAATATTTTAATGATTTCATAGAAGCCAACATTTTTCCATAAAATAATAAACCAACCATGTTTCCTTTTTATATGGGCTAAGTAACCGCTAGGCTAATGACTTTCAAGATATGTGAGACACTTCCAGGTTCATTTACTATGATGTGATTGAACCTCAATGTAATTAGATAATTACTGAAGATATTCGAAGAAACTAAAAAGGAAACAATCCAAACTATGAGAATATAATTAAATGTAATCTATCTTTTGATGCACATGATAGCGGTGTGAACCACCATCTGGCCATGCTTGTTGAACTTGTATACGATGATATTCTTCATCCATCCCGAATGATATTTAGTGGTAAGAAGAAATTATAGATATTCATTATCCTCCTATTCAAGCTCCCTACATCTCACTCTATCAAATGCCATCACTTTCATCCCTAACTCAAGAAATGCACAAAGTTAGGAAATCCTCACACGTTCGGAGTAAATTTTAAGGGTTTGTAGACACTCAAATTTCCCTACAAATAAAATTAAACAAACGTGTTCATTAAATTGGATACCTATTGAACATAATCAACGAAAGATAATATTGTTTGTGAGCGAAAACATATGACATTGCAGGGGCAATCGATCTCTACACGCATATCAACAAGACACTCTTATGAGAACATGTTTCTTAGAAAAAAGAAAGAAACCAACTCAAGTCCTTTATAATGCATCTATGTATCTGCTGCATATTTCGGTACAACTTAATTTTAAAATCCAATACTTTTATTATGACATCATTATTTTTAGGGAACCATATTATAACTCATAGAATAGGTAAATATCCTTCCATGTCATAGTCCTTCAAGAATCATATATCTAAAACTGCACTACTCACCATAGAGAGAAAATAAAATAATAATTGACTTTACAATACTTGTTGTTTTCACATGATTTGATAAGAAGCATGTTAGAGCCAAAGTGAGTTTGGTCTACATTGAAGTAATATTGAACTAAATGTGAGATAAACTCTTTATTTTCAAGTACTATGTTAAGAAATTTTTCTCAAGATATAAAATATTACCAAACAAGTAAACAAACACAAATTTTTTGTAAGTACACATTATTTCTCAATAACAAAAGGTAAAATTAAAATTTAAACTTTCAATTTTGATAAATATACCATGAGAAAAATGTCATGATGATTTAACAAAAATAAGATTTAATAGGTAATATTTAGTGAAAACAAATAAATCATTATACTAAATGAGACAAGTCAACATAAAAGGAGATTCGTTGCATTCAAGTGAAAAAAATTGATCCTATCTATACTAACCTAAACTAGAAATAAGTAAAAGAATCCATAGAAGTAGAAAATATGCCCTTTTAAGTCTTCCTTGCTTCAATTTAAAAACAAATCCTTGCAAAGTGGACCATTCTTCTATGTGAGTAATATTATCATAACCGTCATCAATGAGCTTATTGATATCTCTCTTAGCATCCTTCCATGTTAACGAAAATAACAAAACCAAATCCACTACTAATCTATCTTTTGATCCATGGCCACGTAGGCATGCATGATGTATACAAATGATTTGAAAATATCATCCAAATTAACATCCCTCATGCTCCTTGGATAGGACTCGGTAACTTGAATATAAAATTCATCATTTATGTAGTGCACGCAGTCCTTGGAGTGGTCCATGCCATCCCTTAGACTAGGAGGCCCCCAAAAACGGAGGAAACAACATCCCCACCACCAATGCTTCCACTCGAGATGTGGCCCTCAATGTTCTTATGAATTATTAAGGTGTTTATGGCACCAACTGAGGTGAAATATTTGTAAGGGAATTTTTATGTACAATGACCACCCTTCTTACTACACATATGAAAAACAACGAGCACTGCACTACCCTTTGAGCAAGAGAGGGCAGACATCACATCTCCACAGGACTTGGGATTTTCGGCCTTAGATCCTAGTGGGTGAGGTCACTTGAGTAGGGTTCCTTATTGGCAGTGACACTAAACTTACACCACTCGTGGCACTCGAGATTGCACTTGTATGGGCACGAGATAAAACCCAGATTCCAAGAGATGAATAAATGTGCATTAACATTCTATTAATAGTTATGAACTTGGATTAAAAGAGAGGAATAAACCTAGATTACAAAATCTTTAACATCCCATAAATAGTTATAAATGTGTGAATACATTCATCATGAACCCTTGCATCACCTTCCATCATCCTTGCGTGCCTTGAAAGAAGGGACATGAAATCACTATGGAAATTTTCCTCCCATACTTGACACTTTAAATGACAATCAAAATTCTCCTACTCCCCTTTTCAGGAGGATATATTTTCATAATTAAATATGGATATGAAATAAATTAAAACTCCTTTTCTAAAGGTAGAATTATGGTAAATCATTTTAAGAATTATTTGAATTTCATTGTAAAACTATTTATCAAGCAGGAATCCCAAATTCACAGAATAAATCATAGAAAATTAAAATTATTTTCAGGATATCTATGAACACATTGATTGTTGAAGTGGCTGAGAATTTTTCAATTCCTTATATTCCTTAAACCGATGTGAACAGGTTTGTGCATGATAGACAATTTGAAGTCAAGAGGATAATATCACTTTAATAAATAAAAGAGAGTTAAAACTTAATGCTCACTAGGTAATGCCAACGTAGCTTATCTATATAAATTAACATTAATCAAATAAGAATTCACCATAAATAAACATTTTATGTAAACTTTTTTTTTTATATATTCACATATCTATTATCACTTAAATCCTTTATGGTATTATAAAATTACTAAAGATAGTCACACATATTATACATATAAACATTATTAAGATAGTCACACACATTATACATAATCTTATTCTCAAATAAATTTAGGGAAAATTTACATAATTTTCTATTTTTGATAGTTAAACACTTATGACTAGAGCTATGAGTGGAGGGTTAATAATTCCACACCCTACAAGTATCGAAATATTCGATCGATGAAGGGCTACATACAAAAACCAAAGACTAGTAGAAAGATTGTAAATAACGAGGCGAAAATGTAACATGAATATGGTGCCTACAAAAACTTAGAGCACTGAACACAAAACATAGAGGGGAAATGATATAGAAACCCTAGGGTTCCACCTCTAATTGGTCCGTTGAGCCAAGTGTTGTAATATTCTTGAGAAAGGAAAAGGGTGAGCTAGCAAGCATATTCAACTAAACCACACGATCGGGAAGGGGTGGGAAAGGTTTTGTGAGCATGATTAGGTCTAGGGATGACACGTTAGAGATAGAAACCCCATCGGATCATAATATGGTATTAACATACTCGTAAAATTGATGGAGGGCCCAAATTTTCAATTCTAGGGAATCAAAAATCCTATTGTCAACCCATAAATGAGAGGGACAAGGATATAGATTGACAAATAGAATAAGAAGGTATACTTCTTCTAGAGCTTCAACCAAACCCAAATGATGACGTGTGTAAATGAAATGGCATGTGACCGCCATGACCACTTCCTTATCTGCATAGAGCATCAGAAAATTAAACACGAAGATTCCTGCAATCTCGAGTTAACACAATCTCTCTCGGTTTCCGAAGATAATCCACACCAAATAATTTCTCAATCGCATTGAGCAGTGTGGAGCCTATGCGGAATAAATTGTGAAGATGCGTGGAAGTCACGAGGAGAAAATAAATCCATTTCTAGCTTCTTGCCACACAATAAAATGAAAGGAACATAGGTAGATGCCATGATAGGGAAGGGGGAAACAACAAAGAGAAACATGAGAAAATGAGCGAGGGAAGGTGAAAGTAAGACCCGATTAAGTAGTCCCTCGACTCATGTGAGGAAGCTTGACGCAATAAAAAATAGATGACATCATCAATATTTTCCCATGCATTGGCTATATTATGAATAAAGGATTCCATTGATTTATAAACACACATTATACAAAATAAAATTACTAAATATAGTCACACACATTATACAGAAAGGTGTTATCAATTAAATCTATGGACAAATTACATAATTATAAATGGGTTATTGATTTAATGACATCGCGTACGTCTCCACATTGTCTTCCACATCCTTCAATAGTTACAATATAGGCCACAATTCATCTATCAAGTACAATTGTAATATGCATTATAGGCCACAATTCATCCTTCAATAGGTATATTTTTACAATTGTAATATGCATTACACTTTCTCTAAATGGTGTTAATATTTTTGAGAAATATGTTTTGATTCCTAGATCCTCGATAAATGATACATTTGATCATGATGCAATCTTCCTGTATGATCACGATGCAATCTTCCACATAATAATAAATAGAAAATCTTTAAAATAATGATATGCAAAACATTAAATAGAAAATGTTTCTATTTTATACGTGCTAGTGGCTGCTAGGCTTTATTTTTTTTTCAAACAAGGTTTTATCATTTTCAAAATGTCATTAAGATTAACATATGAAGATCTGGTAAAAATCATTTTATGATTTCAAGGAAGCCAACATGGATCTGCAAAATCAGTAAACATAAAATGTTTCTATTTTATACAATCTAAGCGGCCCCTAGGATTATTTTATGCTTTGGAATAAGGTTCTTGTAAGTTTCAAAAATTCATTAACATTAAACCATGCATAACCTGGGGAGGGTAAGTGCACCAAGTTGGGGGGCCAAAAGGGGGTCTTAAGTGGACGCATTTTTCTAAAAAAATTCAACTTGTATGAGTTTTTCAAAATAGTTACACTCAAAATTGGAAGATGTTGTAGAAATATGAATCGTAGCATTTTGAGTCTAGTTTCTAAGCTACTAAATTTTATTGAAAATAGATAATTTTAAGTGGGTCAAACAACTAAAATACAAACGAGATCATCCTGTTTTTGTTAAAAACATAATAGAGTGACTTTCGTGCCCCCACCATTTTTTTAGCACCATTTAGTATTTTTGAAACCCTTTGGTAGAAAGATAGCTAGGAGCATCTAGTTTGGGATCCATTTTTTAAAAGATTTTTTTAGAGAATATTTTTTTATTTATGAGTTTTCTAGTATAGAAATGTTATGTTTTGAAAAATAACGGAGCTCGATTGTGCCCCCTTAACTACCTCAAAAAATATCAAAAATTAGTTTATTTTTGAATATGTATCGAATTATGCCTAGTTTGGGCTAGTATATTTTTTTAAATTTCGATCACCTAAAAACAAGATACACCATGAAAGATAGACATTTACACTTCAAAAATAGCTATAAAAAGGCATAGTTAGAAAATAAATAATATGGAAACCTTATATTAGTAATAAAATTTGAAAAATAATATTTTTAGAAAGAAGAAACTCTCCTCTACGACGTGGTATACTTTTTTAAAAATGGATTGATTGTTTTATTTTGATTTATCATAGAGGAAGTGACATTTTTACATTTTCTTGCAAAAACACGTTGTTTGCTTTGTGTTTGTATAGTCCATGCCTCGAGTTGAGGATCCAAACCGGATCCCAAGCCTTAAGGCATGGCTTGAAAAAATGAAATACAAAATGCGTATGTGTTATAACATGTACGCATTTTGCTTTATTTATATATTGTGGCCCCCAACGTCCCTTTCATCTCTTTCATGAGAATTCTGCAAACATTTTGTTTTGTCTACAATTTTCTCTACATTCTTGCACAATTTTTAGTAGTTCATTTTGTCCCCTACCCCACTAGTTGATTTTTTCTAATCATGGGTGATAAACGTCAAGCTAAGGACAAGAGGAAAGTCAAGAACAAGACACCAGAGAAATTGGAAGAGAAGAGAATAAAGAAATTGAAGAGAATGCAAAAACTTCATGCAGGGCAAGGTACATCCGCTATATCAAATGTAGCTAATGTATTAGAAAATGGGGATGAAATACATAATGAAAATGTAGAGAATAATGATTTTTTAATGAATAATGATATTGAATTAAATGATAATGTTGGTATGGATGAAGAAATTGATATGAATCCAATTGTTGAACCCTTACCTGAGAATCCAAATGTTAACCCTGAAATTTGTATGAAAACACTTGAATGAAGAAAGTAACCTTGTAAACGAATCTTCACCTCTAATAACATCTCCTTCCATTTTACGAAGAAAACCAATTCACTTAATTGAAATTGATGAAAACATTATAAAACCAATGCATAAGAAAATGTCTGAAAGAAATGTGAGAAGAAAAGATAGTGGAATTTGGGATAATTACTTTGAAAATTTAAATGACACACAAGGATATCAATTATTTGTTTCATTGATGAAATTAATTAAGATGAAACCTATAATGAAGACCACAGGGTTAAGAACATTTAATGTTGTTGATCAAAATGTGTCAATTGTTGAAAACATACTTAAAGCATACCAAACTATAGGTGTGCAAAATACGCACCAAAGATAGTAATGCTACATGGTGTGCACTTACTAATTGTATAGTAAGTGATAAAATAGTTAATAAACGCTTGATTAGAAAAACAAGCAGTGCTTTGAAGCTAAACAAAAAACACTAATGAAAGCAATAGAGAGACGTAAACGTCTTGAGTTAGTCAATAACACTGACTATTGGGATTTCTCTAGCAGACTTCCACGAAAATACAAGAATACATCTAATATTCTAAAAGAATTAATTGTAAAATTTTGGAATGAGAACACAAGGGTGTCACTGAATAGAAGAGATACAGTAAAAAGAAGAATAGGTTCTCGTAATCGTGAATCATGTGCAAAAATTTCTTAGATATGACTCAAATAGAATTGTTCTTTAAGTTTAAGAATGAAAATCCACAAATTAACATTAGCCAAAGATTCTTTGAAATGAGAAAACCCTTTTATGTGAAAATTAATCACTCACGTACCACTTGTTGTTATAGGAATCATGTTGAATTTTCAATGCATTATGATGTTTTTGTTAAATACGTCGTGTTTTGCATCGACATCATGTTGTAGAGAATTTGGAATAAATTTCCCACAAAAATCTTCAAGGGAATTTATTAGACAATATTTTGTGAAAAATCAACAAGACAATTTTTTTATAACAAATCATGTTTGGATGGAATGTGCAATGTATGCGGTGGCTTGCCAAATCTGAAAGTTGTATCCATGAGGAGAGTACATATTCAATAGGAAAAGAATTGGTTGATTTCGCTAAATATAAATCGGTGGCATATCAATTAAAAGATGGACAAGAATCTAAGAGGTGTGAGTTTGTTAGAAAACAATTACTGTATCAAAATATATGGTCAAATTCAAAGAGGAAATTTTTTATGAGTATACGAGGCACACATAGAGCTCGATGGTTGGATGAAAAATTAAAGTTAAGCAAGGACACATTCCCACTTGGTACCATTGTTTCAATAGTTGAATTTGCGAAAAGAATTATACATTGCAGCAGCCCACAAATGGAGGTTCAATCTCAATATTATAACTCGGTGCAAGTTTCTATTTTTGTGCATATAGCATTCATGGACTCTCTCTGAAAGAACTGAGAAAGATCTAAAAATATTAAGAGAGTATCATTTCTACATCAGTGATGATCGGACACATTCTACAGAATATGTACAAGGGTGTTTCTAGTTGTTTTATGCGAACTTGAATGAGGGAACATTAGTTTCTATCAACATTACATTTGGTTTGACAAGCGCACATCACAATTCAAGAATGCATGAATGTTTTATTGGTAAGAAGGATGCACAAAGAAAAAAATGTACAACATATACTGGATTTTTACTTGAGGTATGGCGTGGAAAAGGAGAGTATGATGGTGTAGGAGCATGTGTGAAAAGAGCACTTGAAAGAGAAGAGTTAAAGTTCAAGGATCGTGCTAAATTTACAGATCTGAAACAAAATTATTGATTGGTGTGTCAAGAATATGGGCCATGAATCTCAAGAGAGATCAACGGTTCGTAGATTTTTTGGTTGATAAAGGAACAACATCTGGCAAAATTTGAATATTATATGACAATTATAGGATCAAGTGATGGGTAATTGCATGAAAGTAGGGGGCCAAAAGTGGACAAGAATATGAAAAAAGCAAAAATGCACTCTCGTTTTAATTTGTTTGGCTCAGGAGTAAAGCGAACCTATAATGCGTACACATTTCAAACAAGTCAAAATGCGTACGTGTTTTGTGTAGTATGGACCATGCATATGTATTTTGGTGGTTTATACTTACAAAAATAAATGTTTAAGTATAAGAAATACTTTAAATTTATTTTAGTAAATATAAGAAATTAGGGTCACTCTGCACCTTATCGAAGTGGTCTCGTAGCTCCAATAGTTATAATCTAGAAGATAGTTTTTCAAAATCTAATATGGTCAGTACTTACTCATTTTCAAGATTTCAGCAAATGACCTAAAACTTTCAGGGCATATATATTGTAGTCGGTCTTTGTTTTGGGAAAAGTATATAGTCATTTTTAAGGTTTTTGACTTTCTAAAATGGATTTTGGCCCTACCACTACTGGAATTAGTACTAATTTTTAAATTTGGTCCATAATTCACTTTAGTGACCATGAATTAACTCTATGATGTTTGTCTACTTCTTACTAAAAAGAGATCCTCACTTTGTAGATAGAGGATTGTTCCCTAAATGGGATTCTTGTCCTATGGCCAAAATGAGGTGATTTTAATGTGCCTCCTCCTTAAGGTGTGATAATACTACTAGGTGTTGAATGAGTTGTTATGAATAGTACCAAGTGAATTGCATCAAGTGAACTCAAATGATTTCTCATTCTTAGAAACATGGTGCTCCATATAAAGATCATCCCCTCACCTTTCCTAGCTCTAAAAGCATCCTTTCATGGAATAAAATTCATGATTCTCATACATGATTTTTCTCATATGTCTCTTATGGAGACAAATGATGCCTTAATACTTCACAAATAATGGTCCTTGATAACTCGGTGACATGACTAGCTCATTTTACCTTATTCTAAAGGGTGTTCAATTAACTACAAAATGGCCAAAAATGCCTTTTTAGGCCTTCAAAGGAAGTAGTCTCTCATAAAAACTAAATGAGTTGATCGATCACCTTAAACACTATTCCCTACACATTGAAACATGCTAAATGATATTTTTAGCACTTTCCTTTGGGTGAGGGTTTATGATTTAAGGTTTAGGGTTTAGGGATCGGGGTTTATGGTTTAGGGCTAAGAGTTTATGACTCAAGGTTTAGAGTTTAGAGTTTAAGGTTTAGTGTTTAAGGCTTATAGTTTATATTTTAGGGTTTACGGTTTAGGGTTTACGGTTTATAGCTCGGGGTGTAGGGTTCATGGTTTAGGGTTTATGGTTTAGGGTTTAGAGTTTTGGGTTTATGGTTAAGGTTAAGGGTTGAGGGTTTAGGGTTTAGGGCTCAAGGTTCAAGGTTTAGGGTTTAGGGGTAAAGGTTGAGGGTTTAGGGTTTATGGCTCAAGGTTTAGGGTTTAGGGTTTAGGGATCAGGGTTGAGGGTTTAGGGTTTAGGGTTGAGAGTTGAGGGTTCAAGGTTTAGGGTTCAGGGTTTAGTTTTTAGGGTTTAGGGTTAAGGATTTAGGGTTTACGGTTTAGGGTTTAGGAGTTAGGGTTTAAGGTTTAGGGTTGAGGATTTAGGGTTTATGGTTTAGGGTTTAGGAGTTAGGGTTTAAGGTTTAAAGGTCAGGGTTCAGGGTTTAGGGAAAAGGGTTCAGGGTTTAGGGTTTAGGGATCATGGTTGAGGTTTAGGGTTGAGAGTTGAGGGTTCATGGTTTAGGGCTCAGGGTTTAGTTTTAGGGTTTAGGGTTGAGGGTTTATGTTTAAGGGTTCAAGGTTTAGGGTTTTGGCTTAGGGATTATGACTTAGGGCCTAGGGTTTAGGGCTTAGGGTTTAGGGCTCAAGGTTTAAGGCTCAAGGTTTAGGGTTTAGGGGTCAAGGTTTAGGTTTTAGAGTTTAGGGTTTAGGATTTAAGGCTTAGAGTTTAGGGTTTAGGGCTTAGGGTTTATGGTATAGGGTTTAGGGTTTAAGATTTAGGGTTTAAGGTTTAGGGTTGAGGATTTAGGGTTTACGGTTCAGGGTTTAGGAGTTAGGGTTTAAGGTTTAAAGGTTAGGGTTCAGGGTTTAGGGTTTAGGGATGGGTTGCGGGTTGAGGTTTAGGGTTAAGAGTTGAGGGTTCAGGGTTTAGGGCTCAGGTTTTAGTTTTTAGGGTTTAGGGTTTATGGTTTATGTTTAAGGGTTCAAGGTTTAGGGTTTTGGCTTATGGCTTATGGCTTAGGGCCTAAGGTTTAGGGTTTAAGGCTCAAGGTTTAAGGTTTAGGGGTTAGGGGTTAGGGTTTAGGGTTTAGGGTTTATGGTTTAGGATTTAGGGCTTAGATTTTATGGTTTAGGGCTTAGGGTTTATGGTATAGGGTTTAGGGTTTAGGCTTAAGGTTTAGGGTTGAGGATTTAGGGTTTATGATTTAGGGTTTAGGAGTTAGGGTTTAAGGTTTAAAGGTTAGGGTTCAGGGTTTAGGGAAAAGGGTTCAAGGTTTAGGGTTTAAGGCTTGAGGTTTAGGGTTTAGGTTTTAGGGTTAAGGGTTTAGGTTGCAGAGTTTAGGGTTTAGGGTTTAGTGTTTAGGGCTTAGGGTTTTGGGCTTAGGGTTTAGGGTTTATGATTTAGTGCTTGGGGTTTAGAGTTTAGGGTTTAGGGTTTAAGGTTTAGGGTTTATGATTTATTTTTTAGGGTTTAGGGTTTAGGGTTTAGGGACCTTTAGGATTTAACATTTAGGTCTTAAGGTTTAGGGTTTACGGTTTAGGGCTCAGGGCTCGGGGTTTAGGGTTTAGGGGTTAGGGTGCATGGTTTAAGGTTTAAGACTTAAGGTTCGGGGTTTAGAGTTACAGGTTTAAGGTTTAGGGGTTAGTTACGGGTTTAAGGTTTAGGGGTTAGAGATCGGGCTCTTGATTTAGAGTTTAGGGATCAAGGTTTAAGGTTTAGGGTTTATGGCTCAAGGATTAAGGTGTAGGGTTCAAGGCTTAAGGTTTAGGGTTTATGGTTTAGGGATTAGGGTTCATGGTTCATGGTTTATGGCTTAAGGTTCGGGGTTCAGAGTTACTGGTTTAAGGTTTGGGGTTAAAGCTTGGGGCTCGGATTTAATATTTAGGGTTTAGGGCTTAGGGCTCAAGGTTTAGGGTCTCGGGTCGAGGGTTTAAGGTTATGGGTTTAGGGTTTAGGTTTTAGGGTTTAGTATTTAGTGTTTAAAGCTTAGGATTTATTATTTTGGTTTTAGGGTTTAGGGTTTAGGTCTCGTGGTTGAGGGTTAGGGTTTAGGTCACGAGTTCAAGGTTCATTTAATTTGTAGGTAGAACATTCAAAGAGAGTCATCAAAATTTAATGTTTTTCATCTCGTTGATATTTTGGAGGAGGGAAATGTCATATTCTAAGCTGTCAAATCCTTTCAAAGACCCCAGTAGTCCTCAATCCTTGGATGTACAAGGAGAAACTTACTTGGCTTCCATTTATAATGATTGAGATATTTGTAAATTCGTGTTATGACCTCTAAATCTATATGAATTTCAAATTGCTTGGAAATCACATCACACCCTTCACTAGGATTGATGACTAACCCTATATTTTTGTTCATGGGATTTTGAAAACATCCATGGATTTATCTTATGAGGAATTATCAATGAATGGAAGGTCACTAAGTTATAGGCTAGGTAACTCCCATTTAGAACTAAACAAGAAAGATTTACTAGGCGATTGATAACACCTTAGTGTTCATAGTCATTCCCCTGTTTCTATGCTTATTTTGAACACTTTAGGAAGTTCTAACAAATTTACTATCCATTCTAGTAGAACAATTTAACTTTATCTTTTCTCTCCGGAGGAGAGGATACTATAGGAAATTCAATCATGATCCTACACCTCTGCATTGATATATTCTCTATGTTTATTTTGTTTCCTTAAGATTAAGTTTTTGTTATAATGGTTATTTTTTCCAACTTCCAATGGGTCATCTGGCTTGCATATTACCATACATGGAAATATGAGAAATGTGAAATTTTTTTGAGTGTGAATAAATTTACATTCAAGAGTGCAAGTATATGTGGGGAGAAACAAGTTTGGAAGAGATGTGTAATATATGCATTACAAGGCACAAGGTAGATGTCATATCCATTTAGTTACTTGTCCCACATCTCATAAACAAGGTAGTTCTATAAGCAAACTCAATGATGGTTCTAGGCACGAGAATAGGAATTATTGATGAAATATGGTTTGGGGTTTAGGGTTTAGGGCTCATGGTGGTTAAGGTTTAGGTTTAGGGTTCAAGGTTTAGGGTTACGGTTTAGGATTTAGGTTTTAGGTTTAGGGTTTAGGGTTTAGTTTTTATGGTTAGGGTTTACGGATCGAGGTTAAGGATTTAGGGTTTAGGGTTTAGGTTTTAGGGTTTTGGGTTAAGGATTTAGTGTTTAGGGATAAGGGTTTATGGTTTATAGTTTAGGTTTTAGGGTTTATGGTTTAGGGTTTAGGGTTTAGGGTTTAGGATTTAATGTTTAGGGATTAAGGTTTATGGTTTATGGTTTAGGGCTCGGGGTTTAGGGTTTAGGGTTTATGTTTTAGGGCTTAGGGCTTAGGGTATATGGTCTAGGGTTTAGGGTTTAGATTTTAGGGCTCAGGGATAAGGGTGTAGAGTTCAAGGCTTAGGGTTTAGGGTTTAGGATTCAATGTTTAAGGTTTAGGGTTTAAGGGTTAGGGTTAGGATTTAGTTTTTATGGTTCAAGGTTTAGGGTTTAGAATTTAGGGCTCATGGTTCATGGTTCATGGTTTAGGGTTTGGGGGGCCTACGTCTTATGGCTCGGGGCTTAGGGGGTTAAGGATCATGGTTTAGGGCTCCATAGGTTTAGGGCTAAATGCTTAAGGTTTAGGGTTTAGGTTTTAGGGTCTAGGGGTCATGGTTAAAGGTTTATGGTTTAGGTTTTAGGGCTCAAGGTTTACTGATTTAGTGTTTAGGTTTGTCCTATGGTTTAGGGTTTTGATTGTAGAAGTTAAATGCTAAAAGATTTAGGCCGAATGTTGAAATCTTGAAAAATTACCTATGTACTGACCAGATTATACTTTAAAACCCTATCTCCTAAACTATGACTCATGGAGCTGTGAGACTAATTCCATAAGGTGCAGAGTGACCCTAATTTCTTATATTTACATAAATAAATTTGAAGTATAATAAATAATAAAATATAACGTGTATGCATTATAACGCGTACATGTTATGTAACACGCATGCATTTTGTATTTTATCTTTTCCCAAGCCATGCCTCAAGGCTTGGGATCTATTTGGATCCCCAACCCGAGGCATGGACCTACACAAACACAACAAACAACATTTTTATAAGAAAATGTAAAAATTCAACTTTCTCTATGATAAATCAAAATAAAAAATCGATCCATTTTAAAACATTATAATAGCGAGAGAAGAGTCTCTTCTTTCTAAAAATGTAATTTTTCAAATTTTTGACTAATATAAGGTTTCCATATTATTTATTTTCTAACTATGCCTTTTTATAGCTATTTTTTGAAGTGTAAATATGTCTATCTTTCATGGTGTATCTTTTTCTTGGGTGATCAATTTTTTTAAAAATATACTAGCCCAAACTAGGCATAATTCTATACATATAAAAAAAGTTCTAATTTTTGATATTTTTTGAGGTAGTTAGGAGGGGGCACTTTGAGCTCGGACTCTGTACTAGAAAAATCATAAATAAAAAAATATTCACAAAAAATATAAAAAAAAGTGGAGCCCAAACTAGATGCTCCTAGCTATCTTTCTACCAAAGGGTTTTCAAAAATACTAAATGGTGCTCAAAAAATGGCGGGGGCATGAAAGTCACTCTATTATATTTTTTAACAAAAAACAGAGATTTTGTTGGTATTTTAGTTGTTTGACCCACTTAAACTTATCCTTTTTCAATAAAATTTAGTAGCTTAGAAACTAAACTCAAAATGCTATAATTCATATTTCTACAACATATTCCAAGTTTGAGTGTAACTATTTCGAAAAACTTGTAAAAGTTGAATTTTTTTTTTCAGAAAAATGCGTCCACTTAAGACCCCCCTTTGGCCCCCCAACTTGGTGCACTTACCTTGATATGCAATCATTCTGTAGTTCAAATGCAAATGATTGGGATATTTATACTAGGTGCATGACATGTTTTTGTATATCATGCATTGATTTTTTGTGGAATGAATGTGAGTCATAGCAGTGGGTGGATGAATGGACTTGTAGACCTCTAATTCCACTTGACACACATCAAGTTCCACGAGCATTACAACTTATACGGTCTTCAAATCAAATGACAACATCACCTGACTTTGACCAAGTCTCTGATTTAGTGCAACAAGGTACATACATATATGTACATGCCATGTTTTAGATTTATAATTTATTAAATGGTCAACTCTTAATGTATTTTTAAATTAACTAAATAGTTTTACTTTGTGATACATAGGGCACGTTTTTGTAGTTATTGTTAACAAAGAGGGAACAAACTACTTCTTGTCTCGTTGTGTAAAGGGGAATTTTTTTGACTTCCATAGTCATTGATGGTGAAGACCTTGAGTATCCCAATGGGTCGAGTGGCGATCATCGGAACTTGGCTTTAATGATATCCTATCAAAAAATCAAACATTTGGTTGTTTGAAGACTATGAAGTACATCGGAAGATACTTCACTATTCACATTTGGTCCTTGCAACAAATATTAAATTGATTAAATATCAAGGTCAGCCATCAAACAAGAATGCATGGAAGGTTCGTGAATCGGATCATGAAGCAATTCTTGCTAATGTCAATAATAGAGTTGATCCTTGTGGTTCATTGGATTGAATTTGCAAAGGTATGTTTTCATGAATTTAATTCAAATATTTACTTAAATGATTTTGTTTAAATTTTTATAATTTAAAATTCTATTTAATTTCTTACTAACATGCTTATGTAGGTTAGTGGTGCCGAAAAAAGCTTCCACCTTCACATGGTTGGCACTATCGGTATGTAGTGCCCGTTCTCCAACGACCATGTCGCTAAGCATTTAACGTCGTGGTGCTCCTGTTGATCTCTCGTTGGCTTCGCCCTTGTCACAAAAATGACTGGAATTCTCCCACTCCGTCTTGTCTTCTCGCGTCGTGTCGATGTTTACTGTGGGTGTCCCCGCCTCATCCATTTCGTTTTCCTCCTATTAAAGGAAAACTGTGCACTCGATTTATCGAGCTCGCAAGTTGGCTCTTGTTAGTACGATTAATAAGTATTAATAAGTGGTAATAATAATAATAATATTTTTATTTATCGATCGACGTTATCCTCGCTTTCTGATCGTCGATTTGTCACCAACCTTGTTAATTTTTGATAAGCAATTTTATTGTTTTAGTTTGGTCGCCTCACGGATCGAGCCTCGATTCGCGCAAGGGAAGCTGGTTCTTGGGTGGTGTCATCGTCAAGGACGTAATGTCTTGTTTAAGGTTCAAGTTTTTATCCTTGGCTGTCTAGGCGCCCTGGTATGCTTTGTAAATGTTTGGGTAAATGCCTTCAACCGCTTTCTCTTCTTTTCCCCTTGTGATAAAATTGGTCCATGTATGCCAAGTTAGATAATTATCAGAGTTAGTGGTGAATTTGACCACCAACCTGCCACGCTGCTCCCGCCATAACCCAACTCCCCTCCTTGCTCTTCGCTTCACTTTTCGGTTCTCAGAGATACCGTGTACAACATGTTTATAAAATGGATGTCTTTTAAAAGGGATATTGTGGATCCATTATTTATTCCTTGTTTCTATCGCGTTAAGTGCCCTTGGAGGTGTTAATACCGAATTAGGAGAGGGATTCTTTCATTCTGACCTAAAACTATACATGGTTATTTACGCTTAAGGCGTTATATAATACTATTCGTATGCTTTTATTTATTTCAGATCAGATCTAACTACCGGATGTCTTGAAGCAAAGCGATTACATAAAATAATGCAGAGAAATGAGGATGAAGCTTTATTCTGCTCGACATTTAAACTAATTAAATATGGTTTAGGTTCGTGGAATCTTAAAAGGCGTGCTCGTATGGGAAGGAATATTGGATCTGTGTATCACATAGATCTCTCTCCAAAATAGACATTTTTTTGGTAAACCGTGTTGTTTATTATTGTCCAACCTGGCATATGATTTGGAAGGATTTCACTTTAGTTTTGAAAATGGCCACATGAGGAAGTAACTGCTTGCCATTTCTGCACCTTACTGGAGGGGAAAACGTGTTGGACCTTCCCTGGGATCTGGGGAAGCGTGAGTGAAATCTTATTGGGTTTTTACCTGTGTTTTGTCTTCATGAGTTGTTATGGCTTGCTAGCCACGCCTTTTTTGGGGATCTGCATGCTCAGTGGTTTGGGGGTCGCGCCAGGGGAAACTCACATTTGTGAGTTTATTGCAAGTTTCCTTTGCTGTGTGGTTGTTTACTGGTGCGCAGATCCTGGGCGCGTCTTTTTTTTGTCTTCCCTGGCCGCAATGAAGCCTCCTCACGCCTTATGCTGGTGCGCAGATCCTGGACGCCTTCCTTTTTCCTGCCCTGGCCGCGTGGGTGAGCGTGGAAGGAGTTTTCTTTGTGTGGACTGTGGTTGTGCGTGGGATCTTCCAAGCAGTGCGCTGTGCAGGTTAGAAACCCCCTCCATTGCTGCTGCTCCTGACCTGTTCCAGCGTGGAGGAGAGTGGAGGATGGGCATTTTGAAAATGGAGAAAAAGGGGCGTGGGGCAGGTCGCCTGTTGGAAACTCGTGGCTCTTCCTGGGGTTTATCTACACTGCAACTTCTTTTGCCTATGCGACTCCAACGCCTTATCTCATCGCCCTAGGTTTACACGACTGAAACCCTTCTGCTCGCTCAAGGAAACACGGACACTGAAACAAACCGTGCACAAAGTTAGCAGCGTCCATCCAAGGTTCGAGACTGTGAAACCCCCTTCTTGTGTGGACACTTGTAGCAACGATGGAGACCCCAGTCCAGCAGGTGGAGGAGATTACCATGCCGAGGAAGCTTCAAGTAACGGTGCAGTCATTGAAGTTGAAGTTGAAATGGATGGCGAAGTCGAAGGGCACGTTGGGATTGGCGGAGACGTGGCATTGAAGGGCACCCTGTTGAAGCTGGAGAAAACAGGCAAGATAACTCTACACTTTTCTACTGTTGCTATATTTATTTTATCGTGAAACCGAACCACCTTTTTCCTTGTATAAATTTGTCAATTGGACGTCTTACTAGGAGACCTCTCCTTTCTGCTTGTTCTATTTCTTGTTTTCACCTTTATCGCTATCAGTGTGTTAGTGAGAAACACGTATGTACCGTCGTCTCTGGGTGTTATGTTTTCTTGCTTGATTGTTCGACCTTCATCCTTTCATTTTACGTATATCTTCTTCTCTACGATTGAGTTTTATATTATTATGTTGTTACCAGTATTATGTTGTTACCTTCGATAATCTTCTTGACATCAGAAAGACAGATTGTAGAATTGGAGTGATCACCGCTTGGGCTATCCGGGTTGGGTCGTCGGTATTAAAACTTTTAAAATGAAAGGTTTGCATGTAATTACGCATCAAATCTCGCGTGCTTAGACTCCCATATTATCTTTCAACTTGTTCCTAGGCATTTAAGGCCATCCTCAGAAGTACCTTAACCACCCCTATCCACTTGAACCATAATTAGCTTTTCGGATCTGCTAAGCTCGAGGTTTCTATCATGTGAATCCAGTACCTCGTTCACACTAGGATAGTTATGGTCTAATCCCTCTCTCATAATTATTGTTAATGGTGTTTCTTTCTATTTTTCCTAACTTGCATTCTTTCTCTTTTATAATTTTAATGCTATTAATTAATATTGGTCGTTTTCCATGCACGTAATTTACCTTAATATTTTGTGATGGAAAATTGCCTTAAACGTTATTAATCTTCAGGAGAAAATTCATCGTGCATTTGATAGTCTTATGGATTCATAGTGGAAGGTTTTGTTTTATTAATGTCACTTAGATATTTATGTTTGTGTCTATGTGTGACGTTTGACTGTGTTACCAAGGGTTGCTTTAAAAATATTATTGTTTTGGGAAATAGGAAAATTATCTTAAATTAACCAAACTTTAAAATTGATGTGGAGGTTTGTAAATCTTTAGGGTTATAAAATTTGTTGAAGACATTTTCGTATACACTTGTTTGATGGAACCCTTCTTCTCTCGCATGTTTTTCTACTAGCCCACAAGGCATTGGCCTTCTTGAATGATTGGGAAATCTCTTGGAGTTAGTGGCCAAACTAGTTTACTGTGCCCTTGCTTCGAAACTTATGTTGTGTGGATACTCTATGTGATTTCAGGTTTGAAACTCATTTATACATGGCTTTTTGTGTTAATTCTTGAAAACCGTGGTTTCCCTTTTCTTGGGTCGATCAACTCTTGTTCTTCTAGAAATATAATATTATAGCCTATGCATTTGGTACCTTTGATAAAATTCTAGATGGTTGGTACTATATATCAAATCGCAATCTTGTGATTGTTATTTAATTATTTACTTGATGGGAATCATGTTTTGTTAGATTGGTTATTTCTCCTTATAGGGCCAAGGGCCATTCTTTTTCGATTGTTATACTTTCGTTGTTTTTACTCCTAACTGAAGTATATAGTCTTTTTCCTTGATTGGCATGGTGGAAACTTACTATAACTTGAAGTGTTGATAGTATTTAGAGGTTTGACCCAGATTCTTGCAATAAAGTGCTTCCTTTCATGGTATTGATAGATAACAGTTATGGTGGTTTTGGTGTAGCCTTATCTTGCTCAGTTCTCGCGAACTGACTCTTGTAGAAAATTTGTTGCAGATGGATTTTGCGAGTAGATGAGGGATAGACTAGTAGATTTTTTTTCATCAACCTCAGTTGAGAGGTTCTTTTGCTCGAAACCTTCTTACGTTGTTCAACTATTGATAACGTCCAGTGGAAAGTTTAGAAGAGGATCAATGTCTTAGTATAATGTATTGTGGACTTTGTCATCTGAACTTTGGAAACCTTGTATTGTTTGACTATCATTGAAATTATAAGAAAATTTGGTTACTGTTGTTGAGTGACTTTGTTGGATTATCGGTATTTTAAGTGTGGATGTAACCTTGTTTTGTTCTGGTGAATGAGTGTTATTAAACTTTACCCTTGAAAATAAATGTTGAGTAAATCTTGCTATGACTTAGTAATAATGCGACATAAGTAAAATAACGTGGGTTGTTTAATACTTATAAAAGTTGAACTAAAAGTTATATTCAAATAAATTAACGTAGAGGTTACCAGCTTGAGAGCAAGGAATTCTTTAAGTAAGCAAAGGCGAGACTATCATTGCAAGTAAAATTATATAACATGATAACCCTAGCTCCTCTAGTGAACATTATTCCTTTTATGGTGAAATTTGTAAAATGACCCTAAGGTGAAATGAACTGTTAGTTGTTAGAAGATGATAAGATTTAATAAGCCAGAGAAAACAAATTGGAGATCTCACAATCTTTCTCACCGCCATTTGGAAAGTAAATTGTTCTCTTTGGTAATACTCATTTAGCGAAGCCTAAGTAAAATCGTTGATAATTCTGGTTAAGAGCTCTAGCTTCAATTAAATACTGGCAATAACTAATGAGGTCCTAAAGATGTTTTCATCTCGACCTTCTCCCTCTAACCTTTTTCCAAGGCACCTTGTATTTCTTCTCTTAAGTGTGTTGAACTTAAAACCATGTTGTCTTGTGGGCAAGAACGAGTCTTAGTAGCGTTAGTGGTGAACAGATGGCCTTGTGGAATTTAAATACTCCTTTTTCTTGATAAACGAATTAAGCAAATAAAGGCCATAATAGAGAAGAATTAGAACAAATTTCTCTTCAAAGTAAAAGTAAGAACTTAGCATTGTAAGAAGCATTGTACAAATCATATCTAGAGTCTTAGCAAACTGAAGTTAAGGATCGAAAGAGGTTACATAAAAATAAATAACCATCAATAATTTCCTCATTGTGGCTTGCCCTATCTGTAGGTGTGTTATGTGGTGGTTTCTTATGTTGTTTTGTCAAATAGAAAAGTGAACCATCCTTGGTGGGTGTGAACATTTCCGTGCTACCTTTGTGGTCATCCTTGTATTGAGTTATCCATGGAGTTAGTTGTGACCTCGGTGGTGGCATGTCGTGTCATGTTTGTGTCAAAAAAAAATTATCCTGTATTTTACTGTGTTGTTTGTGTGTGAAATTTTTGGGTCGTTACATTTGGTATCAGAGCGGAGGTTCATGCTCTCGAACCTCTGGGATGGATTGGAGATGTGATGACTTTGCATGATGGTGATGGTGTTTCATGATGGTGATAAAAAAGAAATTTGGAAGAGTAATGTGTTTTAAGAGTGATGTGATCTATGTCGTAATTGTGATAGTGTGAACGCACATGAGGTGTATATCACTTAGTGCACATTTTTATCTTGTTCTTTGTCTTTGGGGATGGGAGTTTTCTCTCTCCTTCGTGTGGATTCTATGAAGAGTTCACGTGTGGATTACTACTTGGAATGTGTGAAAAGAATTCTAATGTGGATGATGGGGTGTTGGAGCATTGTGACATATTGTGTTATGTGGGTGTGTCGATATGTGTATGATTGGATTGATGTAAGGTGAATTTTATAACCTTTTCACTCTTCATGGATCAAGTGCACACTTTCCTTTTTACTAATTTGACAAACATTTCCATACTTCTACATACTTTCACAAAATTTTCATATACACATATTTGAATACTTATTTTCTTTTCTTATACAAGTCCATCCTTAATAGGCAACAAGAAGAAGTTCCACATTAAGCATAATAATAGGTACAACATGATATGCTTCACCCCTAGGGTCACTTCCTCTTTCTTAGCTTCACAACTTCATTTTTATCACTTCACACTTTCACTTGTCTCTTAAGCACACTATTGCCATCACACTCTACATGGTTATAGGGAACGCATCTCTTAACTACTTTATGTTATCAAGTATTCATTTAACAACATAAAGTGGGGAAATGTAGACTCAAAATCATGCACCAGGTACATTTCTAGGTCTTAAATGCATACTTTAATTCAAATGATTCCTAAGAAAAAAAACTAGTAATTGACAACTATCTTTGTCCTATTTTATTTGTTTCCTACCTTCTTTACGGTCTTTTACAACCTAAACCCCATTCAATATTTAATTTTATTATCTTTTATGGCTATAAAAACCACTTTCCAAACATTTTTCTAGCTCTCGGCTCCCTCGTCCTTCCGAGCACCCCTAACTCTTTTCTATCTTTCTCATTTATTTTGGGTCTCTTTTTATCTTACGAGCATCTTAATTTCTTATGGCTCGTCCTTCCAATTTTTAACTACAAAATTCAACCAAGGGAATCATATAAATATTCATCTATGTGACCAAAATAAAGGACCAATCTCTAAGCATTTATTATCATCACCTAAGGTTTCATCTAAAGGCATTTAGAGAGCATCAAAGGAGTCCATCTAACACTCACTCAAAGGACATGGGATCGCATTTTCTGCATACATGCATAGGAAGGGGAGTTCATTTTTCCATCCACACATCTATTTACATTAGTACATCTAGCTATTTCCCACTATCCTATCATGCACAAAAGAAATATAGAAATTATGAGATGTAGCGCAACGTTTGGTTGTAATTTCACTTATTCGGGTGAATCCGACGGGGTCATTTAGACTTTTCATTTAATATATTTTATTTTTAGTATTTGATATAGTTTGAGGGGTCCTTATCTC
Source organism: Taxus wallichiana var. yunnanensis (assembly GCA_018340775.1). NCBI lineage: Eukaryota > Viridiplantae > Streptophyta > Pinopsida > Cupressales > Taxaceae > Taxus > Taxus wallichiana. The sequence goes on from CM031240.1 coordinate 834,813,270, forward strand.
TTTGTAGGTTACAGGTGACCTCGATGACCATCCAACAAAATACAAGAAACAAACAACGACCATCAACGATAACCTTACAACGCTGAAAAAAATTCAAGTTCATACAATCTTAAATCGCCACGGGTGTCTAGTAGAAAATTCCGGTGCCTACACACCATTGAACTAGTCTAGGATCATCCGAAGCTATAAAATTTATGGAGTACATTTGCGATAGTATGCACAGATCTCGACATCTAGCTTAAACCAAATAATTCATTTTTCTTCTATTACACTTAGGGTTATATTTTCATCTAGCTTATTTCTTATGTCATATATGTGCTTTAGAGTTTATTTATCAAATGTGACTCGCAATATTAGGGTTTATCGCAATAAATATTTTTTGTTAAATCACTAACTAACTTCAAGATGCATCCTAGAATGGATCCACGTATAGTTGAATATCAATAAGTGATGTTCCCAAATTATTTTTTGTCACCTCCTTTAGTTCTTTCCTTTCTTATTTGGGTTCAAGATACAAATAAGGTGGAGTAGAGTGTATTAGTGCCAATGAAATAAAAAACTAAATTCTTGTACTTAGAGATGCATAGAAATTTAAGTAATGGTATTGTAAGTTTAAATTGGTTAGTACAAACAACCATACCACATGCATTGTACCTATGCATCGGTGAATTTTAGACAAATGAGGTGGCATAAAAACCAAGGATGCATAAGGAAATGTGTAACGTCTTGATTTTTAGAAGCTATTATGATAACCTCTTTTCATGATGTTGTAAATCATTGTGGAAATGAGGATAATTATGTTAAGATATATCTTTTAATCTTAAAAAGAATGTGTTACTAATTTGGACCCTTGTTTACTGTAATTTGTTTACTTGAGACGGAGGTCATTATAACTTGTGTTTTGCAAGTGTGAGGCAATGCAGACTTGTTTTATGTTTGATGAACTGTTATTGTTGATTGATAAAGACACCTTGAATCAATTCCATTGATCCAAGGTATGATGTGGCCTTCTTGAGATCACTTTGTTGATTTATTCTCTATATGGAATGAAGTCTGAAACCGAGTGAAGGTCATCATAAATGTTCTGAGAACACAGTTACAGTGTATAAATATTCTGTACTTGATGCCAATGGAAAGGTTCAATTCTCGAACCACATGTTACAAATTGTAACACCAGCAGTGTAATACAATAAGATCCTTGATGCAAGTGACCCGGTATATGTCGAACATAGGACGAAATGTCCTACATTATCTTTGAATGTGAACGTAATTTGTAAAACTTACTAAGGAACCTATTAACTAAAACACTACGGGGTTAAGCCATAACCCATGACCTAACAACTATCCTAGGAGGGTTTTATAAATTAAAAGGAATTTAAAATATTACAAATCCTATGATTTGCAAGCCTTGGTGAATACCTAACTATGGACAATGTAACCTAAAACTATTGCTAACCTAAGGAGGGGACCTATAGACCCATGTTGATGAAGCGGATAAGAAGGGAAGGTTAGAAATTTATTAAGGACAGTAAATGATGTCCTTGCAGTTTTCAATGCCAAGTTTGGTGGGAACATGAAAAGTTGGAGATATCCAACTAGCTATGTAGCTAAGAAGGAAATTACATGCAAAATTTTAAAAATGAAACTCGCCAAACCTGAGTCGGTGATGGCATGGAAATTAAAAAAAAGAAATGCATTCAATGCATTAATGGTCTCGGTCTTGGTGACCAGCTTGCCTTGGAAAGGGGATAGAGGAAATTTTGGTGATTATTGTGTTCATTTGGGTTTTGAGATTTCTCTGCATTTCTTTCATGGTTCTTTCAAACCTGCTATTATTTTGGTTATTATTGTTGTTGTTTGGAGTAGCCACGGCTATTTTTGAGCCTGTGGAAGTTAGGAGATTGTTGGGAAAGCTTATGCGGTTGATGCCGTGGAGAAAATAGCTCTTGTGGGCATGGGCATGGTTTTATTCAAGCCACGAGAAAATTAATAGGCATGTTGAGCCCTTCTCCTTAAACCTTTTTCTCTTGTTTAGGTGTCTTCATTAAAAGAACTCTTGCTCTTATGTTGGGTGTTTTTTTATAAAATGGAATTGTTGATTCAATTAATGTGATTTTCAGGTTGAGATGTATGATGGGGATGAATACGAATTGGGTATTTCTTTACAAAATGAGTAAATGAAATTAATCTATCCTTTTTGTATGAGTTTTTTTGACAGTGATGGGTATTCGTTTCTATTTCCCATTATGGGTTTGAGTTGATGAATGTACCAGCTATGTGAGAATTGTTTTGTGATTTCTTTGTGTGAAAATAATTTGGAAAAATCATGATAATGCTTGATGAAACTGTTGTGTGAGTTATTATCATAGTTGTTTTACATTCGATAGAATACGATTCACTCCGGGGACAAAGCCGACGAATTCATTCCATTGTCTTACCCTTCTTTGGTTAAAAATGATTCAATATTTCTATGTGGGTTGAAGGCCGTGACTGGTTGTTGGGGAAATAAATTATTTAAACACTAAACTTGGTTATTGGATGAGTGGGTAGGATGTATTGTTATCTTTCTTTGAATATTTTTGAAAAGTATATATATAAATAACAGAGATGCTTATTTGAACTTCTTCAATGTGTTCGACTAGAACCGAACTTGAGTAGATTATTGTTCTTGTAAAAAAAAAAAAAAGCAAGGGATTACGTACTTATTACAGTGAAATTATGGCAATATAGCTTGTTGTACTTTTTACTCATTTCAGACCTAGCTGGGAATGACTGTTTTTAGCAAACATGTATGTTTATATATATATATATATATATATATATATATGTATGTATGTATGTATGTATATGTATATATGTATATATGCAAAATCGCAGATTTAAACTTCTTACTTTGCTTGCATTAAAATTGAATCGGAATTGGGATTCTTCCTTGGTGTTTGGAAAATGAATCCTTTTATTATTATGATGAAAACATGATTTGTTGTCTGTTGTACACTCTTACTTGTTTGTATCTGGATGAGAATGTCCGTTGGGTGAAAAATTAAAGGAAATGTTTTTTTAGGGACCATTGATATTGAGACTTACGGCCTGATGCAAATGAATTCTGTAAACTTTCTGGAATGTAGTTAGTGCGTTTTAATACTTTTGAATTATATTTGTTAGAGGAAATCACCCTATGGGAATAGGGTCAAGCCCTGAATAGTTGATATTCAGCTAAGCAAGGAGGAAGAGGTAATATGATTCTCCTTCTTTTCATTCGATTATTGACTTCAATTACTTTCTCTTTTGGCTATTATCATTGATTGATATCACTTCTTGTTTAAATTACTCAGTACAGTTGTGATGAAAAGAAAGAAAATATTGGTTGAGTAATTTGAAGTAATGATTATTTCTTCTCTTATCCAGTTGAAATTCTATATTTGATATTGAATGAATTTCATACTGCCTTAGGCGTAATCATCTGCATTTAATTGTTGTCTACTTTCTTTCTGATTTGAAAGAAGTATTATGTTGTTTATTAAATTTTGAGAATTGACACCAGTGTGTTCGTGGTGAATGACCACTTTTCTCTTCTGCATTTGATTGTTTGAAATTAAATGAGTGGTACGAAAGGGAAGTATTTCATTGGAATTCTTTATTAAAATGCATCTCTTGAAATTTCATCTATTAAAACAGTAAATGGAATCGACAACAATTACATTAGAACAACATTATGTACATATGTGAATTAGTTCTTACAAATGTTTTAATCGAAACTATTTAGAGGAAATTACTTTTTGTAGTAATTATGTGGGAAAGGATTAGTAAATATTTTTTCTCGATTGTGATGGTAACTAGCGGATTGGGTTGTTAAGTACATTCATCCTTATCAGTACTAAATATAGGGATAATTTCCATCTCAATTTTTTAACGTTTCATAAAAGCGGTGGTTCTTTTATTGAGACAGTTAATTAAGAGCACCTCATTTTAATGATAATTTCTTAATATGCTCAGTTTGATGAACCGGAATTCTGCAAGTAAATTTTGTAGATGGTTTCCTTGAGTAAAAATGAAGACATGTTGTTTTATGATGCTTCTTCGATAATTTATTATTCCTCTACGAGGAAATGGGAAAAGAAGAAGTTGCATTCTTCTTTCCTTATGTGTTGTAATGTTGTTTGATATGAATGAAGTCCAGTTGTATGGACTTGTAAATTGTATAGATTTTAAATCTTAAGGATTGAATACAAGGAAAGGTGTGATATTTTAATGGCTGTATCACTTTGAAACTGTTTGAATAAGATCGAGATTATAAATTTTATTCTTTGAATTTGAATGAATATATTCAAATGATGGTTGATAGATTTTAAAAAGGACATAATATCTATTCTTTACTTGAATACCACTTTTAAGTGAAATGTACAATTAATTCATATTTAGGTTAATATGGATTTTATATTGACATTGAAAAGAGTTAAATAAATATGAATTCTTAAACGAACGATATTCGGGCTGTCATCTAAGTTAATGAATATAAATAAAAGAGGAAGTTGAATCTTGTACTCGGATTTCGTTAATATCCTCGAGATGTTTAATTCAGAGGATATTCAGTAAGAGGAATCATATCTCCTCGTATCAAACCTTAATGGAACTAAGGTTAAAAGTTTATAAATGAATACATTCATTTGGAATTAGGCCTCATTTAAATGGCGTCTAATAAGATGAAATTCTGGATTTTAAATTCAGTTGCAAATAAAACTTGGTTAAGTTTAATAAGTTGATCTTACTACGTTAAGTTGTAGTGGACTGTTAGTCTGAAGCTTAAGGTAAGAACCAAGATGGAAATATGCAATCCTTCGGTATGGAGGAGTAAACATATATTAAGCTATAAGACAAATTAAGTCTCTCTCTTAGCTATGCAACTGTAACGAGTAGTGAGGTTAGAAGATCAACACGGTTGCTGAAAATTGATCTTAAATATTAAGATTATAATCTAATCACACTTATAGCTGGATGTGTATCCCTTGATGAGAGGATTCCGTAGGACCTTGGCACATGCCAGCTACAATATGGTGTCTTCATGAAGGCGGGGCCTTCATGACGACACAATGTTGTAGCTGACATGTTACAACGCCCTCCCAAATCAAATCATCAAGTTTACATAAGTTGGGACCAAGTTACTTGGACGATGATAGGAATGTGACCATGTATACGGGGTGACTTCGGAGGACTAAAGGTAACTAGACACACGCAGTTGTCTAGGGTCAACACAGTATGTATGTGTACCTTTAGTCACCGCGAGTGTCTTCCTATACTCTTTCATATTGCTAGTTAGGGTTAGAGCTTAACCTTGGATGGAAGGACTGACAGAGGTCAGAAAAGACCATTCTAGATAACAGATGAAGTGAGGTGAAGGACGTATTCCATTGATGCGTATAATGTCTGGGAATATGATCATGCAAAGCATGTGAAAATCTTTGGCCAAAGTATCGCAAGTTACTGGTTACGTTGTCCTAATCACCTAGTTTAAGAAGTAAGATTTCAGATGAGTATCGGTAACAGATATTCAGATAGGCCTCTTAAATGGAACACTTCGATAACTAGAAATGGTAAAGAGAACCAAGTATACTTAGTATACAATGCATGGATTAACATGAAGGATCGGTAAGTCACCGAGTCATGAAATGAGAGATCGCTGAAACTCCGAGCCATAAAATGGGAGATCGGTAGTTCTTTGAGTCATTTACAGCAGCATATGGTATTTGTTATATGATTGAATGTCATTAAATGTGTGTTCCATATTGTAAATATGCGAACAGAGAACATTGGTTTTAAAAGTAATTATGTGATCCGAATTACATTAATTGGACAAAGAACAATTATTAAAACTTGGTCGTATGCGTTTGAATCACATAATTCAGAATAGAGAACGTTGTATAAAAAAAAATTTCCCTTGTTCTATTGTCTTAAAATGGGGATGTTACAAAATGTCTTATGTAAAGGAATGTCCCAAGTCTAGATATAAATATTTAATGTTTCTACTTAGATTGGAAGACTTATTTTATACCCTTTTCCTCCTATTTTTAGTAGTATTATTAGACTAATAAGGCCCCTTATTCACACTAGTGAGAAAATGAGTCTTACCTTTCAACTACAACATGTAATTTTTCTCTATTTGGTGAGATATATTGGGATCATTTTTTTTTTGTAACAAAAATAGTTCTTAACAAAGATAATCATTCATGCTCATTCTTCTTAAGTGTATCATCTTGGGATCCTATCTTACACTTGAATCCTTAAACATTAATTTATAATCACTCTTCACTTGAGAGTTTGTAGCATTTAGAAAAGCTAGGATGTATTCTTTAGATGGTCTCCCACCATTGCACTTTTTTTCATCCCTTAAGTATTCAAAATCATGAGTTGGTAACTCATCATTTTTTACTAAATTAACTAAATATTCACTATAATCAAGTACATATAAATATATTTTAAACTCACATGATACCTACCAAAATAATTAGATAAATAAATAACTTTAGCAACAACACAAGAAGGATGAAGAAGAAAAAAATCCTCACATAATGCAGATTCTTCAATCTAATTCATTTCATTAGTATTAAAATAAGAGGATGAATTGTTTCTTTCTCATTACCTCTATTATCAAGCCTTATTTCTTTATGAAAATTATTCTTTTATTTTTCAAATGATATATCATGTGCATGCCATCTATCTTGATTTTGTGGCATGTGACTATGTATTGCTTACTCTTCACTAAAGGTAGTCATTTCTCATTACTAGCCACTATATAAGACAAATATTTATAATCCATCATAATCATATATAATTTTTCATCAAAACTTAGTGAAGTACTTAAAAATATCTTTTCATTTGGTGGAATGAGTTTTACATAACCCATATTAGAAAACTTCCTAAGTAACTCTAATATTGTTTTCAATAATAACTTCGATGGTGTAATCATGTCTCAAATTATCTATACCTTTATCTATGAAATAAAATCAATCTTCTACATAAAATATTCACAATTTTTTATCAATCATGTTGCATCATGTTGGGTTTGAAATTATTTATTAATTTCATCATATGTTGTGAATCTAGAGTTGAAATCCTAGACACACTCACCGAGATGTTTCTTGATAATTTTAAATTCACTAATAAAAATCTAGGATCAATTCTATCACCAAACTACAACTTAAATTATGTTTTAATCTCATTCCAAGAATCAATATTTCCATAAGTAAATGCATCAAAATCTACAAGAGGATTCTCTTTCATGGTGTGAATATACAATTTAATGTCTACATATTCATATATAATATTATAATCATCAATCATATTACTAAAATAGATCAATTTTTTATCACTTGAGTCTACATTATTTCCTTGAAACTTAGGCAATATCCTCATAATGTCTACTGGGACCTCAATGGTAAATCCTTTCATCTCAAATAATTCAATTTTACTAAGTATATTTGTTCCAAACAAGGCAAAAGGATCTCTTATATCATTTCCATCCATTTGAATGATTAATGTAGGTTAGTTTAACTTGAGAGCTTGATTTAGAAATGGATTATTGTGGACATTAGTATGAATGATATGATTATACCTTAGCTTTGGTTCTAATTATCCAAGTTAAATAATGGATGGGTATGGGAAATTAAGGGTAAAAATTTTCTTTAATGAAGGTTGATATTGAGACACTCCTTTTCCTTTAAGTGGAGGTGAGGAGAAAAGGTTTTTATATTTCCAAGGGAAGGATTTTTACTAGTTCTTCCATAAGTGAAAGGAGGTGGATTATATGGCTGGTCTCTTTATTTCTTATCTTGAAATAAAAAAGATGAATCATTATTCTCATCAATATGTTCAAATAAAATCTTTTCACCATAATTCAAAGGTATAATATGAGTAGTATAGTTATAATTTTTGTAATGAGAAGAATTTTTCTTTCCACTTGCTTCTAAATTTGATTTTATTTGGTTTCTAACTTCACCAATGGGATTTATAGATTCCTTTTTAATGGATCTTATTTAAAGTTAGAGTGTAGACCCTCCAATAGATCCTCCAATATTGAGAAATATGTAGGTTAAATCATTTTTTAGAATCAATGGATTTTCAATACCTAAAAGGTATACACAATTGAAAAACACATACTTCTAATGTGAGTTACATGTGAAAATATGAACAATATAACATGATATCTTCCTCAAACTCATAATACATTGAATAAAACCACATAGATAAAAAAATAATAGTGCAATTCTCACATATAAGATTGAAATAGACATCAATTTTTTGGAAAATAAAGAAAACAAACTACAAATGGAACAAAAATACAACATGTATAAGAGAAATACTTAAAATGGAGAACTAAGACTAAATTGTCATGTCCGTTGTAATAACATAAATTTATTGGATAAATTGATGGGAAAATTATGAGTTAACTAGCCTTGAATACAAATGAATTATATGTAGAATAGAGACTAAAAAATATAAATAAGATTCTTTTATAATAAAAATGTAGCATAAATAACACTAAAATTGTTCTAGTAAAGGAAAAGAGTATAGTGAACAAACTTATGAACAACACTCCTATAGACACTAAATCATGCACTTGGGGTATCTATTTGGTCCTAATCACATACTACTATTCATATGATTCCTAAGGTAAAAGTTAGTAAATTCATCACTATCTTTGGCCATCTTTGCTTTCTTTTTGTTGCCTCTTTTGTTCTTACACTCATTCTTGCCCAGTATGCCTTTTTTATATTTCTAAATTTCTCACTCTAGACACTAGCGCCCAACCAAGAAGTGAGTGCTAGGTGCCTCCATCCCCTCTTGGTGCCCCCAACCTCTTTGTATTTTACTCACATATTTTGGGTTCCTTCTATCCAATCAGGCATCTTAATTTCTTACTAGTCAACATTTCCGGGTTAATTGTGAAATTCAAGTAATATAATCATATAAATACAAAGGTATGTCATCATAATAAAGGACAGAGCATTAAGCATTAAATATCACAACCTACGATTTCATTCAAAGGTCATTTATGAGATCATTTAAGAATCCATCTAGCTCCACCTAAGGGACAAGGGATTGTTATTTTTAAATACACGCATAAGAGGAGAAGTTCATTCTTTCATACAAACATATATCTACATATTTCTACATTTAGCTCATTATTCGCTATTCAAGTGTGTCATCCACAAGAGCCACCTAGGGTATGATTCTTCACACATTTACTTTAAAATAAATTGGGTCTGATATGTAGTGTAATGCTCGGTCATGAGTTCACTTTGTTGATAATTTGAGGATAGTTTGACCCCTTATTTATGTTTTTTATTTTTGGGATATGATTTGTTTTGGGGTTTTATGTGTTATTTATTCATCAGTAGGTTACACGAGACATCTAAAAATTGATGTGATATACTAGTGACATGAAAAAACAATAGAAAACACATCGCGACCCTCCGAATTGGGTTTTTTGAGATTCTGAGTGACAAGTTCCGAGGAGGAGAGGTCTACAAAGACCGTAAGTGCCCTTTACCCAATCTAGGCATCCTAATCTAGGATTATATTATGGCCACACAATGTTCTAAGATTAGTTGTGGTACTTTCATCCTTTTGTTCATTAGTTTATTACTACAAGACAATCCAAATTAAAACGTGAATCAAGTAAGTGTAGCAACTGGGGGGCCAAAAAGTGGACAAGAAACGAAAATGAATGAAACACGTACGCATTTTGTAATAATGTGCACTCACATTATGTTTTCCTTAGTTTGGTTACTCATGAACCTATAACATATATGCATTATAACACATACATGTTTCTAGTGCTATGAAATGCATACATGTTTTGAGCTATATGAAGTTTAGGAGGGCCTGAAGGAGCCATATTTACTAAAATAAATGTTAAGTATAATATAATAAATCTTATACTTTAAATTTATTTTAGTAAATATAAGAATTTAAGGTCACTTTGCACTTGATGGAAGTGGTCCCATAGCTCTAACAGTCATAATCTATAAAATATTTTTTCAAAATCTAATGGCCGGTCAAGACTTACTCATTTTCATAATTTCAGCAATGACTTAAAACTTTTTGGTCATATATATTGTAGTTCGCCTTTATTTTTGGAAACCATATAGTCATTTTGTAGGTTTTTTGACCTTCTAGATTGGATTTTGGCCCTACCACTACTTGAATTATTACCACTTTTAAAATATGGTCCATAATTCACTTTAATGACCACGAATCACCTCTATGATGCTTATCTACTTACTAAAAAGAGATCCTCACTTTATAAATAGAGGATTTCTCCCTAAATGGTATTCCCTATCCTATGGAAAAATGAGGTGATTGTAATGTGCCTCCTCCTTAATCTTTGATCACACTACTATGTGTTGAATTATTTTTATGAATAGTACCAAGTGAATATTATCAAGTGAACTCAGATGATTGCTCATTCTTAAACCAGTGCTCAATATAAGTTTCATCCCTTCACCTTTCCTGGATCTAAAATCATCCTTTCATGGAATAAAATTCAATATTATCATACATTTCTTTTCTCATATGTATCTCATGGAGATAGATGATGCCTTAATACTTCACACATGATGGTCTTGGATACCTTGGTGGCATGACTAGCTCATTTTAGCTTGTTCTTTGGAGAGATTTGGGTACAATGTTCAGAGTTAAGATATGATGATCATCAATTCACTCCTTGAGCTCCACATTTCACCTTTAAATATGATGAATCCTTCACAATTCAATTTATTGACCAAGATGAAACCTGGGTGTAAGCATGCTTATGGTACATGGACACCTTTTTCTCAAGTTGCTCCTCATGGAAATGGGTTTCCTCCTCTGGATAGGGGATGAATCCTTGAATGAAATTTGAGTATGAGTTACATGTTCTTGACCTCCATAATTCACTAAAACACTACAAATCACATTTTATGATCAATGAAACTATTCTAAAAATCTAATTCTTCCTACAACTCAAAATTTAGGTCCTATTTCATTTTGAACTTAGAGGGGAAGCTAAAGATTTTTGCAATACCTAAATAAATATTTAAGCCTTGAATCAAATTTTTTATTCCACTTATAGAGTATAATAATATCCTTCCAATTCCTATTTTGTTTCATCCTAAGTTTTTCCATAACTCCTCGAATCATTTAGAGAATTTAGATTTTACCGTTTTAGCTTTCATTCCTAAGACTAAAACCCAACCTTAAACAAATTGCTCTTGAATGCGATTTTTATTTCCTTAACTTTCCTAAATTTACTTAGACATTTTCAATTCTCTCTATAATCACCCTCAAATGGTTTATGGTTTAGGAATTTATTTTTAAGGTTTAGGGTTTAGGGATTAAGTTTTAGCACTTAGTATTTAGGATTTAGATTTTAGGGTTTATGATTTATGGTTTAGGGTTAGGGATCATGGGTTAGGGTTTAGGGTTTATGGTTTGGGTTTTAGGGGTTAGGTTTCATCATTTAATGTTTATGGTTTACTTCTAAGGGTTGATAGTTGAGGGTTGAGGGTTTAGGATTAAGGTTTTGGGCTCACGGTTTGGTATTTAAGGTTTAGGATTAGGGCTCATAGTTAAAGGTTTAAGGTTTAGGGTTTAGGGTTTAGGGGTTCAAGGTTTAGATTTAATGGTTTAGGATTTAGGTTTTAGGTTTAGGGTGTAATTTTTAGAATTTAGGTGTTATGGTTAGGTTTCATGGATCATGATTTAGAGTTTAGAGTTTATGGCTTAGGGTTTAGGATTAGGATTTATTGGGATTTATGGTTTATGGTTTAGGGTTCAAGGTTTAGTGTTTAGTGTTTAAGGGTTAAGGTATAGGTTTTATGGTTTAGGGCTCGAGGTTTAGGTTTATGGATTAGAGCTAAGGGTATGGTTTAGGATTTCAGGATTTTGGGTTTAGGTCTCATGGATCGTGGTGTAGGTTTCAAGGCTTAGGGTTTATGGTTTATGGTTTAGGGCTTAGGGTTTAGGGATCATGGTTTATGGCTCAAGGTTCAAGGTTCAAAGTTATGGATTTAAGGTTTAGGGTTTAGATCTCAAGGCTATGGATTTAGGGTTTAGGTTTATGAATCGAGCTTAGGGTTTAAGGTTTATGGTTTATGGTTTATGGTTAAGGGTTAAGGGTTTAGGGTTTAAAATTCAATGTTCGTGGTTTAGGGTTTATTGCTTTGGTTTTAGGTTTTAGGTCTTATAGTTTAGGTTCTATGGCTTAGGTTTAGGGTTTATCTTGTAGTGAATTTAAGGTTTAGGGTTTAGTTTTTAGGTCTCAAGGTTTAAGGTTTAAAATTTAGGGATTAGGGTTTAGGGTTTAGGACCTAGAATTGGTAATTTGAGAGGATTTCTGAGGTTCAATTTTATTTTCCAAGATGCATTGCCCAATTTTTTAGAATGTTTCTCTAGATTTAATGACATTCTAATCCGAACACTCAGTGATTCCTGAATGTCTAATATTTCCAAAAAACCCATTAGTCCTTGATCCTTGAATATAGGGAGACACCATTACTTGGCTTTCATTTATAATGATAAAGATATTTGTAGATTAGTTTTATGAACTCTAAATCTTTATGAATTTCAAGTTTTTGGAAATCACATCACACCCTTTACTAAGCTTGATGACTCGCCACTATATTTTTTAAGGCACTTTAGAAATCATCTATAGGTTTATCATGAAGGAATTATCAATGGATGAAATGGCATTAAGGCATAGGTGATCTCGATTCCCATTCATAACTAAAAAGAAATATTTACTAGGTGATTGATAAGCCCTATGTGTTCTTATTCATTCCCATGTTTCTATGCTTATTTTGTACAAGAAAACTCAATGATGGTTCTAGGACACGAGACTCGGAAATATGGTCCTATAATTTTCATGCCCTCATAATGAGTAGTATAGAAGTTATGAGTTCTTATTACCAAATAGTAGTGCCAAATTTTTAATTTAAGTACAATGATTACGTAGATAGAATTTAGAATCCATATTAGTCTTGTTGATACTTAGTACTAATTACCCATGAAATATAATTCTCTAGCTTTCATTTTCTTTTCTCATCTTCCACATCATACTTGAATAACTAATTTGATAGGGATCTTCCCTTTTGATAGCAAAACACCGAATATGAATATGATCCTCAAAATTTGACCCTCATCCAACCATAATACCAATACACACTTCTCTTTTGTTGGTAATGTTGCATGGTCATTTTCCTTTCTACTTTTGTTAACAGATCATATTCCAAATTTTATGTTGTAAAGACATATCTTATATTTATAATAAGAGCAGTGTGTGTGGACGTAGAGGAAGAATGGTGAAGATGAGTACGATGGAGAGAGAAAGGAAAAAGTTGAGGGAATGAAATAAGAGGGCCATTACAACAAAAATACACCTCCACGACACCTAGGAAGGTTTGAGATGAATGTTTAAGGTTTAGGGTTTGGGATTAGGTTTATGGGATTTAGGGTTTTATTTTTAATGTTTAGGATCATGGTTTAGGGTTTAGGATCAGGTTTAGGGCCTAGGGTGTAGGGTTTATGGTTTAGGGTCTTGATTTCAGAATATAAACGCTAAAATATTTAGGCTGAATGCTGAAATCCTAAAAATTACCTATGTCCTGACCAGATTATACTATAAAAACTATATACTAAACCGTGACTCATAGAGCTATGAGACTAGTTTCATAAGGTTCAAAGTGACCCTAATTTCTTATATTTACTAAAATAAATTTAAAGTATAAAAAATATTGAAATATTTTTATACTTGTACATTTATTTTTGTAAATAAAAGCATGCCAAAATCACATATAATGTCTATACTATACGAGAATATGTGCGCGTTATAACGCTTACACATTTTGTGATTTTCCCTTTTTCCAATGCATGCCTCTAGACTTGGATCTAATTTGGATCCCCAAGCTTGAGGCATGGACTGCATAAACACAAAAATAACATGTTTTCTAAGAAAATACAAAAATACCATTCGCATGATAAATCAACATAAAACGATCGATTCATTAAAAAAACTTATATCAGACATAGAGAAAAGTTTCTTCTTTTAAAAATATAATTTGTCAAATTTTATGACTAGTATAAGGTCTTCATATTATTTATTTTCTAACTCTTCCTTTTAAAGCTATTTTTAAAAGTTTAAACATGTCTATATTTTTCGTGTATCCTTTTTGGCTCATAGAAATTGAAAAAAAATTATACTAGCCCTAACTAGGCCTAATTATATATATTCAAAAAAATCTAATTTTTAATATTTTTTCCGATAGTTATGGGGAGCATAGTCGAAATCCATTATGTTTTAAAATTTAAAATTTATGTACTAGAAAAATCATAAAAAAATATACTCATTAAAAAAATCTTTTAAAATGGATCTCAAACTAGATGCTCCTGGCTATCTTTCTACCAAAGGGTTTTCAAAAATACTAAATGGTGCTCAAAAAATGGTGGGGGGCAAGAAAGTAACTCTATTATGTTTTTTAACAAAAATAGGAACACTTGTTGGTATTTTAGTTATTTGACCCACTTAAAATTATCCATTTGACCCACTTATAATGAGATGGTGTGGGCTTTAGCGGTTGTGAAAGATCACACATGTGAGAAATATCATCCTAACTACAGCCATAATAACTCCCATGATTCTCAAATAGGTGGTTGGGTTCTTAAAAATCTGGGACAAACATAAGGAAAGCAATGATTCAAATGAGGGTTTCGAGCAGAAAAATTGCAGGAGTAGTAGGAGAAGGAGATGGGAGGTGCCTCGTGCCAACTGGAGCCTTGCAGTGATCCAGCTTGGAAGAACAATGAGGAGCTATGGAACCTCCTTCAAAAGGGAGGCATTTCCAACTTCATAGAGCGCATTCAGGGGCACGACCAAAATATTTCGGTTCATTTCGCAATGGACTGGAAGGATAGAAAGGTGGAGTATGGTGGTCACCGAGTAATTATAAATGAAGAATTGATAGCAGGGCAACATGCCTCGAGTTGGAGGGATATCATTTTTTCAACAAAAGGATAGATAAGACTGTTGAGGAAAATAAATTCTCTGACGATGGTGAGGAGCTCAAATTTGTAATTACGGGTGTTAGGGTAAGCTCTATCCCCAAGCCTTTTGATGAGGTTACAAAAATGATGGTTAGGTACATTTCTTTAGAAGGACACTACATAATAGTCCCTGTCAAGCACCTGGTCTTTCTTAACCACTTTAGAAGACAATTTGTGGTCTGCTTCCCGCATTACTTGCTAAATTCCCTTGAGCGCTCCATTTTAGAATTCTAGAAGCACTCTCGTGTCATTCCTCTTCACCAAGGCCTTATTTTTCTACTTCATAAGCTCTGTGTCTCTAAGTTCCCTGGCTTCCCACCCTCTCCCAGCGATCCGCACATCCCTACCATCACTGCTCCCACTTCCATCCTGAACACCTCTTCCAAACCCAAGACTAAGAACCCAAAACTTCCCAAAATTGACATCCCTCACTCTACTTGGGTTCTTAGAAGCACTAAAGAGCTGGAAGTTGTGCATAATCTGCTACATATTAGTAATGTTGGCTAGGATATGACCTTGTAACAAGAGGGGAATAATATTCCTCATAGGTTGGATTCTTTGGAAAATGAGATGATGAAGTTAAAGAAGGACTGCAGAAGGGAAAAATAAAGGTTGATGATGAAACTGATAATGGGAATGATCAGATTACAGACATCTACAAGAAATTGAACTCTTTGGACAATATATTGGGGAGAGCCAAAGACAGGCATGACCATAACATGGCTATCTTCAATGCCATTAGTGAATTTTTGGAACAACATGTTCATAGCATTTCCATGCTTAGCGGGGTCCCTGAAACTATCTGGGGGACTGACAAGGAGAGAAGTCAGACCATATCTAATTTGAATGCAAGTGACCCCATGCACATCACCACTTTTGTGTTGTTCACTTCACTATAAACAATCAAATCTAGTATCAAACAGAGCTTCCAAGAAAAATATCCTCAAGATAGAGGGATTCATTATAGATGCTACTATATTTTGGTCTTTTTGTTGTTTTTCTACTGTTGTTTTGATGTCTTGTTGTAGTTTCTGTTCTATTTCACTTTCTACTAGTAACTATCTTTTGGTTACTGTTGGGCATAATGCTTTATCTAGATTTTGATCCTCTTTTGTTGTCCCTCTATAGCTCTATTTGGATGTTGAGCCCTTATTGTAACAAGGTATAGTACCTTCAAAACTATTTACCAATAAAATACAAAAATTATCCCTTATCAATAAAATTTAATAGCTTAGAAACTAGAGTTAAAATGATACTATTCATGTTTATACAAAATTTTCCAATTTTGAGTATAACTATTTAAAAAAACTCGCACAAGTTCAAGTTTTTTTATTTTTAAGAAAAATGCATCCACTTAAGACCCCTTTTTGGCCCCCAAATTAGTGCATTATCCCTTCATTGGCAACTAGAGTTTTGCATTTTTCTAGCTTATTTTGCTTGGGTCAGATCTGTATTTCATTGCACATTTATTTCATTTACATATTTATATTATTATTTATTCATTGTCAATATTTTCATAATTATTTTTTGAAGATGACTTTTTGAATACTCAGGGTCTTCATACATTCATTTCTATTTATTTCCCTAAGATTTTCATGAATATATCTATTCATGATTTCTATAGCCAATCTGAATCACACTAAAATCATTAATATTTTAGCTACTAATTTTATCCTTCCACTACTCATTTGGATATTGTTTATGAGACATTTCACCAAATTACTTTTCCATCTACTATAAAATTTATGTATACGACAATGATCCTCCTCTATACATATGAGTTTGTATCAATAATTTTAGTCAATACTAGATCTAAGATCAATTTTTTCCTTTATCCATTGATATCGTTATCCAAAATAAGCCTCGCTTATTTTGTCTAACTTTCCTTCATTCTTTCCTCCACAATTTTTTTACTTTTTAGGAAATCAAAATTTTTTGAGTATTATTTCATTAGATAGAGCATCTTCTCCCTTTCTAAAAGGTAAAGAAGTCCTCCTAACTCCAAATATTTTTAAATTTATGGCTCAGGCGGAATTTTTGGGGGAAATTTTCCTGAGAAGGTCCGTAGCCAATGTAATGGTGCCACGTGGCGGCGTGAGTCGAGCGGAAAGACGACTTCAAATTTTTTGGCAAAGGGGTCAAATGCACAAAGGGAAGAAATGGAAGCACAACCCCACCGTGCAAACAAATGGCGCCACGTGTCAGTCAACGGCGGAGGTCGGGCACGCATGAGAATTTTGAGAAATTTTCCAAATTTGTGCAAAGGGGTAAAATGTTGTCTTCAGCCCTATGGAGCAACCAAGAGGATGCCACATGGCAGCAAGAGAGTGACAAGTGCGGGAATTTTGGGAAATTTTCCCAAATTCAAAAAATGGGAAAATTTTAAGGTTTGACCCCACGACCCATTTTTGCCCTAATTTTGCCAATTTTGCCCTAAATCTTCAAAGGGCCGTATCTTTTGATCCCAGCTTGGATTTTTGTTTTTTTATATCATTGGAAGGTGTTGAAATTATCCACATGATGGACTATTAAATTTTGTTTTTGGTGGATTTTTGTGGGAGAAAATGAGAAAACATCTTGGCATGCAAAAAATACATAATGGACATTCAACCACCAAAATTAATGAAGTATGGGTCGTTTTTGGATCTGCAGAGCAATGTACTTTGGTGTATGGGTTTTTCCATGAATCCCATCAATTTAAAGAAAAAATTGAGGGATTTGATTGGTATTTGAACTCATAAATCATTTTCCCACATTTTTGCTTTCCTTGGTTCCGTTGAAGTATGGAGTCGTTTTGGATCTACAGAGCAATGTACTTGAAGCCCACACTTTTTAAAATTTTATTGGTAGTTTTGGCTCATTTTTGCTTTCCCTTGGTTTTGTAAAAGGGCTCATTTGGGTTGGACATTTGTCTTCTTGCAGCTCCCCTCTTCCCCTTGGCACGTGAATTAAAGGAATTTAAGACCTCCCATGGAGATTGTAACATTTTTTTTCCTTTTCGCCATTGTAATGCATCGTATTGAACATGGAAATGGTAATGCATGTTTTGTGAATGATCCTCCAATCCTCTCATGTGTTTATCATTGTCTTCTCGATCTTTCATTATATCTTAGCAATATGTGCATGATTTGACATTACATCCTATGATCTTTGTTTATTTTCAAGATAAAATTTCATCACTCCTTTGGTGTATCACTGTTTCAATTTAGTTTTTTATTTTCCTTTACATGCTTCTTTCAACCCCGTCTCCTTGGAAATTTTAGAGTAAGAGTTGTGAATCAAAACCTCTGCAAAAATTCATGCATACACCTAAACAGAGGGGTAAGAACCATTTTTCTTGAGATTTTTCTCACCTTGCAAGGTCCCACACCTTGGAGAAAACTCAATGTTGTGCAATCACACTAAATGACCCATTTCGATCAGCATATCGAAGGTCACTTAGGGGTGTTGTGAATTTACACTAACAATTTTGAACGCTGGTGGGACCTTAGAGGTCTTCATCTTCATTACAACAAATTTGATGTGTAATTGTTGTAAGTTTCTTGCTTGAAAGAGCCCTGATTTACACATCTGGTGACTCCAAAAGGATAGAATCAACTAGTTTCAGTAGTCCAAGCTTGAAGATTCATGAGAAGGATCCAAACAAGGTCAAGGGCTAGAGAAGAGGGATTATCGAATATCTTTAATTATCCCCGAAAGAAGAGAGAGGGAAGAAGGGTTCAAAGGTCTCCATCTCCACCAAATAGAACTCTATCAACTCCTCCACCGGTAGACATTTCATCCAATCAACAAGGGTTCTCGGGCCAATCATAATGGTACAACCCAATCCTTACGTAAAACTTTCTTTGGAAGCAGCCCACTTGCCCTCAATGCACAAAACCTAGTTCCAATTATAGCATTAAAGAACATCCCATACTTTTATCAAGAAAATCATACCACTCCTAGTGATCATGTCAAAGACATTACTAATGTTTGTGCAATCCATGAGATTTTTGAGATGCAAATTACTATCAAATTGTTGGAATCTTCATTCAAAGGGAAAAATTTGCAATGGTTTAGGAGCCTTGAGGCAGGCTCTATCCAAAATTGGAACCAATTGTGCATAACTCTCCATAACCAGTTTGGAGAAAAGGGGGACAACTTGTCTCTATTGGAGCAATGAAAACTATCAAGAGAGCTCCTAATGAGTCAAGCTAAAGAATTCAATTTCAGATTTCAAAGAACATGGGATAGAATCCCATTGGACAAAGTGAGGCCAACAACTCAAGGTGCTTTCTTATACTTTCTCAAGGCTTTAAATTCGACATTTCTATGTTGATCCAATCCATGGAGGCAACTATACCTGTATCTTACAACATCACCATTAGGGCTGAGAATTGTTTGATCCAAGATGGTAAACTTGCACCTAGGCCTCCTATGCCCTTATATCCAGAGTTGGGAAGCCCAAGTACTAGTCAAGCACCTACTTTAGCTCCTATTCCCACTCCTATAAGTCATAGTTCAAATGAGACTTCTACTTCATCCTCTAGTGCCTCAAATGAGCTTCAAGAAGTTATGAAACAATTACAAAATTTGGGCAATGAGCTGGTTACGCTCAAGAGGCAACAAGCTCAAAGTTTTAGGCCTTCTTATAGTCTCAAACTCAGCCTAATAGACAACCATATCAGCCTAATAGGCCACCCAACCCAGACTAGCAAATCAAAATCAAGTAAGGCCTCCTACTAATAGACCATTTCAGTCCTATAACCTCAATGTTGCATCTACCTCTAAAGCCTTAGTGTTAGTGTAAAATAATATAG
Source organism: Taxus wallichiana var. yunnanensis (assembly GCA_018340775.1). Classification (NCBI taxonomy): domain Eukaryota; kingdom Viridiplantae; phylum Streptophyta; class Pinopsida; order Cupressales; family Taxaceae; genus Taxus; species Taxus wallichiana. The sequence goes on from CM031240.1 coordinate 834,833,144, forward strand.
CTCAAGAGTATGATTGGTGTTTCCCATGCAATGAACCTCACAACCAATCTATGTGCTTCAATGGTGCTTTGAACCAAGCTTTGATGGTGACAACAAATGGTGTAGAGAGTGAAGTGAGTCAAGAAACAAACCAACAACAAGGGACATCTCAACAAGATACAACTCCAAATGAGACTACACTTGTGAATTGGCAAGCTGAAGATTTTTGTGGTATGAATCAAACAACTTCTCAGAGTGTAGCAGCTAACACACGGTCAAAGAAGAGGAATATTGGTGAAGGGAATTCATTAGATCCAAGTGATTCACAACCTTCCATCACTCCACAAGGTGTTGGTAAGCAAAATGCAGTTCCAAATGTGCAAGGACAGCCCAAGCCACCTTCTAGACTAGCTCAAATGCCAGTTGTTATAGCCCATGTACAAGAAAATAATGTGCAGACTAAAGGGAAGAAAAGAGATGGTTCATCCCCATTTAACATCATTAAACAAATGAAGAAGACCAATGTGAACATATCTATGTGGGAGTCACTATCCATCCCAGGACAAAGGGATCTATTACAAGTTGCCATGAAGAATTGGTCAACCTCAAATCAGCTAGCTCATATGCAAGAGAAGGTACTCACAAATGCTACTTAGTCCTCCGGAGGAAATCATGGAGGACAGCAAGGTAAAATTTTGAAGCCCCCTCCATTCTATGTTTCATTGATCATTGGGGATAAACTAGTACATAATTGTATGATTGATTCTGGGGCAAGTAGTTCTGTGATGCCCAAGAAAATAGTTGATCATCTAGGCCTTCAATATGAAGTCATCTCTAAGGGGGTGGTGTAATTAGATGGGACAATAGTAACAATAGTTGGGGTAATTAAATATTTGAGCCTTACTTTGCATGCATGCCCCAATGTCACTATTTTGTAAGATGTGTCGGTGATAGATTTACCACCACTCTTTGCCATATGTTTGTCAAGGATTTCACAGCTAAAATTGGAGGCTACTTATCTATTGATTGGTCACACATGTTGTTTAGGAAAAGGTATGGAGCCAAGGCCACAATCAGGTTTGAACCCATTGCAAACTTTCACATTGAGCCTCATACTCCAAGCCCAATCAATGCCAACTATTCAACATTTGATCAAGAGGACTATCCAAACACACATGAAGTTGACACCAAAGTTGGAAGCATTCCAGATTTGACTCTTGATGAATGGGAAAGCAAGATACATGCTTTTGATCCCTACAAGGAAATAGAGGAATCTGAACTAGGAGTCTATTACATGCATGAAGAAAATCAGCCTCTTCCTAGCATCACCAAGCCAGACCATAAAGATGACAATGAGGTATGGCAGTTGTTCTTTGATGGATCAAGAAGTAGACAAGGTGCAAGAGGAGGAGTTATGCTTGTTTCACCTCAAGGAATTAAGTATTATTCAGCTTTTAGATTTCAATTTGCATGTTCTAACAACACTGCTGAATATGAAGCTTTAATACATGGATTGCATTGGTCAAGGAAGAGAGGCATCAAAAACTTACAAGTCTTTGGTGATAGTGAGCTGATTGTTAATCAAGTTAAAGGACAACATGCTACCAAGAATGACCTCAAGAGTTATAAGAATAGGGTGTGGGACCTCATTGAGGATTTTGAGGGCTTTGGCATCAACTCCATCCCTAGGAAAGAGAACCAAGCTACTGATAGGCTTACAACAATTGGAGCAACTTTTGATGTTGTGGAAAGTATCAAAAGAGATAAAATGTAGCTGAACATCCATGTGATTGTGAGGCCATTAGTGCCAGACAATAATGCAAGTTGGAAAGTGTTTGAGAGTGACCAAGAAATCATCAATTTCTTGCAAGAAGAAGTTGAGTTCTCAGCCAAAAATCAGGAAAATTTAGAACAACAGTATGGTGATAAAGTGGTACAATTGAGAACCAACAAACTACTAAAGGGACTTGTGACCTTAGAGTCTATATTTAATCCTAATGATCAATTTAGGAAGGAGAAAGCAAACATCCAAGTCCATGGAGAAGATTCAGAGCCCATCTTAGTTGGAGAAGGCAAGTCACTTCAAATTGGTAAAGTAGCAACCGAGCAAGAAAGGTATGAGTTCATGCAACTTTTCCAAGAGTTCCCAGATGTATTTTCTTGGAGCTATGAATACTTGAGAGGTTTCAATCCCAAGCTAGCTCAACACACAATTGAATTAGATCCAAGTGTTAAACCCATCAGGCAAAAACAAAGACCGGTCAACCCACACATTAAGCCTCTCATGAAGAAGGAATTGAATAAGTTAATAGAGGCAAGTATCATATTCCCCATCAAACATTCAAGTTGGGTTACAAACTTGGTTCCAGTTAGAAAGAAGAGTGGAGAAATCAGATTGTGTGTAGACTTTAGAGATTTGAACAGAGCATCCCTCAAGGATCACTACCCACTTCCTTCTATGGAGTAGATTTTGCAAGTTGTTGCTGGCTCTGAGAGGTTTTCATTGCTAGATGGTTATTTAGGGTATAATCAGATCATGGTGAAGGAAGATGATCAGTTCAAAATAGCCTTCACCACCAAATGGGGAACCTATGCATATAGAAAATGCCATTTGGGTTGTCTAACGCTAGAGCTACTTTCCAAAGAGCAATGGATATGATGTTCAAGGGATTGATCAACAAAATAGTGTTGATATACCTAGATGATATTACTATATTTTCTAAAAGTGTAGCAGATCATCTCTTTCATTTGAGACAAGTGTTCCAAAGATGTAGAAGATTTGGGGTATCCTTGAATCCCAAAAAATGCATTTTCCTAGCTCATGAAGGCAAGCTCCTAGGCCACATTGTTTCCAAAGAGGGATTAGCAATTGATCCAGAGAGGGTTGAAGAAATAAGAGCACTGCCATTTCCAAAGCATAAGAAGGCTCTTCAAAGCTTCTTGGGAAGAATCAATTTTGTTTGAAGGTTTGTTCCAAACTTTGCAGCCCTTGTCAAGCCAATAACCATGATGTTGAAGAAGAGTGTGGCATTCAAATGGAAACTGAAAGTAAGGAAAGTTTTGAGGCAATCAAAGAAGCTATCTCACAAGCTCCAACTCTCATTAACCCAGATTTATCCAAAGACTTCATCCTTTATGCATTTGGTGGTGATGATACAATTTCTGTAATTTTAGTACAATAGAATGAAGAAAATGCAGAGCATCCAATTGCCTTCTTTAGCCAAAGATTGGAGGACTATGAAGTAAGGTATTCCTTCATTGAGAAGCATGTTCTTGTAGTGATTAGGAGCTTGAATAAATTTAAGCATCTAGTTTCAAACAACAAGGTTCAACTATTGGTTTCTCATGTGGGAGTTAAATACTTCCTCCTCAACAAAGATCTAAATGAAAAATGTGCATGGTGAATTACTCATATCATGGAGTATGAAATTGAGATCAAAGTCACCAAGCTGGTATGAGGAAAGGGATTGTGTGAGCAATTGGCCTTGAGCCAATCAATTGAAGCAAGCAAAGAGAATAATGTTGTTTTGGTGTTGCAAGATAGCCAAGAACAAAGAGATGTTCAAGAAGAAAATGGTGGTGTGCTCACTCCTTGCTGGACCCAAGACATAATACACTTCTTACAAATATGCCTATGCCCTCCAGAAGATGAACAAAGCCAAAAGAAGACACTTCAGATTGTAGGCTATTCCGTATGCACTTATTGATGGTGTCTTGTTCAAAAGGGATATCAATGGAGTGTTGTTGAGATGCATTGGACAAATCAGATTGAGAGAATGTTAGAAGAGTTCCATGGTGGATCAGTTGGGGGTCATTTTTCTCCAAGAGTGATAGCCCTCAAGATCATGAAGGCTAGCTATTATTGGCCCAAGGTGTTTAGTGATTGTTATGCATGGATCAAGAGGTGCAAGAATTGTGCATTCTTCACAAGAAAAGAGAGATTAGTAGCACTTCCATTACACCCAATCTCAGTTGACCAGTCATTCATGCAATGGGGTTTGGACTTCATTGGAGTCATTAATCCAAACTCAAGCCAAGGGCACAAATGGATTCTAAGCAGAAAAGACTACTTCACCAAATGGACTGAGGTGGTGGCACTCAAAGAGGCAAATGAATCTAGCATTCTAGACTTCTATGAGGGGATAGCAACTAGATTTGGCATACCTGCCACTATAATATCAGATAATGCATTGGCATTCATAGGATCAAAGGTAACTGAATGGGTTGTTAGAAATGGGATCTATCTGAGCACTTCATCAAATTATTACCCTCAAGGTAATGGCCAAGATAAGTCCACAAACAAAAATCTATTAAGGATCATCAAGAAGACTCTTGACAAGAATAAGAGGACTTGGCACACTAAACTCAAATCAGCTCTATGGGCTGATAGGATAACTCTCAAGAGATCCATATGTAACTCTCCATTCATACTTATTTATGGGAAAGAGGTAGTCTTGCCTATATCACTTGAGTTGCCAACATTGGAACTCATGAAGCAATTGGAATTGTTGGAGTTTGAGCCCATGGAGGTTAGATATGCAAGAATTGATGGAACTCCAAGAAATCAGAGAGCATGTAGCCCAAACAATGGAGAAGGACCAAGCTTTGATAAAGAGAATCTTTGATAGGAAAGATAAGGCTAGAACTTTCCAAGTTGGAGATTTAGTGTTGAAATGGGATGCAGACCGAGAAAAGCTAGGAAGGCATTCAAAATTTGATGCCATTTGGAGTGGCCCCTACATGGTCACAAAATGTAAAAATAACAATTCCTTCCAATTGTTTACATTGGATGGTGAGGAACTGCATATTCCAGTTAATGGAATCTATCTAAAGCATTGCTACTATAAGGGAGACTTATCACCTTGTAGATATTAGCTTAGATTTCTTTCATTCCTCTAAGTGCCTATGCACATTGTTTTTTTGTAGCTTATATTTACTTTTCCCTAAGTGCTTTGGCACAAGTTTTTTTTCCCCAAGGATGCATCTTTTGTAGGCCATGTTCCAGATCAAAGTAATGTTCTACTCTCACAATCTTCATTCTAGAGATTTTCTAATGAGTTGAGAGTAACAAGCAGTTAAGTTGATGACTCCATTTCCCAATGGATTGCTTCAAGCAGCTGGTCACTTCATCCAGCAGGCAGATGACCCCTCTGAGTCACCAAAATTGTTATCCAAAATAAGCCCCCGCTTATTTTGGCTAACTTTCCTTCATTTTATCCTCCTTTGTGACTTCATTCAAATTTTTACACTTTTTAAGCACTCAAAATTTTTTGGGTATTGATTTATCAGATAGAGGATCTTCTCCCCTTCCCAGAAAGGTAAAGAAGTCCTCCTAACTCCAAATATTTTGAAAGTTATGTCTCGGCAGAGTTTTAGGGGGAAATTTTCCTAAGAAGGCCCATGACCAATGCAACAATGACACCACATGGGCGGTGGCGGGATCTGGAGTGGTGGGAGGACTTCAAGTTTTTTTTGAAGGGGTCAAATGCACAAATGGAATAAATGGAAGTGCAACCGTGCCATGCAAACAAATGATGCCACACGTCAGTCAGAATGAGGTCGGGCCCATGGAGAATTTTGGAGAAATTTTTCAATTTTGCGCAAAGGGGTAAAATGTTGTGGCCAAATGAGCAACCAAAGGACGCCATGTGGTAGAGGAGTGATGGGGAGTGGGGAATTTTTGGGAAATTTTCCCAAATTCAAAAAATGGGAAAATTTTAAGGTTTGACTCCGCCGACCCATTTTTGCCCTAATTTTTCTAGTTTTGCCCTAAATCTTTAGAGGGTCGTATCTTTTGATCCAGAGCTTAGATTTTTGCATTTTTTATATCATTGGAAATCTGTTGAAATTATCCATAGGATGGACTATTCAGTTTTTTTTTGGTGGATTTTGGTTAGAGAAAAATGAGAAAACATCTCTCGCACGTGCAAAAATACAGAATTGACTTTCAACAACCAAAATTAATGAAGTATGAGTCGTTTTTGGATCTACAGAGCAATGTACTTTGGCATATGGGTTTTCCATGAAGCCCATCACTTTACAGGAAAAATTGAAGGGATTTGATTGGTAGTTGAACTCATAAATCATTTTCCCGCATTTTTTGCTTTCCCTTCGTTCTGCTTCACCTTTAAAAGCCAGTTTTGGCTCATTTGTAAAGGGTTGGACATTTGTATTCTTGCAGGCTCCCCTCTTCCCCTTGGCATGTGAATTAAAGGAATTTTAGACCTCCCATGGAGATTGTAACACGTTTTTTCCTTTCTGCCATTGTAATGCATCGTATTGAATGTGGAAATGGTAATGCATGTTTTGTGAATGATCCTTCAATCCTCTCATGTGTTTATCATTGTCTTCTAATCTTTCATTATATCTTAGAAATCTGTGCATGCTTTGGTGTTACATCCCTATGATTTGTGTTTATTTTCAAGATAAAATTCATCACTCCTTTGGTGTATCACTATTTCGCTTTAGTTTTTTTATTTTCCTTCACATGCTTCTTTTTCAACCCTATCTCCTTGGAAATTTTAGAGTAAGAGTTTTGAGTCAGAACCTCTACAAAAATTCATGCATACACCTAAACAGAGGGGTAATAACCATTTTCTCTAGAGAGTTTTCTCACCTTGCAATGTCCCACACCTTGAGAAAACTCAATGTTGTGCAATCACACTAAATGACCCATTTCGATCAACATATCGAAGGTCACTTAGGGGTGATGTGAATTTACACTAAAAAATATTATAGGGCCTTTCTATCATTAATCTTAATCTTAATATGACATCTATTTATGTGCAAGCATATGATTCTACTATGTGCTCTTGCTTAGGTATCGTAAATTTACCTGTGACGGTTGGTCCAAAAACTATTCATGTGGTATTCTTTTTCATTGATATCCCGTTTCATATCACTACTTACTAGGTAGGCCATAGATTCATATAATGTAGGAAATATCTTCTAAAGTTCACCAATATGTTTCGATTCTTACATGAAGGATTTGAATATGAGGTTCCCATTGATATTACATCATTCCAATATTGTAGATTAAACCCAAACATTGTATTACCTATTCTAATATCTCCTACTATACATCTTGTTGTCGATTTGTGACCCATATACTATTCAAACAACCTACCTCTACTTAAGGGAATCATTTGTACATTAGAAGTTATTTCATATGCTTCTCACCCCTACCTACTACTAATTCATGGTACTTTATCAGGGGACCTTCCATACATTAGACATCATATCATCCTCTTAAAAGAAACCTACACTATCACTTCCACATTTTACATGCACTCTCTTTATGAATAATTTCTATTGGCCACACATTCCATTTGATCACACTTATGTTGACACTATTTTCACACATGACAGCTTTAATCGGTTAGGTTCACACTCGATGATATCTTACCTCCTATACATTCACCACAAATATATCATGGATATGTTTGCATTACTATTGCTTATGGCCTCTAAGTATTTCATTTATCAATCTTTGTCACAGGAAATCCATGCACTTATCCAATCACACTAGGGAAGTCTTAGATTGACTACATTAGTGACATATTAGATCCCAATCATATCGACATTTCATTCCCCATGCCATTTGGTGATTTTTTATTTTGCAATGACTCATTTCTTAGCTATTCACAAAATTTTACTTGCTAGTATGCACATGGATGTCTATTACCACCCTTCACTGATGAAGAATATGCAATGGGCATGTATAATCTATACCAAAATAGCTCTTTCCTTGACCAACCACATATTATTGCTTATTAGGTCTCTAATGCATCTCCATTTGGTTTTGACCATGAAAATGATGACCTCTTAGATGATGTTACTTGATCATATCTATCATCATACACCTATGGGAATCATGCTCATTCTCCCTCCTCTTATAGGATTATCAGCTTTCTTACATTTCTACTTGTTCACTCCACACTATGCATATAGTCTCACATGCTCACCTTACACACCTTGATACATTTGTATTGTCATTACCCTATGACACACTCTTGTGCTTTGATTCACACTTGACTATTGAGGGCATAATATATATATGAGCCTCACACACTACACACTTCACATTTTGTACACACATGAGCTTCCATCACTCACTGTGTGCACATTATTCACTCTATTTATTAACTAAAATAACATTATTCTAGTGTAATCTAATGTTATAGGAGTAGTAAAATGACTAAATAAATGAGACTATAAAATAATAGAATGCACCCAAGCAAACTAAGCTAGAAAGTATGAAACTCTAATGTGCAAGAGAGGATTAAGAATTCTTTAGTTGATTAGATGATGTCTTGGGACTATGTCACAGAGAATACTGGATGAATAGGAAGAGGAAATGACCTCACAGAAACCTAAGAAAATACAGATCTGAGATATCTGAATGGACTGGGGTTCTGGAAATGGATAGGGGCACTCGTGGGCACCCTGGTTTAAGATATGGGTGCCCTGGTCTACAGAAATGGCCAAAAAACCTCCTCTAGAGGGTCATTTGATGTTCTCTATGGTTTTTCCTATCACACTAATTTCACTAAACTAAGTCGAGATGTCCTTGTAAGACTGTAGTAAAGAATCACTTGTAAAACCCCAAGAAAAACATCAAAACCCTAAAAAATATATGCATATGAAGGGGTCATAATTTCCTTAGTAGACATAATGGTGGATTTACTAACTAATCTATGCACTACATCTCAGACCCAATGTAGTTCTAGGTGTGTGTGTGCAAAATCGTGCCTAGGTTTCTCTTATGTGTTAGTTGTACTTTGTGAAGTAGCGATAAAATATCTTGATGTAGAAGGTAGTAAATGTATGCATGGAAAAATATAATCCCATCTTATGAAGTGTGATGTGGATGAATCATCCTTGTGTGTCTTTTAATGGAGCTAGATTGATGCAAATGTATCTTTAGGTACCTTTTATGGATGCAACTCTAGATGGTGATAGTAGGTGTTTAGTGCTTGGTCCCTCATTATTGTCACATATGTTTATATTTATATGGTTCTATTGTTATAATTTTGTAATTAACCCCGAATAGGTTGAACACCAAAAATATATAAAGCTCAAACATCTAGAAAGTGCCCAAAAGGTGAGAGTAAAGTGCAAAGAGGATTAGGGTGCCCTGGTCCTAGTGGGCATTCCATCGAGAAATAGTAAAAACATAGAATGAAAACACATACTGGTAAATTACATGTGTAAGATCAAAAACACAACAATAAGTAATGTAAAAATGGAAAAAGACATGGGATAATTATTAATCTTTTCACTTAAGAATCATATGAATAGTAGTATGAGATCGAGACTAAATAATATCTCAAAGTGTGTGATTGTGTCTAAATTGTCCCCCACTTTATGTTGGTGAGTAGAAAGATCGATAACATAAAATAGATAAATATGTACCGATAATCCATGTAGAGTTATGTAGAAAATGTGTCAAAGGACTAGACAAAACATGGTGTGACAAAAGGTGGAGTCCTGGAGACTAAATATGTAAAAGTGTAAAAATAAAAAGTGATGAGAGTGAACCTAGAGTGAAGTGTGTGTGTAGATGCCAATGTGTGTAGTGTACCTGCAATGTTAGTATCATGTGTGTGATGTACCCATTATATGTGTGTGTCGTTGACTAATTTCTTCCCATGTGGATGGACTTACAAAAAAGATTAAGAGTGATTAAGTATGTATATGCATACAAACAAATGTATATATGTAAAGAAACATGTAAAACATATATGAAAATGAAAATGAAAAAGGAACATGTGCAGCCTATTCATGATGAGACAAAGGGTGTAGAAAGTATATCCTGTAACTATCGATGAAGTGTGAGTTATTAGGAAATATCACTCCATTGTGGTTGAAGAAGTGTAGGGAGAAATTTGTGTTATTCTCCAACCTATAGCTACTTACTTGAGATTGGTGAAGAGATCTTTATACTATCTAGTTTTTGGGTGATCGACACCTTTGGATGAATAAGTGTATGGAGAAATTACAATTTTCCTCCAACCTATAATCGCTTTCCTAGAATGCTAAGGAAAAACATAACTATAAAATACAATGTATATGGGGTTCATAAACTAGTCTAAACCCACTCATTGTAAACTAAACTATGTCATAGAGGAAAACTATAAACTAAATTGTACCAAGTACTATTTGTTGTAGTGTGTAAACCCAAATGATTCCCCCTCTTAGGGGGTGCATACGACGTCACAGATAGGAGAATGCATCCCCAAAAGAGGACTTCCTATGTAACTAAAACTATTCCCTATAGGAGGAAGGGAATGTGCTTGGTAAAGACCAAGGAAAATTTAAACAAATGGCTAGAAAAGAGGTGTTAGTATGAACATGCATGTATAAAATGAGTGTAAGCCAAAAAAAAACAATGTGTAAGCTAGAAAATAAGCAAACAATGTAAACACCCTAAGAATACAATTATAGAATAAAAAATTAGGTTACAAATATGGGACACCACTCAAGTGTCGCAATACACTCAAGGGAACAATGGCCACAAAAAACAAGTATGCACATAAGAAAAGGGCATAGATTGTAAACAATAACAAGAAATAGAAAAAAAAAAAAACAAGTATGGTCGAAAATATCCCTGCACAACAAATGCTACACATGAAGCACCTATTAGCATGTTATAAAAATAAAAAGTATGTCAAAGCATATATAGCCTGATAACGGAAAGTGCTAAGTACAAAATGAAATAATAGCACCTGTAGTGTACAAATGTGGATGCCCCTAGTAGGTAGTGTGTCAAGCATCGATGTTGCATGTAGAAGCTATGTATCTATGATCACAACTAGAAAATGATGTGAACATGCATGTGTGTATGGTAAATATAATGACATATAAGAGATCTATCTAACATGTGTAGTAAAGTGAACATGTAAAGGCAAGTGCAAGAAAGAGTAAATGCAACCATAAAATACAAGTATGTTATACATGGATGGAATGGAATGCAAAGTGTGGATGATATGAATTGGGTGCCCCGAGTGAATGGATTTTATGCAGCGAGGTTCATTCAATATCCCCATCAACAGTAAAAAATGAACCACAAATGAGAGTGCATCATCAAGAAATGGTCGCACTATGTGTTGTATGTAGCTTATTTGTGATGAGTATGTGGTTATAATATATGACATAAAGATGAAATTTTCTTGACCCTATAGCATAAGCGTATATCATGACAAGATGAGTAGAAATGAGTGGTGATTTAGCCTAAATTTTTACCACTAAACAATGTAATTGATTGTGATGATGTAGTTTATCATGGGATGATGCTAGAAGAAGTGACCTTATAACCTAAGGTGTATATCACTAATCTTAGGAATTTACTATGAGAAAAACAAGAATGAATGATGAAGGTGTAAGTGTGATGTGGTCCATCGTGTTATATACCCTCAACAATCCAAGTATGGATAGTGAGACTAGAGTGCGTCATTAGGTAGTGAGTGCAACGCGTAAAAGTGAATATGTGAAATGCGTACTATGTGTTGTAGAATGAACACTATGTAATGTAATATGTGTAGATGACCTAAGATATGTGGATGTATAAAATATGTAAGACGTAATGTATGGAGTATAAAAACATGTAATATGCGATAAATATGGGGTGATGTAAGTAGGACAAGATTTAGGATGTAAAATGTAGAATTTATGAAGACACACAATGTTTATAGCTAGTAATGTGATGTGCAATACTATGATGATATGTGGTGCCTAATGTGTAGTGACTACTATGTAGTATGTGTGGTTCATGTGTAAATAATGCCCTCAATAGTCAAGTGTGAACCATAGCACAAGAGTGTGTCATAGGGTGGTGATGATGTTAATGTGTATATGAATATGTGTATGCTAATATTTTAATGTATGATGACGTGAGTGTTAGATGTGTGTTGCTAGGGGAATGTGACTATAATGACCTCCAAGTGTGTGATGGGGAATATGATCATGTGACACTATCAAAGAGATCATCATTGTTGTGATCAACTACTATAATGGCATTGGAGACGTGATAAGCAATAGAAAAAGGTGGTCATACAAAGAACCATTGTGATGTATGGTATAGATGTTCATTACATATTCCTCATTAGTGAATGTTACTAGGGGACATTTGTGTGCGTACTCATTGTCGGCCCCAAAATTCAATTTTTTGAAGTCAAGTTTCAAAAAAATTTAGTCTCGTACCTTAGAGTATTAGATCACGTCGAGCTTAGCATTGTTTGCAGTTTTCCCATTCATGGAGAACAATTTAAAAGTCAGGCCTAATGGTGACATTTCTTCCCTTCTTTTTATTTTTCTTCCCGTAATCGGGAATGACAGGTGTATCTTCCCCATTAATTTTTTCCCCATAATCCACAGGTAGTACATGGGAATCTCTGATTGGATGCGGTTTGGCCATGTTTCAAGTGTCGCAGAATCCTCACATGTGTCCAAACAATGCAACTCAGGGGGCATGGTCCAAGGGACAATCCTCAAATAGGTGCACGCTTTCACATGTCCTGTACAAAATGAAGGTAGAATAAGATAAAATTAGATAAGTATGGAATGCTCATCGAACGGTGTTACATGCCTCATCGGTGAAACTTCAAGAGTTGAAGTCGGGGTAGTTTCAAAATTGTACTAGTCCTCTGTGTGTCTCAGGTCCAAAAAGAGACGGAGCCGATCATTAAAATTGACTAAGTATGGGCAGGTTGGTAGAATTCTCACATGCCTTAACGACGCCATTTTAGAAGTGAAATCAATGGGTCATTCTTGAAGTAGCACCAAATTGCCACATAAGGATTGATGGAAGGAGACATACGCATTAATGCATCACATTTTCAAGAGGCATTTCCAAAGCGAAACTCAAAGTGTCAACTCGCCACGTGGTCAAATTGAAGGAGAGATGGAGTTGGTCGTTGAAAATTATGAGAGCAGAATGAGACACACATCATCTCATAATTTTAAGAGGTGTTTCCAAAATGGAAACTCAAAAGAGTGTCATTCCTCCACATGTCTAAGGGTCAACATAATTCAAGCAGAAATTGGCCCGATTTGTTAAGTATAGAGGATCAGCGAAGAGCTCTCCATGTGTCATCCTGGCATAGCTTCAAAGGCACCAAATGCAAAAGGTACCCGCAGCCCACTCCAATCAATTCCTTCCACGTGGGTGGCCCAAATTTAAATTTGTAAAAGCAAATCGAATGGCCCATATTTTAACTAGAAAAATAATGTAACGGCCATATATTTGAACTGGTTTTTTTCGCCATTAACGTTTCTTTGTGAATCAAGAATTCGAAAAGGTGTGAATGGTTAGAATAATTTGTAAAAATTTCTTGCTTTCTTGAGGAAGTTGTAAATGTCTCTTTCTTTCTCGAGGAAGTGGTAATCGTCTCTTGTGAGCTATATCATGAGCTTTCAAAGCCATTGTCTGCTGGTTAGAATTTTGATATTCTGGAACTGTAATTTCTGATTGGAAGAAATCAATATAAAGTTTTTCTCCTTTTTCCTTTGTTTTCTTTTCCCTTCTTACTCTGATTTTTGAATCATTTAATCCTTACATGCTTAGAAACTTTGTGTTCTAGTCTATACAATCTCAAGAACTTTGAGTCTGCATAGTTGTGCCCATTATAAACGTGAATGGTTCTAATCTATATCTCATTTAATTCAATACATATAAGGGTATTCTCTGTTATCTCTTTTCCTAGAAGTATTGTCTTCTTCCGACTCCCTCCTCTCTTCAAGTCCTCTATCCTCATGTATTGATAACTTTCAGGCATAAAGCACATTTGAAGATGTCGAGATACCACCATTGAATGAAATATTGTGTATTTGTACATAGGTTTTACCCCTACTTTCAATTTAAGGGAGCCTCTCCCATTAAAAAGGAGGGACTTTCTTGTCCTGTGATTGTGGTTTCATCCCAAGTGCAAATCTGAAACCCAACATTTTTTGGTGACTCCACTAGGGAATTTGTTCAACAAATTTCCTTTCTAAAAAGAACACCTAATTTGATCATCTCTTTGATCTGGCGACTCTAAGATATACTTATGGTAGAAGGGCTCTTGGAATTGAATATCCCCAATTTCAACTCTCGGATCAACAAGGTTTTCAACTTCCTCCAACAATAAGAAATAGAAGAGCTCATTCCATAATCACACCTTTTATTGAACACAGAGCTTCGGTAGTAGCATTTCCTCAAGCACAACTTATCCCTAATCTTTGTGCCCTAATTCTTACTAGTGTCTCAATTCCACTTCAAGAAATATTTCTAATGATGGCAGCACCTTGGCCTTGGGGTCAAAGAGTTAGGCCTCTGGCTCTTCCTCAACCATTGCATGAGTTACCTAGGGGTAACAGAAGAATTTTCCCAAATTTAGAGGTGATGGAAAAGTACACCCTGATGAACACATTGCAGCCTTTCATTGTTGCATGTGGGGTCCTTGGAGTTGAACATGAGGATGTCTCTATGAGGCTATTTGTGGAAACCTTGCAAGACATTGCTACGGATTGGTTTTAAAATCTTCCTACTTTGGGACCATCATTGATTAGACTACTATGAGGACTAAATTTGAGCAGTGTTTCAAACCTATTGAAGATGTACATGCTTTGCTAGCTCAGATTTCTCAAATCAAGAAGGAGCCACATGAGCCTATGAGAGAATTTGTGGCCAAGTTTAACAAGTTGATTAACAAGATTCAGTAAATACTAGGTCTGTTGATCAGATTCAGAAGTGTTTCTTCTTGAATGCTCAATTTCTGGAAGTAAGCTATGCCCTGAGGAGAGAAAATCTTGTAACTTTGGATGCTGATAAGAGATTGGTTGTTAGTGTGGAAGATGACTTGATCATGTCTGGCAAGCTGAAAAGGGAGTTTTTCAAATCCAAAGCATCTTCTTCTTCCTCTCCTCCTAGAGGTAATGCAGATCAGTTGGTAAAAATTTGGCTAATCATTGCCATCAAGAAATAACCTCATTTCCATATCAAATATGCCAAATTGGTAATTACATGGAAATTTAGTGCTCCATATAAGTTTGAAAATGTTGTGGAAGGAAGAACTTTCAACCTAGGAACTACTTGCCCTCTTCTCAAACCAGGTTGGCCATTGAAGGTCCACCCCTCAAGGTGCCTATCAATGCTACTTGTGAGGTTCTTGATCCTAATGATGAGGAAGAAAATGGGCTCTATGATATATAAGAAGAGGAATCGATGAAGAACTAGAGGAGCTTGGTGGTTCTCAAGTTCATTTCCTCACCACCGAAGGTGTGGATGGCGAAGATGATTATGATGATGTAGTGGCTAAGATGAATAGTGAATCATATGTTATTATGATCCAGGAGAAGACCAATAAAAAGAAAAATTGGTACAACCCGCAAAAAGATCCAAGGAGTCCCCCATCACCATCTCGGTGATTGCAAGAAGAGGAGCTCCTATTCCTACTAATTCCACCCAAAAGGTAAGCTCTACTAGTCCTTCTCCTCTACTTCTACTTCCAAGAATTCTTGTCTAAAAATGATAAATCTAATAGAGAAAATCTCATCCTACTCCTATTAGTGATCCCCATCCACATCCTGGATCTTTTGACATTATAGACCATCTTAAAAAGACCAAGATTCAGATTTACGAGGTAGAGTTCTATCAAACCCATCTTAAAGCCTTTGCCAAAATGGTTGACTTTGTAAAATCTAAATCTAAAACCCCTACCCATTCTTCTAAAGGGATTTTTCCACTCCCTCTTTCTCACCTCAATCAAGCCTTGTGGCCGTAGTCACTTTTCCTTATGAGAAAATTGAACCATTCTATGTGACCCTTCTCATAGTTGGCCATAAACTCATAATTGTTTCATAGATTCAAGAGCATCGGATAACGTTATGCCCTAAATGTAGTCCAGTGCTTTATTTCTAACCCTAACACATAACTTTCATCCTTGTTATTCCATGGAGGGTAAGAAAGTACCTTTGGTTAGTAGAATTAAAGATGCACAAGTTGCTTTTACTACTTTCCTAGAGAAAAGGGTCTTAGCCACCATTTTGGTAGTTGATATTCCTCCTTCATATGGGATGTTCTTTGAGTAGAAATTTCTATAAAGAGGTAGGAGGGGAAATCCAAATGGATTGGTCACATGCCTTGATCCTTATCAATGGGAAGATGAAGAAGTTACTTCCTGAGAAACAAGTAGAGTATATTGTGCAAAAGACATATGATCCTAAAGCACAAATATTGTATGTAGACATGGGCTTGGGAACTACATGATCATGTAACAAGAGGAGACAAGTCTTCCAAAGGGAGTGTTCTTGATCCTAATGATGTGTGGACTTTGGAGTTTGATGGAAGCTTCTCTTCAGCTAGTTCTGGAGCTGGTGTACTGCTCATTTCTCTATGGGGTAAGGTTCATCCTTTCTCCTTCAAGTTTCAGTTTGAAAAGACCAATAATACTTCCTAGTATGAGGTCCTTATTCTTGGGTTGAGCATGGTGAAGGAAATGGGAGTGAAGAACTTTCTTGCTCATGGAGATTCAAAGCTAAGTATGAAAGAAATTATAAGAAGATTATTCCACGGCACGATCTCAAATGATAATAGCACACCACATTAGATTTGCAAAATAGAAGAGCTAAAATACCATATATGGAAATCCATCATAATCCATAATGCTCAATACATTACAATACAATGACTTGAATTATTCAATAAGAAATATGTACATATAGGAGGAGGGAAGCGACTACTACCTAAATCAGTTGTGAAGAACTCCCACTAACTGATACCTTTAGTTAAGTTAACTCCATAAGACTAGTAAGCTAACTCCACATAACTAAGAAGTTAACTCAACACAACTAGTAAGCTAACTCCACACAACTAGTACACCTAAGCAAGCTAACCCAACAAGTGTAGGGCTAACACAAGTGTAAGAATTATCCTAATAAATAAATAAAAGGATAAATAATAATGTACACTAACACCCTCTCGTAAGAATAACTTAGGTGGGTGGAAAAGAAGGTGGGTCCTGAAACAAGGCCTAATGAGGTACCCACGTACAACAACTAGGAAAAATGGACACCACAAGGTACCCAAAACTAGTAATAACAAAGTAGAGAGAAAAATCCTGCTGCAAGATATCCTCAAAAGCTTGACTCCAAAAACTCATACAATGTTGAAGAAGTGTGGTGCACACTATGGTCTGAATCCACTGCTTAATCATATAACTCAAAAACAACTGACACTAGGCTTCACCAGAATAGCTCCATGTAAGGAGACTGTCAATGGAGTGATGTCAAAAATGTAAAAAAACACCAAACATAATTTAATCAATTGCTACAAATAGGTGTGCCACGATCCAAGAACAATCAAGGCAACAAGGCAAGGACACGAGATCCAAATAAATAGGAGTGCCACGATCCAAGAAAAACCAAGGTAACAAGGCAAGGACACGAAACCCGAAGAAGCAGTATCAACACCACACCCTCCCATACTGTTGAATGAGTAGAGTGATACCACATATCTATATGAGTTGCCAAAATCAACTACTCAAACACTGACAAACTAACATTGGGCTTCACCAGAATAGCTCCCCCACAAGAAAGACTGTCAACATGCCAAAAAAATGTCGAAAATACAAATCTAAAATATCTCAACAAAAAGAGAGATATAAATGTATACACTCATAGATACAATAATGCAATACCCAAAATTTTAGGACGTCGGGCTCAACCAAAATTACATCCACAAGTGATCACAACACCCTCCCAAATTTGGCACTTTATAATTGAGTGCATGTAATTATTACAATGAGTAACAATACCTTTTACATTTTAAATATGTGTATAAAAATGTCACCAATGCGTAGATCTTGAAAAAATACACAATTTAAAAAAAGATCACCTTAATCCGAGCTACAGATCAAAAGTTATGAGCTCTAGAAGGTTTTGCTATTAAAATAATATTTTAATGCTGATCTTTTTTAAAGGTACACGTGACACCAAATGTACAAAGGGTAAAAGAGTGCATCCACACGATACAGGATTGTGAGTAAAGGATAAAATATTACACCCAAAACCTAAATGTCCAGAGGGTAAATCATTGCATCCGGAGGGTACACATCAATATCCAATGGATAAAAGAATGCACCCAAAGGGTACCGTTATCACCAATCCGCACTATGATAATTATTTACCGATAACTCCTCATGCTATGATTATTTACTAATGCACAACCTTTAGTTTGGTGGATGTAACTGAAACACAACAACAAACATAACACAAGAATACCATAGACTATGATAAGAAGGAATGATGATAAATCTGAAATATAAGTGTAAATTATAATATCAACATGAAATTGTTACAATCTCACCCATGAGGTACTTCAAGTGTTATTGACTTCACTTGCCTTCCAATAATAACTATGGGAGAAACTTCACAATTACACCTCTTAATGGCTTCCTTAACACACCTTCAAAATGATGGCTTCCTTTACACACTTACTCATACAATATTTCTCACTACTTCCTTCTATGCTAAATGAGGGGGTGGCCTCTTTATTTATATGAATTCGGGATTATCCACCCTATCTCTAAGATAGGATAGGAAATCTCTTCCGCCAATCATATTCCATGCATAAACTCTTGCCTTTACATGTTATATCTTCTAAGATAAGATAAACCTTATCATCTCACATGGGTTCCACCTTTTTAGACTTTTCCACAAATAAAATACACAAAATATTTATGACATCACTCTTTTCCTTATTAAAATAAAATATTTCTAATTCCTAATCATGTAAACCCTACTTCTCTACTTACCCCACCTTTGACATTTTAACATTATCGGACCATGAGACAAATATTTACTTTTACCACAACATTCCTATTGTACTTTGACTATTACCATACTCTACTTTATTGGTGACACCGTCTTGTGACGGCGCCGTTATCTTCTATTGGGACGCCACTACTAATTATACTTAACAACATCCTATTCCTATTAATAAAATAGAAATTACGGAGGAAAATTTTAATGTTGACATGACGAGATCCTGGGTCCAGTGGATAAAAGATCGCATCTGAAATATCAGAGGGTAAAGAATGTATCTTGAAGGTACATGCTTATATCCAATGGATAAAATAATGCACCAGAGGGTACAAATTTGTTCAGTGGATAAAATGCGCATCAAAACTGAAATATCCAGAGGGTTGCGAATGCATATGAAAAGTACACGATTATATCCAATGGATAAAACAATGCACCTATAGGGTAGAGATCTACATCCATGGATAAAAGACTACATCCAAAACTGAAATAGCCAAAGGGTAAAAGAATGCAAGAAGTTACACACTTATATCCAATGGATAAAATAATGCACCCAAATTTGAATGTCTCAAAACATGGTCGAGTTTGATCGATTCTAGGGTTTTGGAACCTTCCAAATCCAATTGCACTCCATTTTGCATAAAAATGCACTCTGTAGAAAATTGATTTTCGTATACATGAAAAATAAACCCTTACTTGTTGTTAACCATTTAACCTACCCAGAAGAAGGCTATATGTCAGACTAGTGTTTTTAAGAAATCCTCACACAATGAATTTTGTTAAGGGAGAG
The DNA here is from genome assembly GCA_018340775.1 of Taxus wallichiana var. yunnanensis. NCBI lineage: Eukaryota > Viridiplantae > Streptophyta > Pinopsida > Cupressales > Taxaceae > Taxus > Taxus wallichiana. The sequence goes on from CM031240.1 coordinate 834,852,711, forward strand.
AATCTGAAGGTTTTTCAATTTTTAGAATTCAGAGTTTTTTCTCTTTCGGAGTTTTTAATCTCAATTTCTGAATTTCTTTTGAAAAGTCTAAATTTCAAAGTTAGATTTTCAGAGAGTTTTCGGGTTTGAAACTTTTTGGCTCATTTCATCTAAATCCCTCTCGAACTTCCGAACTCCGAAATTCTGAATTTTTGGACTTTTGGGTTTCGGGTTTTTAGAGTTCTCCAAGTCATTTTTAGGATTTTTACGTGAAGTTTTCCAAGTCTGAATTTCTAAAAGTCCAAATTTTAAAACTTTCGGTTTTAGATTTTTGAACTCTCAATCACCAATTCATTTTTGCTTCCCATTTTTTCAAGTCTGAAATCCCAAATTTTTGGAATTTCGGGCTTTTAAGTTTCGTGAGCTTCGGAAATTTTGTCACCAATTAATTTCCACCTACCTCATACGGATCAGATTTTTACCATTGATGTTAGGATTTCTATATAAACTCAATTTTTACTTTTCATTATTACTCCGACACTTTCGCTCCGACATTTCACTCTTGTACTTTGTGGTGTCTTTTTCAAGGTATGTTTTTTTTGTTTTTTTGTTTTAGTTTAGGTCTTTTTCCTCCTCCTCATTTTGGGTTTTTTTTTTTCCCTCTGTGTTTTCTAGTAATGTCATTCTTTTTCACCATGTTTTGTTGTGTGAGTTTTCTCAAGAGTTTTCAAGTATGTTCATGGGATATTTTAGGTCCCTCGTACTTCCTCCTGTTTCTCAATTTCCAACTTGGATTTTTAACATTTATTTTACAGTTTCTCCGGATATATCGACTTGAAAACTTTTTAGAGATTTTGTTTTTGGAGAGTTCTTTCGGAAAATCACAAGGTAGGAAAATATATTGGAGATTTCAGAGTTTTTGGAGAATTGGAGATTTCAGGTTTTCAGAGAATTGGAGATTTCAGATTTCAAGTTTTCGAGAGAATTCCGAGATTTTAGGTTTTCGGAGATTTTAGATTTCAGGTTTTCAGAGATTTTTGGCTTTTGGGATTTTGGAGAAATGTTGTTTTAGAGAATTGGAGATTTCAAGTTTTGGAACCTCTAACTTGAAAAAACTTTTAAATATTTCTTTTCGGTGATTCCTTTCGGAATTTTTTGGTTTGAATTTTAGAGTTTTCTTACTTTCAGGTTTTTAGAATTTCTACAACATTCAACTCCTAAAACATAGGTTTTGATGTCTACCTCCACTTCAAAGGAAAAGAGAAGATGAAGTACACATTTCTTGGGGTTTCTCCTCAATCCTGCTTGACCTCTGACTTAGGAAGTATCGGGGACACCGATCTAGGACAAATTGATCTTCCCGAGTTTAGGAAAGATTAAAGGCCCCAAACAAGAAGCCATGGATGCAGGCCATCTACGATAGTGGTCTTGCCCTTGCCGTCGGTTTTTCCACATCCGTGTAATGCCCAGAGTTTTTCCTAGCTGTAATAGCACCCACTACGATGAGGACTCTATGTCGATAAGGGATAGTGATGATAAGGTGGTGATCCGTCTGGACCCAGATTTCTTTGAAGAATTGTTTAAACTTCCAGACGTTCAAGATTATGCCACAATTTCACCTAAAATAGTAGTTGAGCACTGGGATAAAAAAGAGGAAGTATGCTCAAAGGTTATGATGAAATCCTACCTGACTAAGAATTTTGCCAAGTTGCCCAAAACTATACATCGATCGGATTTCATTCAGGAAGTCAATGATCTCATTGTGCTTTTAAGTAGAGTTTTAGGTCTTCCTTCTATAAAGGAATTCCAAGAATGGATGTTCTTGTACATAGCAACTATCAAGAAGAATGACAAGTTTATCCGATGGGGTGAACATATTAGTAGCAACATTCACTATTAGTTGGGCAAAGTGTCAGAAACTAAAACTTTCTACATGACATCTTTTCTAGTATATGTGGTTGTTACTATGGGGGATTTTGTAGGATTGAATACTAGGGGAGTTCGCAACACATCCCAAATATATGAGTTTTATCCCCAACTTACTCTGGACAAGGGAGCAAGCACTTCCGAAGAATCAAATGACACTTTCTTTGTTGTTGTCCTCTATTACTTGACAAAGAGTTATATAATCGATGGGTTTCCAATGAGGCTTTCCAAGAGGTGTGAGAATGGGGAGAAATCTACTTTCAATTTCCCACATTCACCTACCTTCAGATTCTAGGTTTCATAGGCACCCCAAGCAAGTTGCCAAGGTGCCCCACTAATAAATGGGTTCTTTTGGAATTGGTTTGGCAGTTGTTGGATTACCATAAAATCCAAAATAAGCATCACAAGGTGGGAATGCATTTCCCTATTTCAATTGGTAGGTATTCTTGCCCAAATATCCATAAGGAAAAGAATGTGGATGTAGAAATGGTTGAGGTAACCCTGCAGACCTTCCATCCGCGAACTAATTTTGACTATTGGGGTAAGTTCGGGAGACAGGTAAGTCTAGTGCTCATGTGCCCCAATTAGAAGATATATGGATTCATTTTTTGAGATGAGTACATCGTGTGGAAAAGGGATTATGAGAGGTTAACTCTTGATGAAGTGTGGTAGTTTGGATTGGCTAATGTGCCAAAGGACTTACAGGACAATGATGAGGTCCTAGATCCATCATACAAGAATGATAATGTTTTAATCAACCATTGCCATGGGTTGATTGGTATGTGGAAGAGTGCAGCAATACTAAAGAAAGGGTGGGACCCATTCTAAGGAGAACCTTTAGTTGGTTGGCCACCTTGGGAATCTCACCCAAAGGGGAAAATCAACCTACAAATACAGGGTCTACATCAGCAGTAAACCAACCAACACCCACAAAAGGCAAGAGGTCAACTCAAAGGGTTCTACCATTCCAAAGAAGATCTCATTTGTGGTTGGTGGCTCATCTCTTTCTAGGTCTGTTGCTCCCAAGATTACAGCATCTACATTGTCCAGTTACTGAGGTAGTTGAAGTGAGTGACTCCCCTAGTGTTGTTCAGGATCCATCCCATCTTCCCCTTCCTCCATTATCACTTCCAATATCAGTTCCTTCCACTTCTACCATCATTTCTTCCTTCCCATCCCCTTCCATGGCCCAAGTATTTTCGTCACTTCCAGTTCTATCAGCTGGGGAAAATATTGGGTCACCCATTTCCTCTTCACTTCCTTTGACACTCCCATTTTCTTCAATTTCAACCCCTAGCATTTTTTGTCAATTCCTATGGTTGTCCTCACACCCACACCTTCCATCATTGCTACCTTTTCTTAGATATCAGTTGGCATTTCTAGTGATCTTACTCTAACTGATGCTTAGGTATCAGATCTACTACTCCATCTTCCTCGGCTCTAGCCATACCAGAATGGTTGTTTAGATAGACTCCTAAGAAAAAGAAAAAGGTTCCTCTAGGAGATGTGATAGATCTTAGTATATTGGAGTCCATGCCCAAAAGACAAGCCAAGAGACCGAGAACCATATCAAGTCTAATGGTTAATCCATCAGGAGAGTGTGTGATAGAAGTGGCTACCCCTGTTGAGGGGAAAACTAAAGAAACCATCACAACAAGTAGACTATCGGATCTCAAAGTTCTCATTGGGGAAGGCTACTCATGAAGGAGCCAAGTAGGATGTACACACTACTCTTGGGGCCCTTTTGGAGAAATATGACAAAGACAAGGCCACCAAGGATGAGCTTAAGGCCAAAGTCGAGCAACTCACTACACTGCTGCGCATAGAGTAACCCAACCCACTCCATCCACTGACATCTCAACTACTATGGCCATGACAATTTCATCTACAATTGATGATATCTCTTATCATGAGCTGAGAAGCTAGGCCAGAAAGGGAGAACAAGTAAATGGGTGGATGGAAAGAATCTTGCAAGAGGCCAATCCTTTGATTAAGGAAGCCATTGAGATTTATACTAATTTACATGTTACAAAAACTACTATTGCTAAAATGGACGAATCTTTCTCCAAGATAATAATAACTTAAACTTAACTTTGGCAACATGGAGTGACATTAGAGAAGAAGATTATGATTTACTTCTACAAGAAGAGGTAATTGATGATGCCTCTAAATTGTTTGAATATCAAAAGGATATAGAATTTTGTGTCAGGTGCTACAAGATCTGATCAAGAAATTGAAGGAGAAGCGAGTGGAGATTATGGATGCTCTCAATGATATCTTAGAGGATTTTTACAATGCCAACTACAATTTATTTAATTAAAATATCGATGCTCTTCCTAAAGACCAGATTAAAGAAAATTTCAAAGATTTGGTGAAGTGGGATGACGATGTTGCGAAGAATTTCAATAGTGACTCCATTGATTGACTGGTTCTATGTCATAATTTCATAGGAGACTAAGGGAAGTCACAAATAAGTTTCAAAGGTCTCCAACCAGATCACGAAAGAGATTGAGATAGCGGACGTAGTGAATCACTATGCGTGTGGACCTGGAGATGAAGAAACTTAGGGTGTTATCAAGCACTTCTTTGAATATAGACATCGAATGGTTGTATGGGAGGAAGGAAAACAAAAATTGTAGAGAAAGGAGAAGTAGGTGAATTAGGCCAAAGCTGAGTGGCCATGAAAGGACATGTTCAAGCTCCAAAATCAGTCAAAGTTGTAGGGTTGACTTGGTCAATTTTTGTAACAAATTTGCTATTTTTATGGGAGCTGTTCCCTTTTATTAATGACATTACTATTTTTAGTTGAAGGTTAGTTAAAGGCCCAGCTATAATGGCTTAGCCTAGGAACTTATAAATAGTGGAATGCTTCCATTATTTGATATACATACATTTTTAGAGATTTTTGGTGAAGTTGCTCTTCAAGCTTGGAAGAGTGCTTTCAGAGTTTTGTTGAAACCTTTTAATTATATTCAGAGTTTCCTTGCACTTGAAGATCTATTTTATTGTGTTGAATGATTAGTCATTGTATGCTTTGTGAATGTGATTCCTTGGCATTATTGATTAGTTTACCTTTATTTCAGATTATCTATTTCATATTGTGAAAATAATAGTGTGGTTACTTTTCATCAGTTGTGAGAAAATATTTTCCTTCTGTTGATTAAGAGTTACATTATTATTGTCACTCAAGTGGATACTTGACATGTGCTTGTGATTATCATCTTGATAGATTATATGTGTATCAAATCAAATTTGATCTTTATATTGTGTATGTTTAAAGTTTAGCAGAGGAACGTGTGCTTCTAGTCTGTGGTATTTTATATCCTTTCCAAGTTGCAATAGGTGAAGGTGGCTAACGATGCAAGCATCATACCCACATTAACCCTTCCAGAAGTTAAACACCCCTTTTCTTGGTGCATCACCACTTCTAGAATAGATTTTATTTCTTTGCATTCTCTCTCCCTAATCCCATGAAATATTAGCATAGGTCTAGTTAGCCATCTTTCTTACATCAGAAGTAGTGTTGTGTTTAGTTTAGGAAGAGGAAGTGGCCTTCTCGGAGGTTCACCTCAAGCGCAAGTCCCACAGCTTGAGAGGTGATCCCATGTGTCCCAATCACACCGAATGTCATGATTCATTCTAGGCCATTCGGGGGGTGTAGTGATTTGGTGACAATAGTTTTTGGCACCTTGGTGGGATAGAGAGTTGGTACTTCTCTTCTCATTCCATTGACACAAGGTACCTGGCGACTCCATTTCTTTGGATTTCAAAGTTCAGTATATCAACTTATGTGAATAATTTGCACAAGAGCTTCTTCAAGGTGGGACAATCATAATCATATAGATATTTCTTTGTCTCCCCCAAGAAGAAGGGGAAGAAATCTTTCAGTATCATCAGTTGTCGCTTTACCTCGTAGAGGGCATTCAAATCCTCCGAAAGAAATTTTTTTCCCATCAAGACACAACCTGGTCTTTGAACATCATGGCACCAAAATATTATCCTTCATTTAATGCCAGTAGTCCTTTTTGTTAGCACAAAGAGACGTCATACCAACTACCGCCTTGAAAATTTTACCATTTTACACTAGGGAGACTAATGTTTCACCTCGAGAGCACATACTGGATGTGGCTAGCATTTGTGTGGTACACAGTATCATAAAAGATAATGTGGCGTTTGAATCCTTACTACTTCATTCAAAGGTAGAGCGCTTCAATGGTTCCAGAGTTTAGTTGCTAGATCCATCACCACTTGGAATGATTTAGGCATGAAGTTGTGTAAACAGATTCGAGGAAAAAGTGATAATCTCTCGCTTGTAGAACAATTTCATACTATCAAGCGGTCTCCTCAAGAGTATATGAGCGACTTCAACCTCCGCTTTAACAAGACTTGGAAACAAATTCTAGAATTGACAAGGCCATCCCCAGAAAGCGCATTTCTATATTACTTACGAGGAATTGAATAGTGATGTCTCCTTCATGATTTAGTCCATGGGGGAACCAGTTATCCCTGATTCTTACGAAGTTTCCATATGAGATGAGAACTACTTGATTCAAGCGGGTAAAATTGCTCCTAGGCCTCCCATTCCTATTTTTGCAGAGCTTGCAGGACAATAGCCAGTCATTGCCCCAATTTTTATAGCTTATGTTCAAAGTAGTCACGCATGTAATTAATCCCTCAAAATATTTGGCTGAGGTAAAATCACTATTACAAACTTTGGGAATGAACTCATAGTAATGAAGAGGCAGCAGTCCCAATATGCTCGCCCCTTTCAACCCCAATATTAGATGAACCATCCTCCATTTCAAGGAAATAGTTAGCCACAGAGCCAAGCCATAACCCAAGTTGCAAATGTGAATCCTTTGAACTTCCAGAATCCCTCAGCTTTCAGTTCGTCTAGAGCCATAGTTCCAATCCAGAATAACCTCATTCAAGACTATGAGTGGTGTTATCCCTGTTCTCTACCCCATAATCAGAATCTCTGCCAAATGGATTTTTGAGTCAAGCTCTTATGGTACAAGGTATATCAACCCCATCTGACTCATCGGCTAAACCAAGCTCAGCCCAAGATAGTCAAGCCCAGATCACTAAGGAAACCACATTACTAAATTGGCAAGCCGATGATTTTTAGGACTGAATACCGACACATCCACAGTAGCTACAAATACACATTCTAAGAAGAGGGCAATAGATCCTCAAAATTCCACAACTGAGAAACAAACTTCAAAATTGAGTAGGCATCTCCTTCACATCCTCAAGCACAATCATTAGTGGATAAAGACATAGGGAAGAAATTACTAGAAACAAATCAGCCTTCAAAGGGCGATGGACCTATAGGTATTACAGTGCCCAATAAACATTTCCCAAAGGAGGATTCTAGCACTCAAAAGGTTATCAAAAATTAGGGCAATACCATTCAGTATTGTGGAGCAGATGAAAAAGACTAATTTGAGTGTCACCATGTGGGATGCACTCTAATTCCTTTCGCAGCAAAATTTTTGCGAGAAGATTTGAACAATTTTGGCACTACTGATAAAACCTCAAGTCATGGAGCATCCATAACAACAAGTTTGTGTCAGCCAGAAGAAAAAGGGATTCCTAGGGCCAATAAACCACCACCATTTTATATCTCTCTAATCATTGGTGATCATTTGGTTCATAATTGTATGATCGATTCGGAGCTAGTAGCTTTGTCATGCCTAAACAGATTGCAGATGTGTTGGGGATCCCATATACCCCAATTTCAAAAGGAGTTGTCTAGTTGGATGGTACTACAGTCAAGATAGTTGGAATCATCAAGGGACTTCATCTTACTGTTCATGCATGTCCTAGCTTGTCATTCACACAAGACATATAAGTTATCGATCTCCCCCTCTTTTTCCATTTGCTTATCATGAGATTTCACTGCCAAGATGGGCGGCTATTTATCAGTGGACTGGTCACATATGATCTTGAGAACTTGTTATGGGACGAAGGTAACTATAAGAGTAGAACCAATTTCTCTTACCCATGTGGAACCATACACGTCCAAACCCACTAGATGGTAACTACGCCATTTGTGACCTAGAAGAAGAGGTTGCGGATCATGAACCAACTACTCTTGTAGAGGAGGTGCCTGATGCAGTGCTTGATGAGGTAAGTATAGACCATCAATACGACCCGTATGCTGATTTACTGGCTAACGAAGAATCTAGTCTGTTGTTTTTGGATGAGACTAGATTGGGAACTTATTGTATACATGAAGAAGGTACAACCGTACCTCAATTGGTTAAGGCACCTAGCGATCCTGAAGGACTGTGGTAGATTTTCTTCGATGGTTCAAGGAGTAGAAATGGGTGCAGTGTAGGAGTCATGATAATTTCTCCTGAAGGGGATAAATATTTCTCATCTTTTCAATTACAGTTCAGCTATACCAATAATGTCGCTAAGTATGAGGCTCTTATACAAGGGTTGCAACTAGCCCAACAAAGAGGAATCAAATCCCTGATCACTTTTGGTGATAGTGAATTGGTGGTTCATCAAGTAACAACTTGCCCATAGTGCATTGAAGAATGATCTCTTAAGATCATATAAGAATCGAGTTTGGGACCTAATAGAGGAGTTCAAAGCTTTCGGAATTTTGTGGTTCCTAGAAATCAAAATCAAGATGCTAATAGGCTCGCTACTATCGGATCTCAATATGATATACCTGTGGACCTCATGAAGGAAGGGCAGAAAATAGTCAAAATGGTTGTCCGCCCCACAGTACCGAGATAATGTAAGCAGTTGGCAGGTTTTCGATAGTGATGAGTAGATTTTTCTTTTTCTACAACAAGAAGTAGATTTCGCCACCAAACAACAAGGAAAATTGCAAGAATCCTATGATGACCAGGTCATTTAGTTAAAAGGAAACAAATTTCCAAAAGGCTTGGTCATGCTTGAATCTATCTTCAATTCGGATGACCAGGCCAAACGAAAAAGCACGAATATGGTAGTCAAGGAAGAAGATTTTGAGGAAGTTGAGGTGGCAGTGAGAAATTTTTAAAGATTGGTAAGGTATGTATTCTTCGCTCAAGAAAATGAAGCTTTCATTGAATTATGCCGAGAATATCATGATATTTTTACATGGAGCTATAAATACCTACGTGGTTTTGACCCAGGCCTAGCTCAACACATGATTGAACTAGATCCAAACTCTAAGCTAGTTCATCAAAAACAAAGGCCAATCAATCCCAAGGTTGAGCCACTAATGAGGAAAGAGCTAACCAAGCTTATCGAAATTGCATAATTTTTCCCATCAAGCATTCATCGTGGGTAGCTAATCTAGTGCCCATAAGGAAAAAGATCTAAATTTCTTTTACACGTGACCCAAAAAGATCTACCTCACTAGAAAAAACCCTAATTTAGATCTCAAGAAATCCAAAAAACCCAAAATAAAAATTCCACATTTTCTTTCTTGTCAGTGTGAATCCCGAGGCAAACTGTGCATTTCACTACCACCACAAAAAATGACTACCTCTAGAAATAGGCAAGTTTATAGTCAATATTAGAGTTTTACCACCTTAGGATCTAATGGAAGCCTCTGTTTTGCATAAAAATGCATGCAGAAACAAAATACAACCAAATCCCAAATATATGAATATACAAAGTATTTATTTGCAAAATAAAACTTACATATGGATGTCAATATAAATCTCCTGCTCTGATACCATAAAAGGAACAATAAGAATATTGTTCCAAGGCACGATCTCAGATGATAATAGCACACCACATTAGATTTGCAAAATAGAAGAGCTAAAATACCATATATGGAAATCCATCATAATCCATAATGCTCAATACATTAAAATACAATGACTTGAATTGTTGAATAAGAAAGATGTACATATAGGAGGAGGGAAGTGTAACTAATACCTAAATAAGTGGTGAAAAACTCCCACTAACTAATACTGGTAGTTAAGTTAACTCCATAAGACTAGTAAGCTAACTCCACATAACTAAGAAGTTAACTCAACACAACTAGTAAGCTAACTCCACACAACTAGTACACCTAAGCAAGCTAACCCAACAAGTGTAGGGATAACACAAGTGTAATAATTATCCTAATAAATAAATAAAAGGATAAATAATAGCCTACACTAACATTGTAAAACAAGTTAGAGATATTTATCGGAGTAAAGAACATAAGGTTGAAGCACTATAGGAATGCGGTCTAGGATTCCATTGAATTCCTTGATGCTTTTACCATTGAAGTTGTACCAAAGGAAAGGAACACTAGGGTTTACTATCTTTCTATTTGGGGTCCTTGTTGATTCCTCATCCTAATTTCCCTCAAGAGAAATTCACCATTGAGATGATCGATAGACCCAGTGTGCTTGACAATGCGGATAATTAGCAAGTTTTCAATGATTACCAGATTTGATTTATTTCTTAGAGCTCAGAGATAACTTTGATCAGCTGTAATTTGAAGGAAGTGAGAATCTTCCTAAAGAGTGTGTGTCATCAAATGTAGAGTGTGTGAAAGAAGAGATGGATCAAGATGGATGTTTCAAACTTAAAAGTAAAAAAATTCCTAAAGGGTTGGTGAGTTTAGAGGATATTTTTAATAAACATGATAGATATATGAAGTCTAAAGTTTCCCAAGGAGCTCGACAATCTTCTTAGAATGAGAAAGTGAATATTGGGAGTCTTGATGATCCCAAAATGGTCAACATTGGAAAATGTTGCACTCAGGAAGAGAAAAATAAGGTGGTGAATCTGTTGAAGAGGTATGTTGATGTTTTGGCTTACTCTTATGATGATATTAAGGCTTTTCAACCTAAAGAAATGCAACATTTCATTCCTCTTAAGCCTAGGATCAAACCCTTCAAACAAGCAAAGGAAATATAATCCAAAGATAGCTGATATAATTTTCCAAGAAATACAAAAGATTTTGAAGGCTAAGATCATCTTCCCCATCCACCATTCAACGTGGATTGCTAATATAGTTCTGTTAGGAAGAAGAATGGTGAGATCCGGATCTATGTGGACTTCAGAAATCTAAATCAGGGTTCTTTGAAGGATAATTACCCTCTCCCCATGATGGACCAAGTATTGCAAGTTGTTACAGGCTCGGAGATGCTATCTATGTTAGATGGATTCTCGAAAGTGGTACAATCAAGTAGAGGTAAAATCGCATATCAACATAAGACTTCCTTTACTACTCCTTGGGGCACCTTTGCATACAAGAGGATGCCATTTGGTCTCATCAATGCTAGTGCTACTTTCTAAAGGGCCATGGACTTGGATTTTGGAAGTTTGAAAGGGAAATGCATTGTTGTGTATTTGGATGACTTGACAATGTTTTCTAAAGCAAGAATAGATCACTTCTAACACCTTGAAAATAGTATTGCAGAATTGTAGAGAGCATGGAATTTATTTAAACCCTAAGAATTTTATGCTTTATGTCACATAAGGAAAGTTATTGGGACACGTTGTTTGAAAGGAAGGGATCAAAATTGATCCGAGAGAGAGTTCAACCATCTAGCAAATTCTTCTTCCATCAAGTAAGAAAGGTTTCCATTCTTTCTTTGGTAAGATCAATTTCCTAAGGAGATTCATCCCCTGATTTTGTAGAACTTACTATGAGAATTGCTCACATGATGTAAGGGAAGAAAATTTTGGTTGTTCCTCTAAAGGGAAGAAATCATTTGATAAAATTAAACAGCTATCACAAAGACTCCAATCTTGGCGTGCCCCGACTTTAGCAAGGATTTCATTATCTATTGTTATGCCACTAAAAATACCCTAGCTATTGTGTTGAGAAGAATGCTAAAGATCATGATCTCCCAATTTCATTCATGAGTAATGTCTTAAAAACTCATGAGATGAAGTACACCATGATGGAGAAACATGATTTTTAGTTTTCAAAGTTGTCAAGTAGTTTAGGTTTTACATCCTCAATTCTCACTATGTGGTGTTAGTGCCTCGATACAACAATAAAATCCATTATTACTCAACAAGAATTTAGAACCAAGAGAGGCAATTAGGTAAAAGGTTACAAGAGTATGATTGACATCATGCCAACAAATTTGGTTTGGGAAAGGGCCTTTGTGAACTCATTATTGAGGAGCTGCCAAGGAGTTGTCCAAAGATGGAGTTAATGTCCCTGTTGTTCTCTTCCTCGGCTCAACAGAGGTATGGTATGCTGACATTGCTCACTTTATGACCTATGGAGAGTTTCCATCTCACTTGAGTGTCAAAGAGAAGAGAGCCATAAAAATGAGGTCTACACATTATGTGTTATAGGAGAATGCTTTGTTCAAATGAGGCATAGATGGAAGGTTTTTGAAGTGTGTAGACAAGGAGCAACAAAAGAAGTTGTTCTCTGCTTTTCATGACTAGGCTTGTGGATGTTAATTTCTCCTATGCTATAATAGCTCATAAAATACTTAGTGCTGGTTATTATATTAACCCACTATATTCAGAGATACATCAAAATGGCTTGGTAAATGTGAAGCATGTTAAACGTTTGTTGGAAGACCTAAGTAGTTGCTTTGCCTCTCAAGCCTGTAGTGATTAAAGAGCTATTTCAATAGTGGGGATTGGATTTCATTAGAAATCTTAACCCACCTTCTAGTGTTAGACATACCCATGTGTTAACTACCACAGATTACTTCACCAAGTGGGTGGAATCCATCCCAGTTAAGAGCACTACTTCTGAGGTAGTTTGCAACTTCATTAAGGAGAACATATTGATCAGGTTTGGGACCCCAAACAAAATTGTGACTGAAAATGCTTCCAAATTTTCTTCTGCTGAGATGATGGACTTCTACTATGGGTATGGGATCTCCCTTGCTCATTCTTTAGATTACTACCCCTGAAGGGAATGGATAGGTAGAATCAACAAACAAGAACTTGGTGAACATAGTTAGAAAGCTTGTGAATGATTCTCGAGACAAATTAGCATAAGAAGCTATATGATGAACTTTGGGATGATATAATTACACCCAAGAGAAAAATTGGAATGTCTCCTTTCCAAGTGGTGTATGGTGTGGAATCTCACTTCCAAGTCACAATGGAATTGTCAACCTTGCATCTGATGAAAACCATTGAAGATTCAATTTTCAGTAGCTCTTTGGACAAGAGAATTTTGTACCTTCAGAATCTTGATGAGGAAAGATTGTAAGTGGTTGAAAGGATAGTAGCTCATTAGTTGAAAGTGAAGGCATTGTTTTGAAAAAATCCAAAGCCGAGTTTTCCAAGTGGGAGACATTGTTCTACTTTGGGACAAAAGACATGAGCCATGAGGAATTCATGGTAAGTTTGATTCTCTTTGGCTTGGTCCTTTTAGAATCAGATATTTTGCTAGAGAGAAATATTTTTATCTAGATTACATGAATGGTTCTCCTCTCCCACTTCCTTATATTGGGTAGTATTTGAAATTTTTCAAGTCCTAGGTAACTAGGTAGTCCTTATGTATATTTTGTATAATGTTTTGGTTTTGGGTCGTTCCTTTGTGTTTTGTTTTTGTTCTTCCGTTTTGGTTTGTTTTGTTTCTATTTCTTGTCCTGTGGGTGTTGCCTTGTATTGGAATTTCTTTTGAATCTATTACCAATAGATAAGGCACTCGGTCCTCTTTCCCAAAGTTATCCATAGTTCTTTGATCTTGCCTTGTGTCTTTTTCTAAGCCAAGTCATCTTGAGAAAAGAGCCATTGTTTTCGGCCCCGCAAAATTCCATTCTTTTGAAGTCAATTTTTGAAAATTTTGAGTCTTTACCTTGGAGTATTGGATCACTTCGAGCCACGGTATTATTTTTAGTTTTCCCATTCATGGAGAAAATTTAAAAGAGCAGTGTAATGGTGAAGTTTCTTCCCTTCTTTTTATTTTTCTTTCCACAATCGGGAATGACAGCGCATATCTTCCGTTAGCTTTTTACCCTAGAATCCACACGGGTAGTATGTGGGCATCTCTCGATTGGATGTGGTTTATCCATGTTTTAAGCATCATTGGAAGCCTCCATGTGTCCAAATGACGTAACTCCGTAAGGGTCCAAGGAAAATCTTCAAATAGCGTAAACTTTCCACGTGTCCTGGTGCAAAATGAAGGTAAAACAAGATAAAATCAGCTAATTATGGAAGTCTCTTAGTGCAAATGGTGCCACATTCCTCATCAACATAACTTTAAGATTCAAATCAGGGGGAAATTCTCAAAATTACGCTAGTCCTCCACGTGTCTCAAGTCCAAAAGAGAGGATCGATCATTAAAATTGACTAAGTATGGGCGGGTTGGCAGAAGTCTCCATGTGCCTTAACAACGCCATTTCAGAAGTGAAATCAAAGGTTCGAGTCTCCAAGTAGTGACATATCTCCACATCAGGACCGATGGAAGGAGACACGTGTCATTAGTGTTTAATTTCAAGAGGTGTTTCTAAATCGAAACTCAAAAAGCACCACTCACCACATGGTCAAAGTCAATGGAGAGACAAAGTTGGCCATTGAAAAGTCTAAGACCGGTGGAAGGAAACACGCATCAGCTCAATGCAGTTTTAAGATCCATTTCCAAAATAGAAACTCAAATGAGCACCAGTCATCCACGTGTTTAGGGGTCAACATAAGTCAAATAGAAATTGGCCCAGATCTGCTAAGTATAGAGAAACTAGTGGAGCTCTCCACGTGTCATCCTGGCATAGCTTCAAAGGCACCAAATGAAAAAGGATCCCACAAGCCCACTCTAATTAATTAATTCCACATGGGTGGCCCAAATTTAAAGTTGTAAAATCAAATCAAATGGCCCATATTTTAACTAGAAAAATAATGTAATGATCATATATTTAAACCTAGTTTTTCTACCATTGACATTTTTTTGCAAATCAAGAATTCAAAAGGGCATGAATGGTTGGAATAATTTGTAACCATTTCTTTATTTCTCGAGGAAGTTTTAACTGTCTCTTGATTGCTCAGGGAAGTGGTAACCATCTCTTGTGAGCTATATCATGAGCTTTGAAATCCATTGTCTGGGTTGGAATTTTGATATTCTGGAACTGTAATTTCTTATTGGAAGAAATCAATACAAAGGTTCTACCCTTTTTCCTCTATTTTCTTTTCCTTTTTCTCTGATTTTTGAATCATTTAATCCTTGTATTCTTAGAAACTTTGTGTTCTAGTCTATACAATCTTAGAACTTTGAGTCTGCATGGATTGTGCCCGTTATAAACATGAATGGTTCTATTTTATATCTCATTTTCTCAATACATATAATGGTCTTCTCTGCCATCTCTTTTCCCTAAAATTATTGTCTTCTTCTGACTCTCTCCTCTCTTCAAGTCCTCTATCCTCATGTATTGATAACTTTCAGGCATAAAGCACATTTCAAGATGTCGGAAACCACCATTGAATGAAATATTGTGTATTTATACATAGGTTTTGCCCCTTCTTTCAATAAGGGAACCTCTCCCATTAAAGAGGAGGGACTTTCTTGTCCCTTGACTATGGTTTCATCCCAAGTGCAAATCATAAACCCAATAGTACCAATAAGAAATATTTGGATCTAAGTAGGAGATGAATCATTAGCGATGGAGACATTGTAAAATAACATAGGAAATGTAAGATAAGTGTGGTTGGTATTTATAATACCGCCAATATAGTCAAGCCAAGATTTCCTAAGTTTCAATGGAGAAGCATTAGGGGATTGTGTAATGAAGACTATCAAATGAAATGCACAAAGCCATAAGCATCCGTAATGTGACAATAACCATGGTAAAGATGAGGTGATTGAATTGGTGGTAAGATTTCATTAAGTGTCAAGCCAAGCCTATTTAAGCCCTCATGTGTGAAAATAGTGTTTGAACAAGTATGATCAACTAGGATGTTATGCCAAAAGGAGTTGTTGATTAATAGTGTGCATGTGAAAGGAGGCGATAGAGATGCAAAATGTGTAAGAGGAGATGAAACAACATCTAAAGTGTTGAAATACCCCTAATAAAGTATCATAGCAATAGTAGAGGGAGGGGTGTTAAATTTTTATTCACCCAGGACATCAGCTACAAAGGTGTCTTTGAAATAATATTTTTTGACATCTATGGCTAAAGTTAAGTATTCCTAATGCTTCATCGGTAAGTTTGACAGCATTGACTTCATCATTAGAATCCTTATAATCATATGTGTTAGAATTTTCAAGTTGTATAGCTTTCCTGAGTATGTTGGTAGGTGGAGGAATGGAAGTCACCTCAACAGGTGGAGAAGAAGTGTTGATAGGAGCTAATATGGTAGGTGAAATAATTACCATAGAGTGAGTAGAAATATGTGGAGTATTTGGAGGGGCATATGCAAATGGCGTAGTGCTAGATTGACCAATATCATATGTGTCAGTAATAATATATGGAATAGGTTGTTAGGAGGAATAGGAATGCCAATAAAATAGTTAATGCTACATAACTTAAAGGGTTCATGATTAGCAGTAATAGTATGTTCATAACCATCATGTAAAAAATTGACACATTAGTGAATAGTAAATGGAACTACTTGCATTGTGTGAATCCATGGTCTTCCTAGTAATAGATTGAATTGAAGTGAGACATCAAAAACATATAAGTCAGTGAGAATTGTATTAGGCCCAACCCGGATGTGTAATGAAATAGTTCCTAAACATGTGCGAATCATAGAGTCATAACGTCGGATGATAGTAGAATTATTAGAATTGGGATTATCGCTAATACCCAATTGTTTTAAAATAGAATAAGTGCATAGGTTAATGGCTGATCCATTATCAATAAGTACTCGTTTGATGCAAGTGGTACTAATTATGGTAGTAATAAGCAAGGTTGCACATGGATTGCTTTTAGCAAAAGGCAATATATCCTCATCAAAGAAGGATATAGTATGTGGCATATTTTGAAGAGATTATATGAGGTGTGTAAAGGATAATAAAGAGTTATCACTTTCTATATGAATAGCACAAAGGATGTTTCAGTGTTTGATGAAAGTTAGGTATATTACACAACAATTCATAAAGAGAAATATTAGTGGGTGTATTCTTAAGTTTTTTGATGATTTCATAGCCCTTATAAGCATCAAGGAGGAGCCACCAAAGTGATGGGTGGAGGAATAGAAGTGGGTGGAGCCATAGGAGGATGAGTACGATGAGTATTTACTACATTGATGGAAGGATCAGCCTTAGGCATAACAAAGCAAGGGGGATGTTGAGTATGCACTTGCATAAAATCAGCAGCAGTAGTGACTATATCGTAGACCTTAGTAGGTGAAAATTAGTATAAGATGATTGGGACCATGACTTGATGAGGTGAAGACATAATCGAAGAAAGTGTTTGATCAACTAGGTTCACAAAATGATTAACTAAAATAAGATAATTGTAGTGTCATATAATGTTATAGGAGTAGTAAAATGACTAAATAAATCAAACAATAAAATAATGGAATGCACCCAAGCAAACTAAGATAGAAAGTATGAAACCCAAATGTGCAAGAGAGGGTTAAGAAGTACTTAGTTGATTTAATGATGTCTGAAATTGTGTCGCAGAGAAGAATGACTAAACAAAAGGAGGAAACAACTACACGGAAACCTAAGAAAATACATATCTCGAGCTATTTGACTAGATTAGGGAACCTAGAAAGGAATAGGGGTGCCTATGGGCACCCTAGTTTACACAAATGGACAAGAAAACTCCTATGTACTAATTTCATTAAACTACATCGATGTCGTTGTAAGACCTACAATAAAGAATCACCCGAAAAACCCAAAGTAAAGCATCAAACCCTAAAAATGAAATATGCATATGAAGGGGTTAGACTATTCTCAACAGCCAAAATGGTGGACTTACTAACTGAGTGCTGCAATATATATTATATTCAATATAGTTCTAGGTGTGTGTTTATGTGTGTGAAAATCATGCCCTATATTTCTCACAATCCATGCAATTTGTGAAGTATCGAGAAAATAACTAGATTTAGAATGTAGTAAATGTGTGCATGGAAACAACATACTCCCCTCCTATGAAGTGTGATACAGATGAACCAACCTTGTGTGCCTTATGATCGATCTAAATGGATGTAAATGTAGATTTATGTGCCTTTGATGGATGAAAACCTAGATGGTGATAGTAGGTGCTTAGTGCTTAGTCCCTCATTATGGTCACATAGAAATAACTTTATATTTATATAGTTCTCTTATTCTAATTGCATAATTAACCCTGAAATTTCCAACCACCAAAAATATAAAAAGATCAAGTGGATAGAAAGTGCCCAAAACGTGAGAGTAAATTACAAAGATGATCGGGGTGCCCCAGGGGGAGCGGCGCACCTAGGCACCCAATTATAGCTAGGCGCCCCAATCACAAATAGTAAAAATGTAGAATGACAACACAGACTGGGTAAGTACATGTGTAAGGTAAAAATATGACTAAAATTAATGTAAAAATGGCCAAAGATATGGGTTAATTATTACTCTTTTCGATTAAGAACCATATCAATAGTAGTATGAGACTAGGACTAAATAATGACTCAAAGTGCGTGAGTTTTTGTCTACATCTACACATATTCACGATGTGTCATTCTTGCATCAAATTATATACACTCGCACTCATTACCAAATGATGCACTCTAGTTCCATGGTTCATACTCGAATGTTTAGGGTATCAATCTAAAATGAACCTCACCATACTTAACTCAATCTTTACGCTCTACACTTAATCGATCATATCCTTCTAGCATACACTTCAAACCATTTCCTAATGATGTACTCTTATTCTATGGTTCATTCTTGACTATTGAGGGGGAATGTATAAATGAACCTCATCACATGCATACTCATTCACATTCACTTGGGGGCATGTGGCTCCTATCACATTCATTTTGCATTATATTCCTTATGATCTCATATTGAAAATTTTCCATGCTAAATAACAAAGCTAACACCTAGTAGCTTCTAAGAAATCAATCAAACCCTATATAACCATCAAGATAAGAGCTTATGAGAAACAACTTCTTCAATGCATACACAATCTTAAATCAAATCCTAAGCTATTTCTTAGTCTCTAGATTGCTAATCTAACAAATGAACCTATTAAGGTCACTTTAGCAATAAAAAAGAGAGTGGTTCCTCAAAGATCGAAGATGGAATCTCACCAAAACATGGCTATAAGACCATTTTGGATATTCTCATGATCTTTAATTTGAGAGAATGGATGTAAGATGGAGAAGCTATTTCCTTCAATGGAATGGATCAAGATCAAAATTCATATTTCCTTCAATTTGAGAGAATGGAGCACAAGATGTGTTGTTCTTAACATATCTATAGAAATGATTTATAACAAGTGATCCCTATTGCCCCAAGTGAGTTGGAAGAATAGTGTTGTTAGAAGAGAATGATATGGAAGAAAAGGAAGATGAAGGGGAAAAAAATATCATGTATCTTAATGATGTAAAAAACCACATTATTTCATCATACGCAATTGATCTACGTCATCGACCCTTATAAAAATGTAAACATAAACCAAAAGTGTATAATGACATGAAAATCCATAATATGAACAATTTTCCATTGCTAAAACACTAAATCCATGCAAAATATAGAATGAAATGAAATATGAGAAAGGAAACAAGATAACTTGACAAAGAAGCAAGTACAAACACACATAATCAAACAAACAACGTCAAGACAAATATAAATTTTTTGTTATCAAGCCTCAGTTCCCAATTGTTTGTATTTAACGAAAAGGGTTAAATATGGTGCCCCAAGAAAGGATACATGTGAGGGGAATAATGGAAGACTTAGGGGTCCAATGAGAAAGCATTCATGTGCTATAAAATAGTACTAGGCAACTCGTTGTGCCAAGATAGTATAAACATAACAAGAAAACCAACTTTGTTGATGGGGATAGTTCTAAATGATTGTGAGTCATTACGAAAGAACAAGTGAGGGCCTAAGAAATATCATGATTGAGAATAATTCATTTGACACAGGATTCATCTACATGCATGTCATTTACCATTTTCTAAAAAAATGAATTTTACAATTTTTTTGGATTTTTGAAGTTTTACAAATGTTTAGGATTTTTGGATTTTTGCAAATTTTTAGAAATTTTAAATTTTTTGCAAATGTTTTTGTATTTTAAATGATTTTGTGAAATTTTAGGGTTTTTAGAAATTTTTAGAGTAAGTTATCGAAGAGAAGATCGCCTGAAAGCAAGAAAAATGCCCTAGGGAGAAGAAATGGTCACTAGGAAGCAAAAAATATGCCTTGATGGGACAAAAATAGGTGAAAGATGATTATTTATTAAAAATAAATATTGTGGTAGGGGTAGAAGAAATTAGAACAAGTGTGGTCATCAAATCAGGCCTCTCGACCATTGCAGAAGGTGAAAATGCATCGTGGAGGGGTCAAAAAATGTCATATATATATATATATATATATATATACACTCACTTGAGGGGGACATCGTGAGTAGTTTATTTATTACTAAACCCATGTTGCTTTGCAATTGATTTTTACTCTAACCCTTTAGAGATATGGCGTGAGTCAGTAAACCATATGAGGTGTGCAGACACTATCCGAGGGTACACGTGGTATCACGAGGATGGTCCCCACGTAAGTACACCCTTTTTTAATTTATTGGAATTTATAAGGCACTTATTAGCAATAGAAAAGGTCACATCAAGAATATGCACATGCCTTGGGGCACGCATAATATGTCAAGGGTGCACGGATGTGGGGGTAGGTTTAGGGCATATGCACCAAAGTGCGCATGTGCAATTAGGAGTGTATTTACACTAGGGGTGGGGTTAGGGCATATGTGTTCAATGCGTATGTCCGATCAAGGGTAAAAATGCGCAAGGTAGCATCCTAGGCATACGTACAGGAGTGCGGGTGTTAGTATGAGTGCCGTGGTGTCCTCGGGGTGAAAATTCACCGGGATGCAAGCATATGAGATTAAGTGCATAAACATTACTAACCGCGTGGCGGTAAGAAGGGGGCGTGTGCTATGGCACGCATATGCCAGGAAGAGAGTTTATGTGTTGTGAAGAAGGTGTGTGCATTGGGGGAGGTTGTTGGTCAAATTTAAAATAATTTTTGGGAATTTCTAGAGGAATGTAGGGATGATTAGGATAATGTTATATGATGTTAGAATAAATGAATCTAATGAGTGTTTTGTTTGATCTTACAAATC
>CM031240.1:834873854-835208143 GCA_018340775.1 Taxus wallichiana var. yunnanensis
TTAAGGCACTAAGTCCTTCTAAATTTTCCAACACTTTCTATTCTAGGACCTTTTAATAGATTTAAGCATTCTAGCAAAGGAAATTCATTAGAAACATCAAAGAAACATTTGTATAAGTCATTCCGCCATTTTTTTTTTTCTACTCACGAAATTCATCAGCACAATTATTAACCTGAATCAATTCACAAGAACTGAGCATGATAAATACTACACATTAGAATAGAATTCTACCATAAACAATATCATAAAAATAAAGCTTCTATTTAATGAAATGGTGATAAGCTCTAAAACACAAACAACGTCATTAAACATGCTAGAAATTATACCATGTCAAAATTAAGAAGGAATCCATAAGAACCCGTTATGAACATTGCTTCTAAAACAACAAAAGTCTAACCAATGACCCGATAAGTTAGAAACAGAGTGTCGATCGTATTGGGATTTCAATCATGTAATCATATAGATTATATGATTGAAATCTAATACTCGAACATCAATCAACATTTCCTTAAATAAGTCATATGATCTAATAGATTTATAGTTAGAATTCCAACACCATTTACTTAACCACTATTTACAACTTTTGAAAATAACCTCAACACATTCATACACTTTATTGCTTGCAAATAACATATGAAGTAAGTTCTAAAAGACAAGTTCAAACAATCATTCAATTATCTCACCATGTCATGCACTACAGTCATCATGTGCGATAAAAAGAAATAACCCATATTCAGTTAATCAAACAGTTTAATTGAATCCCATGCTACAGTATTACCAAGTTTGTCTTCAATATAGTTCCACTAAGTTTAACACAACCCATAAATGATACTTATATTAGACAATGTGGTTCCATATGAATCAACTACAACCCAACTAAAGTTTAACTCAAAAAATAAAACACAAAAACTATCTACGACTTCATAATGACACAGAAGAAAGTAATAGAACTTCCAAAAGAATATTGTGCCCTATCTCTGGAACACAGTTTAAAATCAATCTCATTAATGATCTATCAAGCACATTGGACATGAAGTTTCAACTACTACATTACCAAGGATGTATCCCTTTTATAGTTGATATGATGAGTCAACTTAATACACAATTCTTACAGAAGTCAAAAAATTATTTCACAAATTGAGCTTATCACATGCTCGATAAAGTTAACGTAATACTCATTTCCTTAGAATTATTATCCATATATTAAACAAAATTCAACCTTCTTTTCCGAGCAATATTCTAAAGTTTAAAAAAATAAGGTAAGAATTTGTTTTCCTTATCATTACGAAGACCACCCAAGCCTACGTGTTTCACAATTTAATGTTTTGAGAGCATTAGGTAATCGACTACTACCTTGATCAAAACTAAGACCACCATATAACCATAACGACTTTAGTCAAACAGAGCTAAAGCAAGAACACATGTTTCGAATCGAAGATCCAAGGAGTACCAATAATTCTACTTATTCATTACCTAGATGTGGTCAATGGATTCTACCAAAAAAATTCTTGTTACATTATTATTATAGTAACTATTATTTTTGTCAAGATCCGGTCAAAGTGACAACAAGGATTTATCAAAGGGGGTAACCATAAACATTTTCCAAGAAATGATTGTCAAGCTAAACACAAGGGATCGGAATACCTCAACATGAAACCACCCAAATAGGTATTTCAGAAAGCATTTCTCTAACAAACCCATATACAATTTTATTAATTGAAAAATCCAAGAGATACCCATTTATTATAACCAGTTACAATGCATACACACAATTGAAAAGGTAACAATATTTTAGTACTTCAAGCATCCGGTTTAACCCAGATATTAATGAAATATTCCACATACTAAAAGTATAACATAAACCCTCAAGAGGCATACAAAAAACCAATCCAAAAGTAAAACAAAAACATTTCCAACAATTACAGTAAGCTATCAAACATGTGATGACACGCAATCACTACTTTATAGAACAACATTATCATCGCAATCTTACTCAAATGTGAAACGAAACCCAAATACCAATATTGTAGACATTATTTATGCATATAATAAATGAAGTAAGCTATAAATGGTGTAGGGGGATGATCCATGCAAAATACCATTTCAAAAATAAAAAAAAAAATCATTTCATGATATTGTTAAAGATGCAATAAAATCAAACGAGTAGTATTTATCATTCACATTATAAGATCTTGGAATTATAAAAAGGTCTACAAGGCTCTTGTAATAGTAATATGTGACAACCTCCCTCTAATGTTTTCTTGTTGAGAATCTATGGTTGCTCCAAATTTCCCATTTTGATGTAGCTTGGAGGATTTAGGCAAGGGAAGTGGGGTATTTACACCAGCAACTACATTTTATTGCAAGCGTCAAGCCTTTTACTAACCCATTTCATGTATATCTTGCATTCAATGATGATTAACAAACCAAGTTGCACTTTTTTAACATTCATCCAATAGTTCATAGGCTAGACGTATGCTCCCACACTTTACATTCCCATGAACCAAGGCACTTTGAATAACTACACCAGACAAGAGAAAACTTTTTTGATGGTTTTCCATACTCAATTAAAGAGCTCAAGTTTTGGTACAAGCGGGGAGTATGCAGAAAAGACAGGGAAGAATCTACACCTGCAAGTGTCATTTCTTGAAACTTTCAGAGGCTTCTCTAGTAAAACCCAATTTGCAAATGTTCAACCAATTCAGTTCAAGCGGTCAGTCTTCTACTTTATGTTTTAGAAAAAAATTCACACCTTACATTTACATCGACATTTTAAAGGCATAACTGCGAGGACACATACGGTTCATCGAAGCATCTCTATCATCGATGTTGGTAAAACCCAACTCTCTCTAAAAAAATCCTCCAATGTTCATTGTTTTCCATATTTGCTATGTTACTGATAATTTTCTCCGCAAAATACAACTATTGTGGCATTTGGGACAAATGTAAACATGATATGCACTGTTGTATGTATTTCAATTGCTGACCATAGTTAACACAAACAATCTAACACATCTCTTTTTATAAAACACTAAGAATTGGAACTAATTTCCCAGTCATTCTCGAAATCACTTTGACTATGAATCCTTCATCCAAACTTATCTTGATGGATTATTTTTTTGAAATGTCCTAATAAAATTTACAAAATACTATATCCAAATTTCAAAAACATTACAAAGCATTGTTATGACGAAAAAAAGATAGGTCTGACGGCTTCTCCAACTTCCCACATACAGGACTAGATCCCCTTTCCTTCATGCCACCTAAAATTTTCCCACCACGTATTGAAATTGGCACTAACTAAGCATTTAAATAAAACAAATATCCCCTACCCAGCGTTTCACTCCCTTTGGCTAAAATTTCAACTATTTTTGGCTGGGCCACTGACAAGGATGGCTGAGATGGTACTTAGTTTCATTAAAAATAATTAAAGTTTGCAGTACCCTTAGGGTTGAAGACTCAACTAACTCTTCCACACGGTGCCAATCCAAACTATGGTTGCCAAAATTTACGTCTCCGGTGGGTTTAAGCTCCTTTTAAAAGAATGCTAACCTTAACTTTGGTAAGGATATTGAAACTTATGGGGGCATTACATTCTCCACCCCTTATAAAATCATCATGCTTGATGTGACATAAGGTCAAGGTTAGCAAATTGATAAGACAAAAAAGAAAGGTAAAGATGAAAATTTCTTCCTATGGTTAAATTTTTCTGTCGTTAGAGCATGACCACTGGAAGTTTATAAATTTTAGCAATTTATTAAACTATTAATGTTCTATAAATATTGGAAATTCTCATTTAAAGTTCATTATTTAATTAATATATTTTCCTTTACATTATTCCTAAACTCAAGCCCTTAAAATTTCATTGTTGAAATTTTTTAGTTTATTCATTCTTGTGGGTACCCAACAGGAACCACTATCACAAAACCAAACTAGGGTCATACGCAATAGTAAAGATTCACAAGAAAATTTCACATATTATCACAACCATACCACATCGCAAGAGCTTAACCAAACCATGGAAGGAACATACATGATCTACTTAACATAGTACTCGTCACACATAGATGACCGACATAAAAATACTCAGACATAAGTGTACTATAACAACATGAAATTTCCCCACATGTGAAGGTTTCATACAACTCAAGCAATAAATGTAGGTACATATAGTCAATAAAGGGAATAAAAATATTATCCACAACATCACAAAACATAGCCAAATCACATGAGTACACATACATCATAACACCACTCCCAAAGCATCACAACAACTCAGTAAGGTCCAAAACCTCTCACAAGCATAAATCACACACACAAACAAATATTTTATGCCTCCCTCAAATATTTTTTTCCTCCCTCAAGTCTCTTATGCCTCCCTTAAGTAGTAATATAAAGATAAATTTTCTTTTTTACTCCCCAAAGAGGTCGGTCGCCCTATGGCCCTAGGAACATAGAGTCTAGACACCCCTAACCCAAGTGACATAATAACTTGTGGTTCATCAAACCGCTATTTATCCGTAACTCCTGGAGCATACCCCCATACAACTAAGAGGGTAAATAGGTTTAACCATTCCATGGTGTATCCCATGACCCTATTCCACACATTACGACAAAGAGAACAAACATAAAAATATCTTTCAAATTCTAAGTGGAAAACATTTAAGCCTTGGGCTAGGCTATAAAATTTTTAAAATAACATCAACAATTAGAAAAAAATGACCAAGTTGCCATAGTTAATGAAGAAATCAAATGTTAGTAAAAAAAAGGAAATGCCCAAAATATAAAAACATATCGATCAGAAAATTGTCGGTCCTCGCAAAAGGAAGAGGAAAATTTCAATTTACAAATAGAATACATATACAAGAATAACACCTTAAGAATACTATTTGGCCTTATATGGCCACCAAGGGGGTAATCAAAGATTTGCTATCACTTGGAAAATCGATCCTTAGCTCAGTAAAATAACATATCAATAATACAATTTTCATCATCTTTATCTGAATCATCCCACCACCACTTTGACAAGGCTAAACATAGTCATAGATACAATTAGGTCAATCCATACAACAACCACATAGGGAAAAAAAAAAGGAGCACAAGTCATCCTCTACCTGAGCCTAAGGTGCCTCGAGTTAGTAGCCCATCGTACACATTCCCTCACTCCAAACAAACACATTTACCGATTTCCCTCAAGGTCGATTAGTGTAAGGTTCACAACATAACACGTAACTACATCACTAAAGTAATGACAGCTTCAAGTAAATTAACCATAATGTCTCACGCATGGTACATAAATAGGTATATTATATTCATTACATTCATGAGTTAAAATACATCACATTACCATATACAACACCCAAAGTGCATGCACTACACAATAGGGATCATACGTTCACCATATGCCCCTAAATCACAACATGAACCATTACATATTACATGAATCATACTTATGATGAGCACAATTACAACATACAATCATGGTGATATACATGTTTCTTCAAAACATGATGATGACATCACAATGCAATTTAGTTCACTATACACCAACCTTTCCATACAAAACATCAACACACCCACATATCACAAATGCCAAAATCCTCCAACACTCGAAATCCACAATAACATTACTTTTACACAAAAATAATAGAGTTCATCAAAACAAATTAGCATTGAATCCATGAAAATGAGAGAGAATAATCTCATCTCCAACACATCAACATGCCAACAGTTACGCACTAAGTGACATACACAACATGTGCATTCACAATATCACAATTATGACATATTTCACATCACACTTATATCACATTACTCTTCAAATCTCCACCACCACCACCATGTAAAACCTTTGTAACTCCACTCTGTCCCAAAGGTTCAAGAGCATAAACCTCGCTCTGATACCATGTGTAACACCCCCTAGACACACACGAGACAACACGGAAAATAAGGGATAATTTATTGTTTTACTTTCTTGAATTTATACAACACCACAGTGAACTAAAATGGATACAATGAACTCATGATAAGCTGACACAATATTGGCCACATAGGCAATGAAAGAACATACGACACTCATCTCATAAATTCACTTTCCTTTTGAAAAGACACAACATAATAGTCCAACCATAGTACACACATACAATCAGGATTATCCCATGGTGTAAAATCTTTTAAGGTTCCTTATTTACTAAAATGTCTCTCAATTCTTAACTTACGTTCTAGAAGGTTCATGGTATGATTCGCACAATCCTTCTTATAGAGCTAGATTTCTTTTCTTTTATCCTATTGAATAGTTAGCTTAATATCATCACTAATATGTTAATTACGTGGTTGATTCATTTGATTAGGTTCACCAGTAACACAATTAATGATCCATAAATCCAATTGATAACCAAAATGAGTAACGGGTTTAGAAGTGTTTCGACTCTTAAGGTGACATTCAGGATTAGTTGGCAGTCTAAGAAAAAAACAAGTGGTCGGTTCAAGAGGGTTTTATAATAAGAAATAGGTTGGTTTTCTTAGGACTCTACCGAAGAAGACGACATTATCTCTAGTGCACACTCAACATCTAAATCTAATGGGAAACAATATATGCTAAGGTAAGGTATAACTATGCCATCTCTAAAAGACAAGTTTACGGAAATGATACCAAGCATTCTAGCTATAAACACCACATAGACATGGGCCCTTATTTTCTTAAGCTAGAGGTGCAATAAAGCATAGGATTAAAAGAAATTCATTAATGATTACAATTCAAAGTTTATAACTTGATAAGTTAGTTTTAATGTTTTCTTGACCACTTACCCTATTTAGCATGACTTCATTAACTTTTCAATTTATCTTACATTAGTTTACAACTTAATATAATTTTGCATCCCCACAACTCAAAATGTGAAACTACACACAAAGGGTAGAGTAATAAGGTATATTGTTTTTGACACAAGACAATAGTTTCCTTTATCCAACTTAAGAACTATTTACTTCATCAACTTGTTTACAACATCGTATATAAATATATGTATATATTTTTAAAACCATTATAAGGATTGTAACAACATTCTATTATGCCTAGCATTACATTATTGCCCTAATCTAGAAGGGTTTACTACTCAAAGTTATCATCTCAAATGTATTTACCATTATTTTTTGTTGTCATGGATACCAAGCTCCCTATCCAAAACAACACACACCAAAGGTAGCTAAAAGTCTTAAGCACCTTGATTCGGGTTTAAATAGGTAGAAAAATATTGGTCATATCAAAGCTAAACCATCCTTCAAAATTGATATCATACATTAAGATACTCATAACAACAAGAGTTCATTTTACTCCATTCACAATATTTTTCACAAGTTTTAGTCTCAGTCAATAATGACAACACTACTTCATAATTACACAAATGTTAAGGCACTAAGTCCTAATTTTTCCAACACTTTCTATTCTAGGAACTTTTAATAGATTTAAGCATTCAAGCAAAGAAACTTCATTAGAAACATCAAATCAAATTTTCTTCAAGTCATCCCCCCCCCCATTTTTTTTTCTACTCACAAAAGTCATCTACACAATTATTAACTTGAGTTATTTCATGACAATAGAGTATGATAAAGACTACACATTGGAATAGAATGATACCATTAATAATATAATATACAGAAACCTTCTATTTAATGAAATGGTGCTAATCTCTAAAAAAAACAACACATTAAACATTAGAAATTAACATGTCAAAATTAGAAAAAGAACCCATTATGAACATTGCTTCTAAAACAATAAAAGTCTAACCATCATTCTAGTAGGGGTCAATGACCCGATAAGTTTGAAACAGAGTGTCGAGCGTATTGGGATTTCAATCATGTAATCATATAGATTATATGATTGAAATCCAATACTCAAACATCAATCAACATTTCCTTAAATAAGTCATATGATCTAATAGATTTATAGTTAGAATTCCAACATCATTTACTTAACCACTATTTACCACTTTTGAAAATAACCTCACAACATTCGACACTTTATTGCTTACAAATAATAGATGGAGTAAGTTATAAAATATAAGTTAAAACAATCAATTGATTATCTTTCCATGTCATGCACAATAGTCATCATGTACGATAAAAATAAATAACCCATAATCAATTAATCAAAAACCTTATTTAATCCCATGCTACAATCTTACAAAGTTTGTCTTCAATATACTTCCACTAAGTTTAACACAACCCATAATGATACTTATAATAGACAAATTGGTTCCATATAAATCGACTACAACCCAACTAAATTTTAAATAAAAAATAAAACACAAAATTATTTACGAATTCATAATGACACAAAAATAAAGTAATAGAACTTTGAAAATAATATTGTGCCCTATCTCTCGAACATAGGTTTAATAATAATATCATTAATGATCTATCAAGCGCATTGGAAATGAAGTTTCAACTACTATATTACCAGGACGTATCCCTTTTATGGATGATACAATGAGTAAACTTAATACAAAGTTCTTACGTAAGTCAAAAATTATCTCATAATTGAGGTTATCACATGCTCGACAAAGTTAAGGTAATACTCATTTCCTTAAACGTATTATCCATATATTAACAAAAATTCAACCTTCTATTCCGAGTAATATTCTAAAGTTAAAAACATTGAGGTAAGAATATGTTTACCTTAATCATTACGAAGACTACCCAAGCCCACATATTTCACAATTTAATGTTTTGAGAACATTAGGTAACTCGATCGCTAGCTTGATCAAAACTAAGACCGCCATATAACCACAAAGACCTTAGTCAAACAAATTTCAAGTAGTAACACATGTTTCAAATCGAATATCCAAGGAGTACAAACAATTCTCCTTATTCATTACCTATATGTGGTTGATGGATTATACCAAAAATAGTTCTCGTTACATTATTATTATGGTGACTGTTATTTTCTGTCAAGATCCATTCAAAGGGCCAGCAAAGATTTATCAAAGTGGGTAACCCAAAA
The DNA here is from genome assembly GCA_018340775.1 of Taxus wallichiana var. yunnanensis. Taxonomy (NCBI): domain Eukaryota; kingdom Viridiplantae; phylum Streptophyta; class Pinopsida; order Cupressales; family Taxaceae; genus Taxus; species Taxus wallichiana. The sequence goes on from CM031240.1 coordinate 834,882,853, forward strand.
TAGTTTCCAACATATAATTGTGAAGCCTAACAAAGCTTATCAAAATACCATCAACACGAAACCAACCAAATGGGTATTTAATAAGTCATTTCTCTAACAAACCTATATACAATTTTCTTGACTGAAAAATCCAAAAGATACCCATTTATTATAGCCAATTATAGCGCATACACACATGTGATAAGGTAAAATATTTTATTACATCAAGATTTTGGTTTAACCTAGATATTAACGAAATATTCCACATACTAAAAATATAACAGAAACCCTCAAGATGTATACACTGAACCAGCCAAAAAGTATAATCAAAACATTTCCAACAATTACAGTATATTATCAAACATATGATCACATGTAATAACTACTTTACAGAACAACATTATCAACACAATCTTACTCAAACATCAAGTGAAACCCAGATACCAATATTGCAGAGATCATTTATGCATATACTAAAAGAAGTAAGCTATAAAGGGTGAAGGAGACTATCCATGAAAAATACCATTTTAGAAAATAAAATAAAAAACAATTCGTTTCATGATATTATTAAAACTGGCATAAAATCAAACAATTAGTGTTTATCATGCTTGTTATAAGCTCCTGGACTTTCAAAAATGTCTACCAGGATCTTGTAATAGTAATATCTGACAACTGCCCTCTGATTTTTACTTGCTGGGTGTCTATGGTTGCTACAAGTTTCCCATTTTGACATAGTTGGGAGGATGTAGGAAAGGGCAGTGGGGATTTACACCAGCAACTACATTTTCTTGCAAGCTTCATGTGTTTTAATAACCCATTTCGTGCATATCTTGCATTCAATGTTGATCACCAAACCACGCTGCAATTATTTGACATTCGGCCAAAAATTCATAGGCTAGACATATGTTCCCACGCTTTACATTCCCGTGAACTAGGGAACTTTGAATAACTACACCAGAGAAGATAAAAATTATTTGATGGATTTCCACACTCTTTTCAAGAGCTCAAATTTTGGTACAGGAAGGGAGTATGTAGAAAAGATAGGGAAGAATCTACACCTGCGACTGTCATTGCTTGAAAATTTCTAAGCCTTCTCTAGAAAAACCCGATTTGCAAATCCTCAACCAGTTCAGTTCAAGTGGTAAGTCTTCTGCTTGATGTTTTGGGAAATAGCTTTCATGCCTTACGTGTACATTGACATTTTTAGGAATAACTACCAGGACACTTGCAGTTCATCAAAGTGTCTCTTGTCTCTGCTGGTAAAACCCAACTTTCTCTCTGAAAAATTTCTCCAATGTTCATTATTTTCCATATTTGCTATGTTCCTGCATATTTTATCCATGCAATAAAGCTACTGTGGCATTTGGGACAAATGTAAACAGGATATGCATTGTTGTATGTATTTTAATTGCTGACTACAGTTAACACAAACAATCTAAGACATCTCTATTCATAAATCACTAAGATTTAGAACTGATTTCCCAGTCATCCTCGAAATCACTTCAACTATTAATCCTTCATCCAAATTTTTCTTAATGGATTTTTGTTTTTCAATTGTCCTAAGAAACTTTACAAAATATTATATCAGGTTTTCAAATAGATTACAAACCATTGTTATGTAGGAAGAAAAAGATAGGTTTGACGGCTTCTCCATCTTACCACGTGTTTGATAAAATACCCTTTCCTTCACACCACCCAAACATTTCCGACCAAGCATTCAACTTGGCACTAACTAAGCATTTAAATAAAACAAATATCCTCTTCCCAGTGTTTTACTCCCTTTGGCTAAAATTTCAACTATTTTTGGCTGGGTTGCTAACAAGGATGGCTGAGATGGTAGTTAGTTTCATTAAAACACCATTTAAATTGTTTAGTACCCTTAGGGTTGATGTCCACTAACTCTTCCACACGGTGGCGAGCCAAACCATGGATGTCAAAAGTTACGTCTCTGGTGGATTTAATATCCTTTTCTAAGAATGTTAACCTTAACTTACGTTAGGATATTAACACATAAGGGGGCGTTACATGATTATCTTTTTATCTATATTTTCTTAATAAAAACAAATTCCCATGTATTCTATTTTTATTCTTCTGAAGCTAATCCTGTCTTTTTTTCTTCTCTCTCTTCCTACTTTATTTTGTATCAAAATTAAAGCTACTGAAATGAGATCCCAACCTCTAATGGATAGACTAGCGTAAACACTATAAATATTCTTTGCCATGTGTTAGACTAGAAATAAACAGTGTGAATCCCCTTTATTTGATGAGGTAATTTTTCCCGCTGGGTTGTGGTTGAATGTCACATATTTCCTTTGACAAAATATCCAACCAACACATGTAATAAAAAAATCTATTGATCAATAATCACATGCAAAATGTACAATAGAAAGACTAAAGATGATGAGATGAATAAGTTAAAATTTAGGAGTGTAATATTAGAGGAGTAAGAGTGATAATTAATAAGGGTTTCAAGGAGCATAAGTAAATATTATGGGAAAATTTTGGGGGAACCAATGTGGAACTCTTCTTTCTTACGAGTAGACACATATGAACCATGTGCCATGTTTGTTGATTGTTTAAAAGAGAAAAGGGATGTGTTGAGTAGGTCATTGAGGTAACGTAATTTGGATATATCTTAGAAATAAATATGTCATTTATTAATACTTCCATAGGAAACATGAATAATTTTTAATCTTAAAGTCTTCATATGTTAGATATGAGAGTTATATATTTAGGGTTCCTTATTCCATCGATTTCATGCACACTTGTGAAAGATTTCTCTTTAGCAATTAGGGCTTCCTCCATCAACATTACATTACGAGATGATTCCATTGGAAAATGATCATTGGAAAAAATATTGGCCTTCTATTTCTGCAATGCATGTTAGAAACAACCACCAAGACTCCCATTTGGGAACACCTATCATGTAATTAATGTTTGAGGTATTGGTAAAGTACAAAAACCAATTTTTTTGTATGCCATGCATCTTCCTTCTATCCTTTAGCTCATCTAAGGTGTGTGGCAAGGGAATAATTAAGTTTGAGTATTATAATTTAGTTAATCAATTTTAGAAATTTCTCACATCAATCTAGTTTGGAAGAGCAAGCTACAAACATAATTACTTCTTAAGACATTACAAATTCAACAAATGGTATCATGTAGAATTGTTGGTAGATAATTTGTATGTGGCCTATATTTTTGTGCATATATAATTGATGGTATCTACTTTTAAAAATTACATTTTGTCAATGTAATGGAAAGGATTTTTGATTTTTGGGTTTGATTTTATTACTTTATGACAAGTGGTAGGTTGTGGAAAAATATTAGCACTTGGGATATTTCCACTTGTAGTGCTGAAAACTACATTTATAAAATCCACCTTCCATTAAGCTTTAATGTTTACTTATGTCCTTTTATGAACTACCAATTTGGCCTACTTGTTTATTCTCGGTGAGGATGGTGGCATAGGTCTAAAAGAGTCGATGGATTTACTAAACCGAAAAAACATGAAGTAGAGTAACTAGCGAGCCAAAGAAAGGTGCGCTGGTCTCCCACGACATTTAGAGGACCTCAAACATATATAAGGGATGTTATGAATGTGCTTGTCAACATTTCCCATTTAGAGGTGAAAGGAAGCATAACTATTTACACAATGTAAATGCTTCATAGAGAATCCAACATTGTCTTGAAATGTCTAGCATGATTCCAAATTTGATCTCTTTATAGGCTACTAAGGGATCATGATGACCCACTCTATAGTGCCCACTTCTCTTAAACACCTTTTTGATACTAATCATGATACCGTTGATTATATTATGGACTTGATTATGGACCTTATTATAGTATGATGATAGATGTTAGATCATGGATTATTATTGATTTGATTTAGTTATGATGCATTATGATTATTAGAGGCATTTTGGATATTGATGATGATACATTGTTTGATATGGTTATGTTATGGATGTTATTCGGACATGTAATATTTGGATATTGTAATGCCCCCTCAATTTAAGACAAGAGACGCCTTTGTCAGGAGTGCTAGGTAGTCATGAATTAAGGGCCTCGCATCTTGTCAATTTCTTTGCATAATAATCAAGCACTTTATTTGAGGTCCGTATATAGAGAGACATTACTCATGAGGAACCCAAGTTGATGTTTGGAGTTTAGCAAAAATAAAAACACAACGTGATTTGATAGATGCACGCAAGAAGCTCTCTCCAGCAAATGGCCCACTCCGAAAGATGAGCCTTTTCGCTTCACGGACCTCAAATTTCTCAAAGAGCCACAATGCAGGTGACCTCGGAAGGAGAGTGAGATGGAAAATGCATGAGCTTGTATAGTCTTTTAATCCAATAAAAATATATTTATAATTTAATATAAAATAAAATAGAACTAAATGGGGGAAAGGGAAAAAGCTCTAAAATGTTGAGTTAGGGTTTGATCCTTATTCTTTGGGGAATGGGCGAGTGTGTGGCGGCAAGCAAAACAAACACCAGGGATGTTTTGTCACTTTCCCTCTCTTCTTGCACTAAGGATCAGAGTGATGTTTTCCAATGAAGATCTGAAGGAGAAAACTTGGCCAGTTGTTTGCAGATGAAGGTGCGCAGGGTAGGGGACGTGCCTTGTGGGGAATAATGTCTTTTTGAAATGTGGTCTCATAGAAGAGAATGATGGCGGTGTAGGGGATCTGGGAATCCATTTAAAGCGTTGATATTTGCTCCACAAATGTAACCCAACTGACTTCCATCAGGCCGATTCACCTTGCCACACGTTTTCCTGTTCTGCGTTGAAAGAGGAGATTTGGAGCAGGGTACGCACATCCATCAAAGCATAGTGGAAATACGATTTTTCCTTCCAACTTTCTCTCAGCCTGTGCCAAAATGGCGGTTCAGTCATTTTTTTAGTTGTAAGTGCTCCGGAAGGTCTGTATGCGAGTGGGGAAATGTGCACTTCTAGCATGTGCCAAAAACATGATCGCAGGAACCAAGAATGGACGTCCATTAAAGCATTTTGGAGAAGGGATTTTGTATGTTTTAGTTGTAAGTGTGCTAGTAGACAAGTATGCAAATTTGAAGAAGCATACACAAGGCAAGTCAAGCTGTTTTTGTAGAATGCCTCAAAGAAATGCGGGTCTCACATGGAATGCCATGATGGAAAGCATATGCACAAAATGGATTTGTTAAAAATGTGTTTGGACATGTATGACAAAATGCCTCAAAGAGATGTGGTCTTATGGAACATACCAAAAAAAGGGGGAGATGGTGATTCGACCATGTAAGCTTCATTTTTGTTTACTTAGCATTTAGCCATGCAGGTTCAGTGCATGAGGGTTGTAAATACTTTGATGGCATGAGTGCCTCTTGTAGAATCATGCCTAGAATTAATCATTATGTTTTCTTGGTGTTTGATGAGCACATGAGAATGTGCAAAAATGTGGAAGCATGCGAACTGTTTGACAATGCCTGAAAGGAATGTGGTTTATGGGCTGCAATGATTGCAGGATGTGTAAAAAAAAATGAGTTTGTTGAAAAGGCCTTGGAAACTTTCAAGCAAATGCAATTGGTACGTGTAAAGCCAGATTCCACAACCTTTGTCAGCATCCTCCCCGCATGTGCAAAAATAAGAGCTTTAGAATAGAGCATGGAAAACCATCAAGGCATAGAAAACAAGATGTTTTTGTTTGCAATGCAACTTCCCTGGTAGATGTGTATGCAAAATGGTGGAGCTGAGGATGCTCGTGAACTAGTTGACAAAGTGCCCAAGAAAGATGTTGAACTGAAGCCTGTGGCTTCGACCGACTTCGTTCTCTAGGCATGGTTCTTCTTCCCTTACCTCTCATAATTCTCGTGTTTTAGTTCTCTTTTGCAACTAAATAGAATTTTAAATTATTAGGATTTTTAATACAGTTAAATGTCCCTTCAACTCGTTGCAAAACAATAAATTGTCATGTCGTAACTCACGAAGTCATTATAACTCGTCTACTTTAAACCATGAACTATCACCCTCACTTTGAGATGATTTAGAAAACTCTTACCCATCTTGATTGCTCCAATATTGTTTTATCGACTAGATGAATTTGACTCCCCATTGATAAAGTTGACCTTCTCCCTATTTTAAATAGTTAAATTTTGCATTTTTTTCAGAGACTCACTAAGTACCCTTCGTAACCTGAAAACGAGATGTGAAGTTTCATTCATGTACCTTGGTATGCGAGGAGTCACCTGGACCTTTGGTTTGATCCCGAAACGAACATATGAGATCTTTTTGACGCCCTTATAGGAGCCCTGTTGCACTATTTTGTAGTGATAGGAAATTGTTAAATCTAGAAAGTTGGCTTTCATTTTGGACCGCCATTTGAAACCTGGAAAGAGAAATCATTTCCGTCTTCGCAAACCTCTAGTGTTTATACTAGACAATTGCATGGAACATTCAAGCTTAGGAAAAGCACTTTTGGGATAGTTTGGCAAAGCCATTTTGTAGGCCTCTCGGCCGCAGTTTGATGAGGTCAAACTGGACCAATTTTTGACTTGTCGCCGTTTGAAAATGGTTTTCTAGTTCTCTGTCCCGTCGACTCTGATGAATTCTCCTCACATAGGGGAAACTTGTAGGAATGTCTCATCGTGGTGTGCTCATCCATCGAACATGTCAGTTTTAGATGTGGTTTTTTCGAGCCCTCGAGCTAACTTTTGTCAATTTACATTTTGCACGGGTCAACTACGATTCAGTGCCCCGAAAACTAGCCGCCAAACGCAAACCGTTCGCTCTTTTTCCAATTCCGTCAGTTGCTTTGAATTCTTGGTATATCTAGGGACACATAGAAAGTTAATCGTGGTGTGTGTTCTCATCGGAAGATAACTTTTGGAAGCGGTTTCTTAGCCTTCGAAGCCCGTTTTGAACGTTTTGTAACTAGTGAGAAAATGTAAAAATAGAAAGCTGTAGGACCCTCGTAGGGTTGCCAAATCACCCTGGAAACTTTTAACACATGTAAATAACTATTTAAAACACTATAATGTAACTTGTTGTGTGCATTAGAACTTTTGACAAAATGGTGTTTTCTCTCTCTACCCTTCTCTTTCTCTCTCCTAGGTTACAAAAAAGAAGCAAAATGAAATGTAATGAATACATGTCTCTAAATCTTTTTATTTCAATTGCAAATTGTAATTTTATCTTATGTAAATGGAAACTGAAAAAATGATAATTATGATTGATTAGGGTGGATGCCATGCCAGTGATTTATCGTTGATATCTTGCTCACGTGGTTTTTTTGCAGGAGGAAAGAATGATGCCATAAAGGCGTTGAGTAATTCATTGTTTATTTTTGGTAATATATTGAAAGACTTATTTTTGAAATTGGTAGTATGTAAAAGTCACTAGATTAATAAGTGCTTGAGAAATTGGTATTTCTTTCATGGATGTTATTTTGATCCCAAAATTGTTATGGTAAAAGTGGAATACAAATGTCAAAAGGAATTGAAATTTATACCTTGTAGTGAACTTTCATTTTGCAATTATTTGTTTAATAATTGGTGTTGTGTTTCTTACCTTGAAAATGTAATAAAGGAACCTAACCACAACAGTCAACCCTAGTTCAAAATTTGTATATAACTAACCTGCCTATGTAAATCCCTTAGTGTAGAAAATTGTGACCTTCAAACGAACCTTTACACTCGATGGAACATCCTAGTTTAGGAAAATAAGATCCCCTGAATGGGTTGATCATCTTAGTAGGTACGTTTAGTGACATCGACATAAACCAGACATATAGGAGCAACACAGTCAAACTTGACCTGGAGTAAGTAGAGCTAACGCTTCCTTCGTGTCCTAGTGGACTACCTTGTCTTCCGAAGATAGATTTAGAATTAAATTTTTTGCATCGAATGAATTTCTTGTGGGATCCAGATGACATCATGGAGCTAGTAAAATAGTGGTTCTATCACTCAAAATTTTGCTAATGAATAGATCCTCTTAGCTATATGTGTTATCTTTGGCTAGTGATAATATAGCGCTTTGATCTTTTACAGAGGGTTTATAGAGTGAATATGTTTTGAATCTTATTCTAATCTATAATGGAGCGTAAAGCCCTAAGTGAAAAAAATTGGAATGGAACTAAACCCTAGTGGATTAGGATGTTAACTTGTGGGTAGAAAACTATAATTTAACTCCTTGCATATGAAATTGAGTTGAAAGATGTTGATTCTAGAGAACCTTAGAAACTAAAATCTTGTCCCATAATCCCTTGTTATGTCATTCTGTGGCATTAAGGAATAAGGAATATTTCTTATGTGGAATCATGAAATGCAAAGATATGGGATCTTTGTGAACATAGATCACTTGTGTTCATGTGTAGTTTATAATGCTCCTAACCATGTACTTCCTTAAGATGTCAGACAAGTGCTTTCGTAACTCTTTTGTTTTGAGACGATGCTAAGAATAAGGGACCATAGTGATGTAAGAGCATGTCATATAAGATGAAAACGTGATTGGAGATTAGGATTAAGGCCACTCTTGGAGTCCTTATAACTTAATTAAACATTTTCATGTGTTGCAAAGAATATAAATTGCCTTGGTGTGACCAAACTTGAGAAAACAAAAGATATATAAATATAAATGGAAGTCAATAAGTTATTGAACTTTATTAACTATGGTAGCGAAATAACTATTCCGTGATCGAAGGATGTTCTTGGGAAAAAGCTATTTTGAATCTATGTCTTCCTTAATCCCAAGATTTCATCTTGACATCACGTTAGATTCTCTTGTGTAGCAAGGTTAAATTTTAAACATTGAATAAGCATTTGGGAAGCAAAATATTAACATAAGAATGAGAGAATTAGAATCTTGTAGAAAAAATTGAAATATGGAAAATACTTATGTAAGTTATGAAGATTGTCATAAGGGTAAAGAGAAAAATTAAATGGTTGAACAACAAGTGAAATGTGAAATGAATTTTCAGAATATGTAGGTGTAAAGAGGGAGAAAATTATGCTTACATAATAATGTTATTGGATGTTTAACGTATCCTAGATGTAACCATGGTAATGATGTGTTGTGGGTTGTCAATACGTAAGTCCCTTTTATTGTGATTTTGTTATTTCTAGCATTCGTTCATTGGGGAAAATGTGGCATCGTCATGTATATGGTGTTATCATGTGTCTATGTGGGTCGATGACTTATGTAAGTGTCATTTATGTTGTTGAGTTTTCCTACTTGGAGTCCTTGTGGCGATTTTGCAATGAGCAATGTAAGTCAAAAAAAAAATATCCTCGTATTTTATTGTTGTATTTGTGTGTGTAAAGTGTGGGCACTATAGATATTGTGAGTAGACCTAGAAATGAAAATTATTCGATGATGATATAGATTTTCATTGATAGAACTATAAATGATATTGTTAGATTGCTTTGATGTTGTTGTGATTCATATATCTAGATGATTTGGGAATTATATTTATATTATTTTCAATGTTCTAATATGACCATGAGGCCAAAGGAGGTATTTGTGTTTTCATGGTGTTAAAATATATCACAACACATCGGGGATCGAGACTACCACATTGGAATTCTAGATGAATTCAACAAGGTCACAATGGCAACCTGTTTTGTTTGTGTGTGGTTGTTTTGTTAGGGGTACCCATGGGGGACCACCTTTAAATATGACCAAGGGGTTGTAATTTCACAAACAGGTGGACTAAGCTGTATATTTTATTAATGTGAAATTGATCAATCATTAGAATGGAGTTCTGCAATATTTATACATATTGACAACAAATACAAAACAAACAAATAGTTGCACGGGTAAAACCATACTCACAATACACAAGCTTCCAATAATACATCGGGAAGCATATAAATTGTTATAATGATTATAACAATTATCCCAATAAAAATCAAAAAAAAATATGGTTTAAAACCATATAACAACTTACAATTATTTTATGGTTTATAATATAACCATATAATATGATTATTTAATTAATAAAATAAATTAAATAATAAATCATATAATGCATAATTAATATTTTATCCTAACATTCCCCCCCTTAATTGTGCATTTAATTGTGCATCATTCAAGAGATGAGGAGAGGAACTCTCTGAACAACTCGAACTTGTCACGTGCAAGTGACTTTGTGAAAATATCTACTCGTTGTTCAACAGTTGGACAAAATTGAAGTTGGATGTTGTGCTTCAACACATGTTCACGTATGAAATGAACCTGAACCTCAATGTGCTTTGTTCTCTCGTGAAAAATTAGATTGCGAACAAGTTTGAGAACACCTTCATTGTCAACATACATGGTGGTTGGTTTGTCCTGTGGTATTCCAAGTCCTTCCAAAGTATGTGCGTAGCCAAATCGCTTCACAGACAGCTTCTCCTGCAGAACGATACTCGGCTTCAGTGGAAGATTGAGAAACAAAGTGTTGTTTCTTACTTCCCCATGATATTGGTCCAGATCCCATAAAGAATACAAATCCAGAAGTGGATTTTCTATCATCAATGTTACCTGCATGATCTGAATCTGAATATCCAGTCAAGAAGAAGTTTTCATTCTTCTTGTATTCTAGACCAAGATCCTGATCCTTTGAGATATCTCAAAATACGCTTTGATTCTTTCCAATGACAAACTTTGGGTTCTTGCATGAACCTGGATAGATAGCTCACTACAAAGTTGATATATGGTCTAGTGTAGGTCAGGTAAATGAGACTCCCAATCACCGACAGAGAGTGGCACTTACCTTCGGGAGATGGATCTCGAACGAGATAAATGTAATCTGTTCTCCATAGGTGTAGCAATTGGTGTGTAATCCATCATCCTAAAATTCTCAAGCGTAGTCTTGGTATATTTCATCTGAGAAACAAAAATATGATTCTCTTTCTGCCACACTTCTAATCCAAGACAATAGTGCATCAACCCGAGATCGGTCATGTCGAACGATCAATTAAGATCTTTCTTCGTTGCATCGATCATCCTCACTAAACTGCTAGTGATGACTAGATCATCGACATAGACAACAACAATCACCATCTCCCCCTTGCTTTTTGAGGTAGAGATTGGGATCGTATGGATTTCTAATAAATCCATGTTGTATGAGATGCTCATCAATCTTGATGTACCATGCCCGGGGTGCCTATTTGAGGCCATACAGAGATTTCTTGAGTCTGCATACCTTTGTTTCTTGACCAGGTACAACATATCCCTCAGGTTGAGTCATGTAGACTTCTTCTTGTAAATCTCCATTTAGGAAGGCACTTTTTACGTCCATTTGGTGAACTTTCCATCCAAACTGAGCAGCTAGAGCAAAGATCATCCTGATCGTTTTGATCTTAGTTGTGGGAGAAAATGTCTCCTCATAGTCAATGCCTTCTTTTTGTGCGTACCCCTTTGCTACAAGTCTTGCTTTGTACTTGTCCACTATCCCATCTACTTTGTACTTAGTTTTGAATATCCATCTGCATCTAATGGGTTTCTTCCCTGGTGGAAGATCAACAAGCTGCCAAGTGTTATTCTTCATCACTAATTGATATTTAGAATCCATGGCATCTTTCCAAGCTTTTGACTGTAGGGCTTCCTGGACTGTAGAGGGCTCATCTGATTCAATAACTCTACTCATCAAAGCAAAGTTAACTTCTTCTCTTTCTTTATGCATGAGTCGGTGATCCAAGGGTGGATGTATCCGGTGGAGCATCCAATCTTGCATCCCGTAATGTACTTCAGTACACCATTTAGGCATACGTTGAGCTGTTCCCATGGGTTATGGTTCTATTTGATCAACACCATCATCCCCATCATCACTTTCATCTTCTCGAGGAACATTAGCTTCAATTTTTACAATAGGTGAAAAATCTACATCTTGTGAGTCGGAGGAGGAGTCTCTACTTCCTTCTTCTCAAAAAAACTCAACATCTCTCGTTGGTGTAGACTTTTCTAGTCTTAGGATCCATCAATCTATACCCAAGAGTCTCTTCATTTAACCCAATGAACATGAGTTTTTGTGACTTCATGTCCAATTTCTTTATTCTGTTTGGGTATGTACATGCTTGCTTTGCACCCGAATACTCTGAGGTGTGCAATGGATGGTTTCCTTTTTGACCATGCTTCTTGTGGTGTAATTCCATCAAGAGCATTTGTGGGCACTCTGTTCAAAAATACACTTTGTTGTTTTCACTTCTACGCCCAAAATGTTTTTGGTAAGTCCGGAATCATCGATCATGCATCGCACCATTTCCATGATAGTACGATTTCTTCTCTCAACAACACCATTTTTCTGTAGTGTGTGTGGAGGAGGCATTTGTTGACAAATCCCATGAGTTTGTAGGTAGTCTCGAACTCATCACTTTGGTGAATTCCCCCTTGATTTGAGCGGAGAGTTCTGATGTGATGACCAGTTTCTTTCTCAACTGCTACTTTGAACTTTTGAAGGTTTCAAACGCTTCACTTTTCTTGCAAAGACAAAAAATCCACATTTTTCTTGAATATTCGTCAACACAAAGCATGAAGTACTGGAACCTAGAATGACTTGGTTGCATCAGACCGCAAAGATCGGTATGAACCAGGTCAAGTTTACCATGAGCTCGAAAAGTACTCTTTTGGAATGAAGCCCTGTGTTGTTTTCCTGCTAGGCAGTGAGGACACTTGTCTGTATCCTTCTGAAGAGAAGGTAGCCCATGTACCATATTACACGTGCAAAGTGTTTTGAGATATTTAAAACTAACATGACCAAATCTCCAATGCCACAACTGCGCTGAGGTGGAATTTTTAGCCACAAGTGCTTGATCATCTCTATAAACAAAATCAAGTTGGAACATGCGTCCCACATTGGAGGCTTTTGCAATTATTTTTGAGCCTCTTGATTTATCTCAAATCAAACAAGTTTTTTGCCGGATTGACTATTAAAGTCAATTTTTAGGTTGTGATCTAGGAGTTGATTAACGAAAGAAGATTCTTTATCAACCTGGGGACATATAGGACATCGATAGTCTACATTTGCATGAACCAAGGGGTAGAGAAATGTTCCCAATCCCCGAATCAGTATATGAAGAATCATCTCCCAACAAAACATGATTTTTGATGGCGTGTCCTCATTGAAATAAACAAGTCTATGTGGCCGTTCGTGTGTCGAGTGGCTCCCAAATCAACATACCTGCATCACTAGATGACATGGATGGTTCATTTGATTGAGCAAAGTGAACAAGAAGTCTTCATTGTTTGACTGTTCTTGTTGCTCAACAATATTACCTTGCTGGTGGGGTCTTCTTTTCTAGTTCCCCTTTTTCTGCCCGTGATAATTGTTAGAATGTCCCTTGTAAGATTGTTGTTGTTGTGGTCTAGAGTTGCTTGATGAACCTTTCTTATAAGTGTTATACCAACAATCTTTTAAGTCATGTCCTCTTTTGCAAATTGGACATTGCTTCTTCTGTTGATTGTCCCCATGATACTGATTCTGATGTTGGGACTTCTAATAGGATTTAGGTTTTCCTCTACCTTTTCCTTTCCATTTTTGATGTGAAGACAGTTCTGCTCCTCTTCATCATCCTTATATGTGCATTGCTTCCAAGGGGTTATGTGTTTTTATTTATTTTACCCTTATGTTTAATGATTGCATGTGTTTATTTTGTGATGCATTTGCCCCTTTCTTTATTTATTAAATGTTGTATTAATATTGTGGGTAAGCATGTTGTTAATATTAATTAATTAAAAGATGTCATAAGAATGTAATTAATAGAGTTGTTGGCCATGATTTAAGTGTTGTAAGAATGTGTAAGTAATGTGTAAGTTAACTTTTGAGTGTGAAACACTCCACTTTCTTGGAAATTCGAATTTGTCCTTGGAGGCTGATTTTGGAGGCTTGTGGGACAAGTTAAACTTGTCCCATACCTCTTAAATTTATTTTCCAACCATACCTATGGTTTGGAGGTTAAAATTATAATTTTATAATGCATTTTGGGAAGACAAATTGTAAGTTTTAATTGCACTTTTCTTACATGTTGTAATTTCAGTCCTTTGGGGGTGGGTTTGTTTTGGAGTATGTAAGTAAACTGTCATATTATTCACCCACCTATTTATTATACATTGGAGAATGAATTTGACCTTGTGTTGGGGTTGAGGATGTGTGATGTGGCATCCTACATGGATCCACCTCATCCTCTTCCCTTCCCTCTTCTATAAAATTTGATTTCCTTGCCTTATTTGGGGTTGCTTGATTTTGGAGACTTCATTCTTGGGTGAATTCTTTTGCTATTTTGGGAGCTCTTGCTTGAAGGATTTTTTGGAAGATTGTTGCATGCTTGTGCTTGGCTATTTTGGATTGCTTGCATTGGGTTAAGCTTTTTGTTTTGGAACCTGGAACAACTCCATCATGGAGAGGTAGGAACTTGGCTCTTGAAATGCTCTTCTTGTATGAATGTGAATGTTAATGTATGAATGTTTGATATGTTTGTGGGTTGTTGGGTAGATGGCCTAGGGATGGTGTAGGAGAAGACTATGGGGTTTAATTTGTGGGAGGCACAAGTGTGTTTTATGGAGGTATAAGTGTGGAGGGAGTTGGGATTTGGGTGCCATAAGAGGTTGGGGAGGCATAAGGAAATGTGAGGAATAAGGGGTACTTTGGGGAGGCATAAGGAATGTCAGGGCTGTGATATACTATATTTTGGTGGTTTGTAATTCAGGTGGTGATACCCATTTCCCCTTTTAGGAGGCATAAGAAGCATCCCCATAGTTTCTTTCTCCTTTGGCTTGCTTGATGAAGCTTTAGTACTATTTATCATGTTTTAATGTAGTTGTAAACTCGCATTCTCGTTTCATTTAACCGTGTGTTTTATTGTGAAAGTGTTGCTTGTGTGTTTGTGGAAGCCTGATGTTGCCATGAGTTGGATCACATCTTTTATTTCATTGTGGTTGGGGCTCAGGGGCCAATGAAGAAGGATGGATTCTCCTCTTCATTTGATGTCTTGGTTGGGTGGAGAGCATTTCCTTTCCCCTACTCTTTTTGTGATTACAACGTGGGAGAATGAGATATATGCACTTGTTGTTCTGGAGCTGAGAAAAGACATATGACAATCCCTTGCTGAGATAAAGTTTATTGTAACCTTTCCCACTTGTAGTGGAGGAACTTGTAAATGTTTTGTAATAGAAATATGTGGTATTTTTATGAAAGTTGTGAAGTGAAATGTAAAAGAAATAAACTCTGTTTTCAGCCTTTGAAAGAATGTGAAAGAATTGTATTTTGTATGATGAACTTGAAGAATGAAAGAAAGGTTGTAAAGTTGTATTTTGGAATCAATAAAGGATTGCATTACCTTCTCAATTTGTGTTTTTGTTTTAATATTGAACATCTAAATGTGAATTGAAATCTCTATTTGAAAGAAGTAAATGTGTATGAAGGAAAATGCAGAACTCTGTCTTTTGAAATGTGTAAAGTTGGAAATCAGAATTGTATTTTTTTTTTTTTGAATGGTTGGAATTGAATCAACTAAATGTGTAATGCCGGAAAGGACGAAAACGCACTCACGCCAACGACAACGATGACGCGCCATAAACAACCAAGACGAAAAATTGCGACATAAATTTTTTTTTATAAAATGGTTGTGCTCGTATACGGAGTTCGAACTACAAGTCACGATAAAGATTCGAGGTAAGAGATATTTGAACCTATCTCATTTGATGTTCCGCAGAGATATGTAGGGTCATCAAACGATCTAATTTGTCTAATGTCAAGTAATATCATGTTGACAAGATATCCGAAAGGTAACCCAAGAGTAAGATATAATTTATTTTGTATTGAATACATTAACCACTTCGATTTTTATTTTTATTTTTTTCTTATTATTCGGTTATATTACGTTATTTGAAATTTAATAAATTATAAAATATATATATATATATATATATATATATATATATGTTCATGTATAATGGAAGGAGTCACACCTTACGATAAGCATACTTTGGCGCTAATCTATTTCATTGCATGTTATAAGTTTATATGTTTAGGTATACACATTACCTAATTTATACCTAGTATGATTATTATATATAAAAAGGAAATTTATTACATATCAACCATTATTAACTTATATAATATTTAATCCTTAGCTGCCTAACCGGTTATACCCGTTTTCAAAATTTGCAAGGTAATGGTGTTTTCAAATCTCTGTCTGCGCATTAAGGATGGGGCGGTGGGTGCCAACAATCACCCGTCCACCATTATGACTCCCTCCCACTCCTTGGCGTGCACGCCACTTCCAACCGTCCACCTATAACACTGACTTCACTATATTTTGCAAATCTAAACTCTGTCAAGCCACCCTGTCTTTAATCCGTTGTCCGGGCCCACGTGAAAATCAACGGGAGGAAATTAAACATGCATCTATGGTTTGGAGACAAAGCGTGGTCAACAAATCTTGGGCCGTATCAATGATTATACACTGGATTTGCAAATATCCGCTGCGCATAGTCGGCCCACTATTTTTTTTTCGTTGTCCGGGCGCGATGGATGTGGAAAGGGTGAGCAGAATGCTCTTCGGTGTGTGAGGAGGCGAGCTACCTCCACTTTCATTGGGTGCTTGCGTGGATAACTCTTCCGGTTTCCCATGGTCGCGCACAAAGGACGGAGGTGAAGGGAACGCTGCTGCGAGAGGAGGGGAGGGAACCGACAATGACCTTGACTCGAACAAGACATGACCGAGCCACAAAGATGGAGGTGACAAATTGACCCCTTGGGCGTTTTCAATTCCCAATGAATTTGCTTATATTTGTTTTACATGGACTAAAAAAATACCTTAACTATCACCTGTTTCCCCAAAGAAAATCTCAATTTGTTGGTGAACGTGTTGTTGTGTGCGGGAATGGCCATCAAAAATGTTATTAAGCACGAGGGCGGTGAAAAGGTGGAGTCATTTATAAGTTCTTTTGTCTGCCAAACAAGAAAGTGGTTGGCGTAACTACTAGAGTGGAAGGAAGCTTCAAAAGTAGTGATTAGCTCACATTAGAATTTTTTTTTGAAGGTTGATTCTTGGAATGATGCACGGCTATTACTTTGTCTATTGAAACACTCCTAAATAGGTGACCATGAAACTCGCTTTTGCAAGCACCGTAACAATTTAAATATACACTTTGATGCATGTGCTTTGTATGTCAAGTTTTCTATCGGCATATCTATTGAAACGTATCATCATTTATTTTTATATTAGCGTTATTCTCTTAGACATGATTTATGGGTGATTGATCGGGTCTTGTTTTTGAGACTAACTTCACATTTGTTTGGGTAGTTGAGGCTCTGCCATGCAGCTTGATATTTGTGAAGCTAAGACCACTTGCAATGTCCTAATCAAAAAAAAAAAAACGTGCAAAATCTTTGTAAGCATTGCAACAATTTAAATGTCTCTTTGTGATGATGACAACGCTTTGTGTTTCTAGTTGTCCATCAAGCATATCTATCAAGCGTATCATCATTTTTTTTTTTTATATTACCTTCAACATGGATAATCTTTAAAATATTAGATTCCATATTAATGAAATGAAGTAATGTACTTACTAAACATAGACTTTGCATTAGAATTTTCCTTCTACTCACTTCAATAAACAATAACATGGGTATTTTAGTAAGCTGATTTCATTTCCTTCTATACATGCCAATAATTTTACAATGGATCCATAAATAAGAAAGACATAAGGGAGTTAGAGCTTAGAATGTTCCGTTGTCTTACTAAACACCATTTGAAAATTTAAGCCTTTCCATCAAGTATAAAGGAAGGGATAATGCACTATATATATGTATTCTTTTAATCTTTCCAACTCATCACTTTCAAACATCCAAACAAGATTTTAATATATTTTCTTTTGTAATTTCCTTTCAATATTTCACCAAAGAATTCAACAACTTTTCAATAAATTTTAAAGTAAGAAATACTATCATCTCAATGCAACTTTTCCTTCAATTTCTTTTACAACACATCCTACTTCATGTGAAACAATTTGCATTAATGGAAGCTAAAGAAAGCAAAGCAATATTACATTCTTCCTCCACTCAAGGTGGGTAAATACATGATGTTTTTACATTGTCAACAATAAGGTTCTTGTGCCCCAAGGTGTTCTTCATCCATGCTCCAAGTTCTAAGTATTTCAAATCACAACCAAGATAGGGGGAGAGGCAACACTCTCCTCCCAACCAAATCTCAATGGAGAAGAGAAGCAATCTCCTCCATTGACCCCCGAGCCCCAAACACAACACAATGAAGGGTGGTCTCCAACTCAAGGCAACAATACTTGCTTCCACAATACAATTTTCTTCACAACATTCAAGGTAAAAAGAAGAAACAACAAGGAAACACAAATAACACAATACTTTGCACAACAAGGCTTTCATCCAAGCCAACAAGAGAAGGAACTATGGGAATGTTTTCCTTATGCCTCCCAATTGAGATGAGATGCCCATCCAAAACCCTCCACAATAAAACACAAGCCCCTATGACTCTTATGCCTCCCTCAAGTACCCCTTTTTCCTCCCATACTCTTATGCCTCCCTCCTCTTATGGCTCCCTCAAAGACAAGGTAGAATGTAAACATTCTTACCCAAGATGGGCATCCCTCTCAAACTCCCTCCACAATATCCTAATCTACTCTTTTGCCTCCCTCATGAGTATTCCCATAGACCTCTCCTATACTACACAATAAGCATTCTATCCATTTTTCACAATACACCAAAGTAAACATGCATTTTTCACAATTTTAGCATAGAAGCAACAATAATATGAAAGCAAAACAAAGGAGAGGGTTTCCTACCTCTCCATTGGAGAAGCCTAAACCAAGAAATCTTGTCCAAGCTCCTTCCCAAATCAATCCAAGCATGCAAGTCCAAGCACTCTCTTTTTCTCCTTCTTCCAAATTCTTTTCTCTCTCAAAAAAAAATAACAAAAGAGAACTCTTCAACAAAACAAAAACAAAACTCCAACCCCTCAACAAGAGAAGAATTTTCCATAAATAGACAAGGGGAAGAGTGAGGGTGATGTGGCTCCTTGTAGGATGCCACATCACACATCCTCAAGACCACCTCCCTTTAGTCAACTCAAATCCCAAAACACCATAAATGGGTGGTTGGGTTGAATGACATCTCCAATCCACATCCATCCCTTCCCATGTGTCCTAAGACACAAATAAATGCAAAAGAAGACAAGTGCACTCCAAAGTCACATTTCCCTTCCCAAAACAATAAATAATCCCCTTTTTGGATTCCCAACCCATAGATATGGTTGGTAAGGGTTTTGGGAAGTGTGGGACAAGTTCAACTTGTCCCACAAGTCCCCTAAAATTGCCAAAATCTCAAATTCGAGATTCAAAGGATTTGGAGTGGTCAACACTCAAAACCAAGCATTCAATACATGAGGAAACACAAGGCTCAAGGAGCCAACCATCAAAATTTATTACTCCCACTGACTTCCCTCCAAAACTTAAAAATTAAAACAAGATATTACATTAATCTAACCACACTTAGCAAAGTAATTAAAAAAAAAAACATCACAAATAAAATCACCTACTAAAGTAAGTTAAAACAAACAATTAAAATTCTTACCCTTGGTCACATAGGAAAATTTCCCCCTCATGGAATTTTTTTTTTTTTCAACACATAAAAGAACAAAGGTAACACAATACAATTTACTAATTGCCTTGACGACCAATTGTTGTAACCACCCGACATTCTGTTGTGTTTGGTTCCCAATCCCCCTCATGGTTGTGATCATGTTGTGTTTCCTGCAAAATGCAAAATACCCTCTTCGGCCTTGCGGCCATGTCAAAATATCCAAAATAACCATATGCATGAAATTTATTAACATCTATACGTAATTCAAGCAATCATTATTTCTAGGTCTAAATCACAACTTAATTATGCATTTCATCATTATCCAAAATTATAGTAATGTAAATTCAACAACTACATTCTACTCATCATGGCGAAAAAATCCAATGTTAGAACACATGCAATATATCCATATAAAAACAATATCGATATCCAATAGTCTCGTCCATGAGTCGGTGTAGTGTAGATCATATCGAAAACAAAATCCAATCATAATCCAAATGCATCTAGTCACAAAACATAATGCTAATCAACATAAGTATAAATCATGTCCATATCCAAAGTCTACATAACTCAAAATGGTAATCAACTAAGTGTCGTAGGGAAGTGGGCATTACATCCCCTCCCTTAGACTAGACTTCCTCCTGGAAGTCACTGAAATAAGTGTGGAAACTGAGCTCGCAATGATGTAGCATCCTCCCAAGTAGCAGCAGTCTCATCGTACCTGTCCCATTGGACCCGAACCTGATCAATCTCTCTGCGCGAAGGCCGTGGTCCCGTGATCTAAAATGCGCATGGGCTCCACCATCACCGCCCCGATCCCGCACTGCAATGCCCAATCTAGCACATGAGAAGGATCAGAAACATATCTCCTAAGCACAGAAACGTGAAATACATCATGGACGCGAGACAAGCTAGGTGGCAATGCTAGGCGATAGGCCAAGGGACCGAGGCGCTCCAAGATCTCGAAGGGACCCACAAATCTAGGAGCAAGCTTAGAACCTTTTCCATAACGGATAGGGCTCTTATGCGGTCTGACACGAAGAAACACCTTCGTGCCTACCTCAAAACTGCGATCTGTCCTATGCTGGTCTGCATACTTCTTCTGTCTATCCTGTGCCTCCTGCAATCTCTGTCTGATCAGGGTAACCTGCTGCTCCATATCCTGTAATAAAGCTGGTCCAAGGGAAACCCTGTTCTCAATCTTGTCCCAACTAAGAGGTGTCCTACACTCTCTGCCATATAATGCCTGAAAAGGAGCCATGCCTATAGAACTCTGGAAACTATTATTGTAGGAAAACTCCACCAAATATAGATACTCCTCCCATCTCGACTAATGATCCATCACGTACATCCTGAGAATGTCCTCCAAAATCTGATTCACCCTCTCTGTCTGTCCATCGGTCTCGGGTGATAAGCTGTGCTGAAATTAATCCTCATTCCAGGGCATACCGCATGGTGGTCCGAAGTGGGAGGTGTACAAAGGGTCGTGGTCGCAAATGATCTTCCGGAATCCCATGTAATCCGACAATCTCATCAAGATATACTCGTGCTTTCTTTGCACTAGCCGTAGGTAGGTAGTCTTCTTTGGAGAAAAGTGAGCTACCTTCGTCAATTTGTCCACCGTGACCATGATGGCGTCGTGGTGGTATCTCGACGTTGGCAACCCAACAATGAAATCCATAGAAATGGTGTCCCACTTCCATTCCGGTATGGTGTGAGGATAGAGGAGGCCGGCTGGATGCTGATGCTCGGCCTTCACTCTCTGGCACTCTAAACAACGAGATACAAAAGAAGCTATGTCTCTCGAAGTCCTCTCCAAAAGTACAACTGTCTCAAGGTGGCGTGCATCTTCTTCACCCCGGGATGGGCTGAATAAGGTGCACGATGAGCCTCTGTCAAAATATCATGTCTCAAGCCTCCATCTCTAGGAACATAAATTCGACCTCTGTGTCTGAGAAGACCATCTGCCTCTAATGAAAAATCCATCAAATCTCCCCCTCAAGGGGTCTATGAGACTCAATCTCCGCTTCTCCGGCTGCAAGGTAGAAACTATCCTGAGGAAGCTGCTGCAAGATCCTACTCCTCAAATCCGTACCCACTGAGGTGGCCATAGCCACATGTCTCCGTCTACTCAAGGCATCTGCCACCACGTTCTCCTTCCCCTTCACATGCTCTATCTCCATGTCATACTCACAGAGTAACTCCATCCAACGCCGCTGACGAGCGTTGAGATTGGGCTGCGTGAAGAGGTGGCGAAGACTCAAGTGATCAGTCCTGAGTGTAAACCTCCGGCCAAGAAGGAAATGTCTCCACCATACTAAGGCATGTACTACTGCTGCAATCTCAAGGTCATGGGTTGGATAATTGAGCTCATAATCTTTGAGTTTGCGAGACTCAAAGGCAACTACTCTACCCTCCTGCATTAACACTCCTCCAAGTCCTGCCAAGGAAGCATCTGTGCATACGAAAAACTCTCCATGAGGATCTGCACTTTGTAAGGATAGGTGCTTTCGTAAGGCATTCCTTTCATGTGCTAATCAAGGCCTGCTCACATCTATCTGACCATAAAAACTTCTTCCTTTCCACATTGAAGAGAAGTGATAGGGTGCGTAATCCGAGAAAAGTCCTGAACAAACCTCCTGTAGTATCCTGCTAGACCCATGAAACTACGCACCTCGGTCACACTAGTGGGTGCTGGCCAATCCATGATGGCTCAAATCTTGGAAGGATCGACTGCGATACCTTCCCCAAAAATGATGTGGCCCAAATACTGCACCTCAGGCTGAAAGAACGCACACTTCTCCAAGTTCCCGTAAAGGCGCTGCTCGCGAAGACACTGAAGAACCTAGCGAAGGTGCTCCTCGTGCTCCTCACGTGTGCGTGAGTAAATCAGAATGTCATCAAGGAAGATGAGCATGAAGCGATCAAGGAAGGTCCTGAATATCCCATTCATCAAACTCATAAACACTGCGGGGGCATTCGTCAAACCGAAAGGTACCACGGTGAACTCGTAGTGGCCATATCTCGTGTGGAAAGCTGTCTTGTGAATATCCGTCTCCGCAATCCTGAGCTGATGGTATCCTGACTTAAGATCTATCTTAGAGAAAACTATAGCCCCCTTCATCTGATCAAATAAATCATCAATGCGTGGAAGGGGGTAACGATTCTTGATCGTTACTTTATTCAGCTGACGGTAATCAATACACAACCGAAGAGATCCATCCTTCTTCTTCACGAAGATAACTGGTGCACCCCAAGGGGATATGCTAAAAATGAATTAGGCCTTTCTCCGTAAGAAGCCCCTCAAGCTGCAACTTGAGCTCACATAATCAGGAGTAGTCATCCGATAAGGTGCTCGTGAGATAGGCTCTGCGAACTAGATCTATATGGAAATCGATCTCACGTGGGGGAGGTAATCCCGGTAGCTCCCCTCGAAACACATCGGTGAACTCTAATAAGATGGGATGATCATCGAGGGAAGGTCCCCCTGACTCATCCTCTGATCTGTCACTAACTATAACAGCATACAACTGGCAACCCCGTCGCACACACCGCTTAAGCTGCATAGCGGAGATGGTGCGAATAGAAATGGGTCTCTAACCCCGATATCACCGACTCCACCCAAGATCATCAATGCAAGCAATAGTCTTATGGTAACAATCCACTCTAGCTCGTGGGCGGACAACTAATCCATGCCTAAAATGATGCCATAAGATCCTAATGGAAGGATCCGAAGATCAGAAGTAGTGGTGAAGGGTCCCAAATCCACTACACACTCCTCGACTAAGGAGTCTACATAAATCTTGGCTCCAAAGCCATCTCAACGTCTCAACTATGGCCCTACCTAATCGCCACCAGCCTATAATGCTCTACTAAAGATGGTGCAATAAAAGAATCAGAAGAACCAGAGAATAAATAATATGGAGGTGGAAATACCACCAACACTACATGTCGTCTCAATCACAAAGACTGGCGGTGCCGGCTGGCGGTTCTCAACCGCTGCGTGAGATCCGATGACTCGTGCCATATCTCCAACAAGAGGCTCACGAGCTCTGTGTCTTACCCTTGGTAGGGTTATGTGGGAAATCTCTCCAAATATGTCCAACAACTCCGCAACCATAACAACTTCCTGGTCCTCTCCAGTGGGAAGCAACTCCAGCTGGTACTCTAGATGACTGAGATCTGAGATCCGATGATCCGGCTATGGATCGCGAGGTCTCTCTGACGAGCTCCTACTGACTAAGCTCTCAGTGCACCCTGTGTCCTGATGGGACCCCTAGGAGGAGGCCCCATACTACGTCCTCTCTGTGCATCAAATCTCTGAGGAGGTCGGTAAGGTGGGCGGGTCTGTCGCTTCGCCGCTCACTCGCTATGGTGGCCTAAAAGAAGCTTGCCTCGAACTCTATCCACCCCGTGAAGGAGGGACTGACCCTTCGACCTACTATCCTCGCATCTGCTGGATACGGCTCCGAACTCGTCTCTAGCCTTTGCTTGTGTCTTTCCCCGTGTCTCTCTCGCAATATAGGCCTTCTCCATGGCCTCTGCTAACGTCTCGTGGGTAGTGAATGCACTGCGCCGCCTAAATCCAAGTTCGTGCCCCCCGGATGAACTTGTGAATCCGTGCACTGCTCATCCCGCATATAGTCGACGTACTGAAGTAGGTCCATAAATCGACTCTCATACTCAGCTACTGTCATCGACGCCTTTGACGGAGGTCATGAAACTCGTCTATGCGCTGCGCTAGAATAAATCTCCATGGTAAATACCTACTCGAAACGCTCCTCAAATAACTCCCGGTGTAATGCGTCTCTGAGTCAACATGGAGCTTCTACTCCTCGGTCCTCCACCAGACTCCTGCTCCATCCTCGAAGGTGGATCGCAACATGAGCTTTGTGTTGCTACTACTGAGGCGAGCTTGAAGCATCCGCTCAAGCTCACCAACTGTGCCTCTCGCCTAAAAACCCTTGTATCTCACCGAATACCGAGATGGTCGTAGCTTCAGGATCTCCCTGATATGGTCTGTAGCTGATGTATGACGAATCCTAGATCTCTCTCGTATGCTCCTCCTCTGCCTAGGGCTCCGAGACTGTCCCTATGTCCCGAGATCCGTCCCCATGTCCTCTCTGTGGTGACTCGCCCTAGCCGACTCTGCATGGAAATTCTCTCGCTCGTGCTCCTCGATGTGTCGAGGGGATGCCCAGGCATCTACCGATGGCTCCAAACTATGTCTAGGCAAGTCGTCCTCCCAAGGGCTCTCCGCGATAGCGGCATTGACATCCTGGAGTGTCTGCAAGATCCGAGGTAAAAGGGCCGCATGGCTGCTCTGGTGGTGGTATGTCTAGGTCTATGTGAAGAGACCCTCGCCCAATCCATGCCTCCCGCATGATCAAGGCGAGAGTTAGTTCATCATTCTAAGTCTTGTGCTAGTTTTTAAAATTTGTTGTTTACTATAATTATCAACATTATGGTTTTATATTTTAAAATAATAATGTGTTCGCACTAAGTTAGGTGTTCTGTTTCACGTTTTTATGTGTGCCCAAGGGTCCCAAACTTTCAACCCCGGCTATGATACCAAAAATGTAACACGGAAAAGACGACAACGCACTCACGCCAACGATGACGATGACGCGCCATAAACAACCAAGACGAAAAATGCGACATAAATTTTTTTATAAAATGGTTGTGCCCGTATACAGGCTCGAACTACAAGTCACGATAAAGCTTCGAGGTAAGAGATATTTGAACCTATCTCATTTGACGTTCCACAGAGATAAGTAGGGTCATCAAACGAGCTAATTTGTCTAATGTCGGGTAATATCGTGTTGACAAGATATCTGAAAGGTAACCCAAGAGTAAGATATAATTTATTTTGAAGTGAATACATTAACCACTTCAATTTTTATTTTTATTTTTTTCTTATTATTCAGTTATATTACGTTATTTCAAATTTAATACATTATAATATATATATATATATATATATATATATATATATATATTCATGTATCATGGAAGGAGTCACACTTTACGATAAGCATACTTTGGCACTAACCTATTTCATTGCATGTTATGAGTTTATATGTTTAGGTATACACATTACCTTATTTATACCTAGTATGATTATTATAAATAAAGAGGAAATTTATTACATATCATACCATTATTAACTTATATAATATTTAATCCTTCCTTTATCGACTGAGTTATACCGTTTTCAAAATTTGCAAGGTGATGGTGTAATCAAATCTCGGTCTCAGTGCATTAAGGATGGGGCGGTGGGTGCCAACATTCACCCGTCCACCATTATGACTCCCTCCCACTCCTTGGCGTGCACCCTCTTCCAACCGGCCGCCTACAACACTGACTTCACTATATTTTGCAAATCTAAACTCTCGTCAAGCCACCCCTGTCTTTAATCCACTGTCTGGGCGCGCATGCAAATCAACGGGAGGCAATTAAACATGCATCTAATGATGGGACAAGCGTGGTCAATAATTCTTGGGCCGTATCAACGATTATACGCCTGGATTTGCAAATATCTGGCCTGCACACAGTCGGCCCACTATTTTTTTTCACCGTCCCGGGGCAATGATGGATGTAGAAAGGGTGAGATGAGAATGCTCTTCGGTATGTGAGGAGGCAAGCTACCTCCACTTTCGTTGGGTGCTTGCGTGGATAACTCTTCCAGCTTCCCATGGTCGCGCACAAAGGACGGGAGGTGAAGGGAACGCTGCAGGCGAGGAGGGGAGGAACCGACGGCCCACGCGACTCGAACAAAGACGACTGAAGCCGCAACATGGAGGGACATGCCCTTGGGCGTTTTCAATTCCCAACTGAATTTGCTTATATTTGTTTTACATGGACTAAAAAAATACCTAGAACTATCACCTGTTTCCCCAAAGAAAATCTCAATTTGTTGACTGAACGTGTTGTTGTGTGCAGGAATGGCCATTAGAAATGTTATTAAGCGCGAGGGCAGTGAAAAAGGTGGAGTCATTTATAAGTTCTTTTGTCCTGCCGAACAAGAAAGTGGTTGGCAGAACTACTAGAGTGGAAGGATACTTCAAAAGTAGTGATTAGCTCACATTAGAATTTTTTTGAAGGTTGATTCTTGGAATGATGCAGCTATTGCCTATCTATTGAAACACTCCTAAATAGGTGACCACGAAACTCGATTTTTTGCAAGCATCGTAACAATTTAAATATTCACCTTGATGTACATAATGCTTTGTGTGTCAAGTTGTCTATCGTGCATATCTCTATGAAACGTATCATCATTTCTTTTTATATTAGTAGTTATTCTCTTAGACACATTTATGGGTGATTCGATGGTCTTGATTTTGAGACTAACTTCACATTTGTTTGGGCAAGCATGAGGCTCGCCATGCAACTTGATATTTGTGAAGCTAAGACCACTTACAATGTCCTAAAAAAAAAAAGGAAACGTGCAAAATCTTTGTAAGCATTGCAACAATTTAAATGTCTCACATGATGACAAGACTTTGTGTTTCTAGTTGTCCATCAAGCATATCTACTGAAACGTATCATCATTTTTTTTTTTTTTATATTACCTTCAACATGGATAATCTTTAAAATATTAGATTCCATATTAATGAAATGAAGTAATGTACTTACTAAACATAGACTTTGCATTAGAATTTTCCTTCTACTCACTTCAATAAACAATAACATGGGTATTTTAGTAAGCTGATTTCATTTCCTTCTATACATGCCAATAATTTTACAATGGATCCATAAATAAGAAAGACATAAGGGAGTTAGAGTTTAGAATGTTCCATTGTCTTACTAAACACCATTTGAAAATTTAAGCCTTTCCATCAAGTATAAAGGAAGGGATAATGCACTATATATATGTATTCTTTTAATCTTTCCAACTCATCACTTTCAAACATCCAAACAAGATTTTAATATATTTTCTTTTGTAATTTCCTTTCAATATTTCACCAAAGAATTCAACAACTTTTCAATAAATTTTAAAGTAAGAAATACTATCATCTCAATGCAACTTTTCCTTCAATTTCTTTTACAACACATCCTACTTCATGTGAAACAATTTGCATTAATGGAAGCTAAAGAAAGCAAAGCAATATTACATTCTTCCTCCACTCAAGGTGGGTAAATACATGATGTTTTTACATTGTCAACAATAAGGTTCTTGTGTCCCAAGATGTTCTTCATCCATGCTCCAAGTTCCAAGTAGCTCAAAGCACAACCAAGATAGGGGGAGAGGCAACACTCTCCTCCCAACCAAATCTCAATGGAGAAGAGAAGCAATCTCCTCCATTGACCCCCGAGCCCCAAACACAACACAATGAAGGGTGGTCTCCAACTCAAGGCAACAATACTTGCTTCCACAATACAAGTTTCTTCACAACATTCAAAGTAAAAGAGGAAACAACAAGGAAACACAAATAACACAATACTTTGCACAACAAGGCTTTCATCCAAGCCAACAAGAGAAGGAACTATGGGAATGTTTTCCTTATGCCTCCCAATTGAGATGAGATGCCCATCCAAAACCCTCCACAATAAAACACAAGCCCCTATGACTCTTATGCCTCCCTCAAGTACCCCTTTTTCCTCCCACACTCTTATGCCTCCCTCCTCTTATGGCTCCTTCAAAGACAAGGTAGAATGTAAACATTCTTACCCAAGATGGGCATCCCTCTCAAACTCCCTCCACAATATCCTAATCTACTCTTTTGCCTCCCTCATGAGTATTCCCATAGACCTCTCCTATACTACACAATAAGCATTCTATCCATTTTTCACAATACACCAAAGTAAACATGCATTTTTCACAATTTTAGCATAGAAGCAACAATAATATGAAAGCAAAACAAAGGAGAGGGTTTCCTACCTCTCCATTGAGAAGCCTAAACCAAGAAACTTGTCCAAGCTCCTTCCCAAATCAATCCAAGCATGCAAGTCCAAGCACTCTCTTTTTCTCTTTCTCCCAATTCTTTTCTCTCCCAAAAAAATAACAAAAGAGAACTCTTCAACAAAACAAAAACAAAACTCCAACCCCCTCAACAAGAGAGGAATTTTCCATAAATAGACAAGGGAAGAGTGAGGGTGATGTGGCTCCTGTAGGATGCCACATCACACATCCTCAAGACCACCTCCCTTAAGTCAACTCAAATCCCAAAACACCATAAATGGGTGGTTGGGTTGAATGACATCTCCAATCCACATCCATCCCTTCCCCATGTGTCCTAAGACACAAATAAATGCAAAAGAAGACAAGTGCACTCCAAAGTCACATTTCCCTTCCCAAAACAATAAATAATCCCCTTTTTGGATTCCCAACCCATAGATATGGTTGGTAAGGGGTTTTGGGAAGTGTGGGACAAGTTCAACTTGTCCCACAAGTCCCCTAAAATTGCCCAAAATCTCAAATTCGAGATTCAAAGATTTGGAGTGGTCAACACTCAAAACCAAACATTCAATACATGAGGAAACACAAGGCTCAAGGAGCCAACCATCAAAATTAATTACACCCACTTGACTTCCCTCCAAAACTTAAAAATTAAAACAAGATATTACATTAATCTAACCACACTTAGCAAAGTACTTTTAAAAAAAAACATCACAAATAAAATCACCTACTAAAGTAAGTTAAAACAAACAATTAAAATTCTTACCCCCTTGGTCACATAGGAAAATTTCCCCCTCATGGAATTTTTTTTTTTTCAACACATAAAAGAACAAAGGTAACACAATACAATTTACTAATTGCCTTGACGACCAATTGTTGTAACCACCGACATTATGTTGTGTTTGGTTCCCAATCCCCCTCATGGTTGTGATCATGTTGTGTTTCGCAAAATGCAAAATACCCTCTTCGGCTCTTGCGGCCATGTCAAAATATCCAAAATAACCATATGCATGAAATTTATTAACATCTATACGTAATTCAAGCAATCATTATTTCTAGGTCTAAATCACAACTTAATTATGCATTTCATCATTATCCAAAATTATAGTAATGTAAATTCAACAACACATTCTACTCATCATGGCGAAAAAATCCAATGTTAGAACACATGCAATATATCCATATAAAAACAATATCGGTATCCAATAGTCTGTCCATGAGTCGGTGTAGATCATATCGAAACAAAATCCAATCATAATCCAAATGCATCTAGTCACAAAACATAATGCTAATCAACATAAGTATAAATCATGTCCATATCCAAAGTCTCGCATAACTCAAAATGGTAATCAACTAAGTGTCATAGGGAAGTGGGCATTAAAAAATGTATTAGATTTGAATTGGAACACATTATAATACTTGGAAGAATAAAATGGCAATTAAACCCTTTTAAATTGGATCTCTGTTATGTATTTTCAAAATGGCAATTACTTTACCTAAAATGCATAGTTCAAACCTGCAATAATGAAATAATAGATTAAATGATTAAATTGAAGTAGTGTTTCCTAAATGAATTTAATTAGACTATAACACTTAAGGAGAAATCCTTTAAAACCTTGCTAAATTAGGCTCCACCCTCTTACGGTTGTTTTTTCCGCTCAAGGAATGTAAATGCTCAAATTGCAAATCAATCAGACAAATTGAATCTTGAAATCCTTCTAAAATCCATATAAGAAAAATTATCCATGTCTATTTGACATGTTGAGAGAGGGAGAAGATCAAATTGAACAAATCTTATAAGTTAAAATTTACCGGTTAAACTTGATCAGAAAAGCCTGTAGAATATTTCCTCAAATTTTACCCCTTAAATTTTATCAAAATAAAATTTTGATGATCCCTGAGTAAAGATGACATCAAGATATTTCCAGAAAGTCCTCATTTTCCCAAAATAGAGCTTTCTATAAAACGTTATGGCCTTCTGAATTTTTTCTTCACTTGGCGTCAAAAAAATTTGGGAAAATTTTCTCATGGCGGGCCAAGGCCCGAATTTTCCATTGGAGCTTTGGAAAATTTTTGGGAAAATTTTCCTCACTTCCCTCGCTAGCCCATAGCCAATCAGAGGCTGCCACATGGCACCATGAGGTGTCGAGGCGGAGGCGGATCTCTTTTAAACTTAGCGCTCTCGGAAAATTTTGGGAAAATTTTCCAAATTTTCTCCGCCACCCATAGCCAATCAGAGGCTACCACGTGGCACAACGAGGCGTCGGTGGAGGAGCGGGCCCCTTTTTCCCTTTGAGCTTTGGAAAATTTTTGGGAAAATTTTCCAAATTTTCCCCACCACCCCACCGACTGCAGCCAATCAAAGGTTGCCACGTGGCATCACGAGGCATCAATGGAGGTGCGGGTGAATTTATCCCTTTTTTCCTTTGGGGGCACAATACTTTATTTCTCCCTACCGCCCGCTTTTCCTACATTGGCTTAGGATACGCCACGTGTCCCTTTCAAACTCGTGGGGGTGCAGGCACAAAAGTGAATTCTTGCCTAGCGGGAATTTTTTTCTAAAATATTCCTGCCACTCCATTTTACCCGCGTGGGCTTAGAATGCGCCAAGTGTCCACGGCGTAGGCGTAAAGTTGGTTTTTTTGCCCCACACGGAAAATTTCCAAAAGTCCCCGCCACCCCACAGACCGCCCTTGGGGTAATTTTTCTTCCACTGGCCTCGTAGGCCCGCCCCTTGGGGAAAATTTTTACCCCAAGGCCCGCAGCCCATAACTTGAAAAATATGAGGATTTAGGAGGACTTATTTATATCATTGGAAAGGTAAGAAAATTTTCTATCAAATGGGAATGATTTAGGGAAATTTTGAATCCGTTAAGTTAGAGAAAAATAAAGTTGAACCTTTAATTTTGTTAGAGAGTGGGTATGGTGAGGAATTACCCTCTAAACCTTATTGTACCTTCTAACCCTAAATTCTGGACATTATGACCTCTAATAATTGTTATAAATGAAAAGTATGTTCTAGTGAATTAGAATTTTTAGGAACTTGTTAGTGATAGTTGTTGCCTTGTAACTTTTGGTTGTAGATTCGTTAAACAAAAAAATTATTACATAATTTTCCTAACTAATCCTATCTTTTCTTGGGTCTCAAGTGGGTTGTTTTAGTGGGTGTCACACATTCCTAAGGGGGAAAGCCTTATACCATTCACCCTTAAATCCAAATTATCCCTAACCTCAAAGGCTTTGCAGATTCTCCTTCACCATTGCCTACAAATAGGAAACTTGAATAAATTTGAGTCAAACATATATACTTCAACCCTTTCATGTCATGCACTCTATAGAAACCACTTAGTCAACATATTCTCTCTAGAAAGAGACAATATTGCATGAACAAAATCAATTAGTGTTGACATTAAAAGTTTCACAATTTTAGGGTGTTGACAAATGGCCCTTACACAACTAAAAGAAATGGAAAAATTTAGGATAGATCGGGAAATAGTTTTTGCTTTACCTTTTAATAGAGACAAGGTTTTTAGTTGGATTAAATATGATTTTTGGATAAGATGAAGACGTGAATGGAAAGAAAAACATGGGGATTAATTACTGCATGTCTTACACCTATTCCTTGACTCAAATTGTTCCTACCCAAATAATTTATCTCTGTTATATGTGCTCCACATTATTGTGTCGATAATGTTTGCATTATTTATGTGAGTGCAATTTATTCTTTAAGGGTCCAAAATAAAAATAGAGAAAATCAAATAGGTTATAATCTTGAAATCCAACTACAATGTTGGCTTCTTGTAGCACTTTATAGACCCCTTTCCAATGTTAAGTTTGAATAATTATAGGAAAATAAAGGATACAAGAATAATAAGTGATAATTGAGCCCCTATAGAGGTTATTCATATGAGTGTTGGGTAGATTCTATTAGTTGATCAAATGTTTTAGACTAATTTTTCTAGGTTAGTCTAGTTTTATATTTTTTTAATTTTGAAAGGTGACAAATTTTGCAAGTTATTTTGACATATATCAATAAGGCTTGATTAAAATATTTTCTATATGAAGAATAAAACAAGGAGGGAAATTTTTGGTGGTGGTGCCAAGATATGATGAAATAAGTAATGAGTAACATGAGTTGAGTTAATCAAAACTAGTATCAATCTTAAGAATAACATCGTATTGCATCTATTTTAAGCCATATGGAGAGATTACTTAGTCAACATCATTAAATTGTCTTTGAATTCTAGGGTGTCAACAATCGTTCCTTATAAACCTAAAATAAATGGAAAATTTTGAGGGAAATAGAATTTTCTATTTCTACTAAAAAATTACAGCATCGAGGTTTTTGACTAGATGGCATTTAATTATTTAGATAAGTAGCCATGAATGGAAATTTGGCAAGAAACGGTAGGAGTTAAAGACCTGTGTGACCTAGAACTATTCCATGGCTCAAATTGTTCCTACCCAAATAATATTGTCTATCTATGATCCACTTTACCTTTTTGATATGACTTGCATTATCTCGTGTGATCGCACTTAGCACTTAAAGGGTCCAAACAAAAATAGGGTAAATCTAATAGGTTTTAGGTTCGAAACCCAAACTGTAATGATTTCTTCCTATAAAGACTGTAGAATCCCTTTTACTTTTAATCTCCAATAATTGCAGGAAATTAGGTGATGCACAAATGATCATTGATAACTCAACCCCTTCAGTGGTTTGTTGTATGAGTGCTTGGTGGATTTTATCTTCCAATTAAAATTTTTAGACTGAGGTGTAGGACATATTACCCTACATTTAATGTGTTCCATCTCTAAATCTCTGCACAAATTCGCCACCATAGATCCACCAAAACATATTAATCATTGGTTGGAAATAGGTTGTCAAAGTTGTTGTATAATTTAATGTGGGGAAACTATTTGCCTTGTTTGAGGTGCATCAAGTAATTGCACAATAAACATTAGAAACTATCCGCTTGTATGAGGGTGGAAAGAAATTATCTATGATTTCATGTTTTTCCTAGACTTTTCTCAATATTATGCTCAAATTTTGTGTAGCAACAAATAGTGAATTGTCTTCAAGGACAAGTCTTTATTTACGATAAACATAAATAGTGGTAACCAACATGTGGATTGCCAAGATTATCATGGCATACTTCAAGGACTATCCACACTCAATCTCAATGTAGGGGTTAGAAACAACCACCCTTAATCCAACTTAATACACATGTTCTATGTAAATATGTTGTATTATTGAAATCAATCTTACTTTTATTACAATATTTATTTTTATTTACAAATATTTTAATGCTATACATGAAAATCTGTTCTTATATTAAAAAAACCCTTATTATTATGATAATGCAATTGATTTCACAGGTCACTAAAATCAAAATAAAATATAATTTTTTGTATGAAATTCTCAATAAAAAAATTGATATGTTATAAAAGGTATATTAATCTTGGTCTAATTGAGTATAATATTTTTTAAAATTAATAACAGAAAATCTTGTAAGGGTCTTGAACTTTCAATTTGTGTTTTATATTGTTCTTGTATTTTTAACGATAATACTTTACATTATTAATTTTTCGTTTTTTTGTTTAAGTGTCCATGTCTCTTTTGAAGTCCCACCAATCTTATTTTGCTTAATATTTTTAAATTTATATCTTTGGATGATGTAGAGGCCACTCATTTTCTTACTATTCTTATCTTTGACATAATATAATCATATAAACCGCAACTTTTGGTGCTGTTAACCATTTCGCTTCTTATGTTTCTTGTCCAATACTTTTTTTCCTTTCGCTCCTTCACAACGCTTAAACGTGACTGTTACCCATTTCACATAAAGAAGACATTGAGGCAATATAAAAAATAACCAGAATATTGTCAATTTTTATCACAGTGCGCGCCAATACTATCCGTCAGACTGTCGTTAACTCAACTTTTCTCTTAGTTTACAGCGGAAACCCTGAATTTGAACGAGGCGAGCACACATGAAATAACAGAACAATGACGGAACTAAACATATTACTAAAAAGAGTATAAAAACAGAGCATATTACACTGGGGACCAAATTATTCTTATTAGAGTACAGCAAAACATCATTAAACTGGGGACGGAATAATTATTATTATACAAGACAGCATAAGACCTCTGAACCAAGAGAAACATAAAGTAAATTAGAAAATTAAAGTAAAAATACAGCCAGATCCGGCATTGAACTAACACTAAAACAGAGCATATATTATATTAAGTAAAACTACAATAACAGAGCCTAATATCGATGATAACAATGGAATTCAAATCAGAAACACTACCAAAGGATCTTCATGTGGCTCCTCTCTTATTTTTAAATCCGCAGCAGTTCGCTTCTCATTCTTTTTCTACTCGTACACTTATTTATGGCTTGCACAGTCCATTAACGTCATAGCTAGCTCTTAAAATCACCGCCGAGAAGATGATGTAGAGAAAGATGAGAATAATTTCTTTCCAAAACTGTCTCAAATGTAACAAATACAGCTTCAGATTCTCACGAAACGGTCGTGGCGGCGGCAGTTGGTTCCTCCCTGTGGCCTCGTTGAACTGTTTAATGCATTCGTCGGCGAGCAATACGAGCATTCCAGTGAAAATAATCGAGCAAATGAGGAGAAGAACCCACCAATTTTGACAGAGCAGTGTGTTGTTATCCTTCAATTCTCCAAACAAGATTGCTCCTATCACTGCCATTTGGATTCCCCCGCTGTGTATAACATATTCTTGCAGAGACAGAGCCATGATATACCGGATACAAATTTACAACTTCGGGCTGCGATTTGACATATGGATACAGATTTACAAGTTTTAACAGTCATGTTTGCAAGTCCACTTTTAAATATAAAAAAGAGATGGCGACTAAGAGAACTTCCTCACTCCTTCACGACTACAAAATGGCGGTTCAAATAAATGGCGACTAAGAGAACTTCCTCACTCCTTCCTTCCCACATATTTGAGCCGCGGCTCAAACAAATGCGGCTCAAATATGCTAACTGACGATTCTGTCACGAGAACTTCCTCACTCCTTCCTAACTCACGACTACAAAATTTTCTGTCACGACTACCTACACAATGTAAAACTGAGACACTCGTACCCCGACCACCCTAGACACGCGTACTTTAATTGGATGAGTGAGACACGCGTACACAAACTGAGACACTCGTACACAAACTGAAATTAGGGTCTCGTCAGAAATGTTATTTATTGACTACTTCAAACGTACGTGATTGGTAGGGTGGTCAGTTATAGGGTGAAATTTTTTCGTCGTGACAGAATCGTCGGTTGACATATTTGAGCCGCATTTGTTTGAGCCGCATTTGTTTGCGCCTCAAATATGTGGGAAGGATGGAGTGAGGAAGTTCTCTTAGTCGCCATCTCTTTTTTATATTTAAAAGTGGACTTGCAAACATGACTATTAAAACTTGTAAATCTGCATCCAACTGTGCGGCCTCGTTGAACCGAGTAATGCATTCGTCAGCGAGCAATACGAACATTCCAGTGAAAACAATGGCAGAAATGAGGAGAACAACCCATCAATTTTGGCAGAAGAGGTGGAGACTATAGATTTCCACACTCCGTCTAATGGGATCATTTTGATTATATAAATAACTTTCATCCAAAATTATTATATGGCATCTATAAAATATAACAAATAGATTAATTAAAAATATATATTATATTTAAAAATGAA
Organism: Taxus wallichiana var. yunnanensis; assembly: GCA_018340775.1. NCBI lineage: Eukaryota > Viridiplantae > Streptophyta > Pinopsida > Cupressales > Taxaceae > Taxus > Taxus wallichiana. Next base: position 834,919,023 of record CM031240.1, read on the forward strand.
ATTTCAGACAAGTAGAGTAATAGTCAAGACTTCTGAGATTAATTTAAAAATATATATCATATTTAAAAATGAAATTTCAAACAAGTAGAGTAATAGTCAAGACTTATGAGATTAATTAAAAATATATATTATATTTAAAAATGAAATTTCAGACAAGTAGAGTAATAGTCAACACCTCCAAAGAGAGCAATAGTTAAGCACTTAAAATTATATTGATGAGTCATTTAATAATTTAATAATTTTTATTTTATTTTTTGTAACCATATACTTTTAATAGTTTTAAATATATTTTTTTAAAAAGTATAGAGAGATCTAAACACTATATCCAAAATAAAGGAGTATGACTAATGGTTGGTGTTGGAACTAATTAGAACAATTTTTCCTAACATATTCACTTGTCACAAATATCTCTTCTAATTTCTTTTTGTCAAATTTAATATTAATCTTTTTGATAGAGTTCAATTGTTTCGTATTTATCTCGCAAACACTTATATTAAGTCAAACTATATCAATTAATCGCATCCCTTATTAATTTCCTATTTTGATCATTTTGCACTCGATTTAATTCAAAAATAAAATAATAGGAAATTTCGGACACGTAGAGTAATAGTCAAGACCTCCAAATAGAGCAATAGTTCAAAGACTTAAAATTATATTGGATGAGTCATTTAATAATTTAATAATTTTTTATTTTTATTTTTTATCCATATACTTTTAGTAGTTTTAAATATATATTTTAAAAAGTATCTCATAGATCTAAACACTATATCCAAAATAAAGGAGTGTGACTAATGGTTGGTGTTGCAACTAATTAGAACAATTTTTCCTAACATATTCACTTGTCACAAATATCTCTTCTAATTTATTTTTGTGAAATTTAATATTAATCTTTTTGATAGAGTTCAATTGTTTCGTATTTATCTCATGAACACTTATATTAAGTCAAACTATATCAATTAATCGCATCCTTTATTAATTTCCTATTTTGATCATTTTGCACTCGATTTAATTCAAAAATAAAATAAGTGTGTTACTTATTACACTTTGGATTTGGGTTATAAATATTAGGACATTCAAATTAATTAATTAAATATCAATGTGCAAAGTATAATATGCCTATTATGAATTTTCAAGATAGATCAATCAAAACAAGAGTTGAATGAAACAATACACAAGAAGTATGTGTAGTTAAAGCTATTTTGTTTCTCTAGAAGCTAATTAGTAAGTGGAAAAAGGATGAAATGATTAACTGTGACTCAAGATGTTATGTTTTTAGAGGTCCCTGAGTTGATGAACTAACAAAAACTATCAATATGCATAGAACCATTTAACACTTTCGTACATGTTTGGTGGTTTCATAAGGTGAAGTAATGACATTTGATAACTTTATGTGCATGTGTGGGCCTTTGAAATATGTTTTCTCTAGGAAACCCTAGGTGCTATGCAATGACATGGTTTAGGGATTAATCCAATACTTCCATTATCAAGTGATAAATTATCAAATTTAGGTTTCTGCATTTTCCCCACCTGAAATCGGGAAATGAAATTTTCTTTCTTGTAAGAAAATATACCCTAGTGTGTAGACACACTTTGTCTTCACTCAAGGTGCTCAATTTTATTGACTTTGACTCGATCTCCATAGGAAAACTGGTTACATAGTGTAGTCAATGTCCATTAAAAATAGAACTCAAATTTGAAAATGTATTTGAAATTTTAAATTAAAATTGTTACTTGCAAATTTGAAAAGTGAACAAAACAAGGAAGGAGTAATCATGTTCATATTTCTGAAGGAGAAACACCTCCTTGATGAAGCACTTGAAGAGATGGATTGGAACAAAGCCATTGGAGGATTGGGGGTGATCATTCCCCAACTTGCTAATGGATATGTTAGAGCCACACTTGACTCAACACCAAAGAAGGTTATCACATGGATTTCCAATCACCCCAAAGAACCTTCTATAAAGAGGAAGGGTATCATAAGATGTCTATCCATCCCAAAAAGAGTGAGAAGAAGAGGATCACATGGATTTATAGTCATCCCAAAAATATATACCCATGGACCACACTTTTGCAGAAACATTTAGAACCAAATATTTAAAATAAAATAAAATTCAAATGGAAATGAAGTATACTCATGCCCCACTATGAAATGTCCCAATGTATCAAATATGTAATGTTGAATATATAATAATGAGGAGTCTCATTCCCCCATATTATGTACTATATAGTTGACCAAGATGTGTGAATTCTAAAGGTATTGAGGTAGTCATGCTCATCCCCCACCTCAAATTTTATACCAAAATGTAGTAAACCATGATATGGATTATGAAAAATGTCGCTAATTCTATATCAAAAATTGTAAAAGTATGTGTGTTCCCAAAAAAATATTTTTTTCTGAAAATTCCCGTGATGAAATCAAATTCATCTTGACAATAAAATTGGATGATACTATCCCCTATTAAAAATTTTTACTTATGTTAACTATGATCCTAATCAGACGATTACTATTCCTACGCATATATACCATCTTCCATTCTATTCTAGATTATATATTTTGTTTATGATTTTTAAATTCATAGATATCCATGTGATAAACCCACTAAAGGCCCCCTCTTTTGAGGTGAGTAAGATGTGTAAAAGATCACTCAACTTAAAAAAGTGAAATTTGTTCACATCAAATGTAGAATATAGTCAACATTGAATCACATTAAAAGATGTTACCGGTGGTCACCATAGAGATCGTGTTCTTATAAACGAGTGCATGGTAGAAACCATGGAAGTAAGAGTTCTAGAAAATAAGCATACAAACAAGAAAGCATAGAAGAATACTACAACAAGTAATGTCACATATGTTATCATGTCAAAGGCGAAGAACCACATAAAGGAGACACAAGTGTGTCACACACAAAAATAAGCATGAGAAATGAAATAGATACAATAAACAAGGGACACCAATGTGTTGGGTACACATGCATAGAAAATTCCATCGATGCGTACATGAAAAAAAACATACAAGGAAGAGTGTGAATACACTAGTATATAATAGCCCAAAATCACATAGGTAAAGAGATGCTAGATTTGTAAAAGGAACATGTATTAACTTCATTAGTCTAAATAAATAACATATATCACAATATAGAAAACGAGCATAATGAGAATGTGAAATAACATTGTGTAATTAAATAATAACACTTCCTAGTGTAAGAGTTTCTCTTAGATTTTTTCTAGCCAGTAGGTAAGATGAAAGACATATCATCTATAAGCATTGTAAATTCTTATGTATGTCTTTCATCATGCTCAAATACATCACAACTGCATATGTGTAATGAGTAAAAAGAATATAATATCTATCAAACCATGTGACAAAAAAATGTAAAGTAAACAACTAGCAAATCAAGTCATATGTAGGTCCTAATTGTTTATTTCATTGACATTTTAATGTTTTTATGATTATTAGAATGTTGTTGTATTATTAGAATATTTTTATTCATTAAAAAGTGCTATCTTGTGGTAGGATCGTGAGGGGAAGAAATGGAACCTACAATTGTCAAAGGAATGGGCCTCATTAGTATATCATGTAGGATAGGAATAGGAGATAATGCTTCAAGAAGAGGCTATAAAAAATTCTTAAGATATTCATTTTATACAAAGGTGGACTCAAGATGGGGTTTGTAGGAGGAAAATATGGAAAATGTGATGTGAATAGATCCCGAGTGAAGAGTTTAGAAAATGGTGTAAGGATTCTCGTAAGGAATATCCTACATTGTAAACACTAAATTGTAAAAGGTGTCCTAGATGTTCTATTAAAGATTTGGAATAAAAATCTCCAAATCGTGAATCTAAGGGCATTTGGGAATTAGATCACATGTTGGTAGAATATCACATAATTTATAAAAAAATCATCTATAGTAGAGGGAATTACACTATAATATGAAGGATGACATTTTAATCTAATGTAGATATGTTGCTTAATTATATCCAAATAGAGTAAGTGTGAGATTATATTGCATATCTATAATTAAATATCACACAAAGTAGATATGATTGGCATTAATTTGATCTCACCCCAGTAATGTGAGATTATATTCTATCTATAAAAAATTCATTGTAGGTAGATTGTTGACTCACAAAAGTATGAATATAAAGCATACAAGACAAAGTATCATGGTGTCAATTTTCTCACCCCATTTGTTCTAAAAAATCTCCCCCAATGGATGCGTATTTTCTATCTCCAAGATTTACAACTTTTTATCTTACCGTGGTGTTATTGTAAATCCTTCTCTATGGTCGTGGATTGCTGTTGAGCCATGAATTATTTGTAAATTCTTTGTCCTTGAAGAAAAATTCAATTCTGGGCACAAATGGTGAAGCTCCCTTACATCTTATTATTCGACGGGTGTGTTTTCCCCATCAAATTATATCTCAAGATCTTCAAATACGTGTTCATTTTTGATTGGATGCGGCCCAACGGGTCTTTTTGGTGAAATTTGCCACTTTGGTCACATTTGTAAAAAATATCAAATTGGCCCCACAACCCCGATTGTCTCTGATTGGCTATCCAACAAATATGAAGAGGCAGGGAAAAAGTCTTACTTTGACCCCTGAAGAAGAACACGTGGCATATTTCAAAAGTTAGAAGTGGAAAGTGGGTCGTTGAACATTTTTTGAAGTTTTTTTGGCCCTTTTGTAAAAAGAAGAAAAGTTATAAATTGACCTCGCAACCCTATAGAGAAAAAGTCTTACTTTGACCCCGAAGAAGGACACGTGGAATATTTCAAAAGTTAGAAGTGGAAGGTGGGTCACCAGGCTTTTTTGAAGTTTTTTTCCCTTTTGTAAAAAAGGAGAAAAGTTATAAATTGACCCGCAACTCCGTTGGGCCCACATCAAAAGATAAAATCGGAAGGCGGGTCGGAGGAAAATTGGAAATTTTGCCTTTTTGTTAAAAAGGGTAAAATTGCATAAATGAGCCGCGACTCCATCAAAGGCCCAGATTAAGCCACGTGTTGAGCCTATATTTCAAAGGCGAGGGGCGGGGAAAAATGTGAAAATTGTGCATTTTCTCCAAAAGTCATAAAATGCAAAAAGGCAACCCCAGGCCCACTTCGAATCAGATTTTTCCATGTGGACGGCTCTAATCTAAAGTTGAGAAAGGGAAGAATCAATGGTTATTGTGCATTACATCTGATTTTGCCGCCATTTTTGCTCCAAGACTCCTGGAGATGTGAATACGCATTGTTTTTCATCATTTTTTGATGAAATTCCTTGTCATTTTTTTCTGCAAAGTGCAATTGAATGGATTTAGAGCTTAATTTGTGAGTCAAGGAATGTAAAGGTTGATATTTTGAAGTTGGAATTGCTCGGGCACTTGCAAAAATGTGAATTACCAGAGAAGCTGGATGCAGAGCAAAGTTGCAGAGGAAAGAATGGGAAAAGGATGAAATGATGGAGGTGCAGTGCAAAGGATGAAAAATGTGTTGCCAGAGGAGATGACTGGGTGCCCCAGTTAAAACAATGATGGAGATATTTGCAATGATTCACCTTTTTGAACAACTGGAAACTTTTTGTTGCAAACCTGTTAAACGTCATTTTCTAGAAATCATGATCAAACATGTAACAAACAAAGGTTCCTCAAATATTCTTTTCTTGGGGGGAAAGCTTGGATGTAAATTGAGTGTTATAAAAAGCATGCTTTAGTCATGCAAATGGTCGGGGTTGAATTCTTATGAGAAAATTTGAGAAATCCCATCTTCCTGAGAGACCATCTGAGAAACCTGTTAATCTCTTATGTTTTAGATTTGATCATGTCAAGTTGGTTGCAAGTGTACAACCATTGACAAGCTCTGAGATTGTTCAAGAAACCTTCCCTACTGATGAATCTAATCAACTTCAAATTAATCTATGTTAATCTTGGGAAAATTTGTGTCTGCTTTATTTCAGAATGTCTACAAATAGTATTTCTTGTTCCTATTGCAATCTTGTGTTAAAATCCCTCAAATCACACAGGATCTCATCCCTGTGATAGTTTAGTGGCATTTGCAATTTCATTATGAGAAGAGCCTTCATCCTGTAATGAGATAAACAATTTAAAATCACTTTACTGTCATTTTGTTGATAAAGATTGTCTGTAAGCCTTTGAGTGTATCTTAGGCATGAGGAACCAGGGGTCTTTAATGTTTAATTGAGTCTTTAGCTTGAGCCTTCGTGTTAAATTCTTGGAGATTGTGTGAAACCGTGCAAATATGGGCCTCCATTGATGCACACCTTCTGGTTGAAGGAATATTTTAGCTATTCTGAAGCATTCTGTCATTTAGTTTTCCAATTGTTGTGAAGGTTCTCAAAGATCTAGAAAAATCAAGTTTATCCTACTTAATCTCCCACCAAAAATTATTCAAAAACAATGAATCCTACCTGAACTACCCATGTTTTCCTATATGTCCACAAATGAATAAATTCTACTGCCAAAATATGTAGAAGCAATCAAGATTCCATAATGTCTTTAGTAACCTTAACCTTGTTTAGAAAATATCACCATTCTTTAGAAGTGACAACTCGTGAGAGTTAAATTGTGGTGCATTGATCATATTTTCTCAAGGTTTCCTTTCAAATTTGTGCAAAGAAGGATATCTTCATTCTCCTTCACCAACAGAGGTTACAAAATGGGTCCTCTCACCCTGGTTGAAAGGCACAACCTAAAGTAGTGAGGATAGATCAAATCCTTTTAATGGTGTTATCCATTTCTCCAACATCTGAGTGACAAAGAGCCAGTTGAATCACCTCCCCGGCTACAAAATGACATACATGATGATTTATCTCTGTCTCTAGTATCTTGTTAAATCTGTGATGTTGCTCTTGGCTTCAAAGGAGAATCAATTTGGATACCAACACATTTTGGCATTGCCATCCGGGGATTACCATCTGGGACTTATTTATTTTATCAGTGATTATTTTTTAGGGATTAACACAAGAATTATTTTTGGAAACAACACCTTTCGCGCCATTGATTTGGGGACTTATTATTTTTTTCCGGGACGGGATTATTTGAACTCCGGGACTTATTTATGTGGAAACAACACTAGATTGGCACCATTTCGGGGACTATTTGAACAAAGGTGTACACATACCGACCCTGGTAATGTTTCTTACATGATCTAAGTGCAAATATGTTGTTTAAACGTCATCCTTTGTTGAGATTTGTAAGATTTGTGCAAAGTTACAAGTTCTGTGTGCAATATTTCTAGTTTTTGTTGGTTTTTGCACTAATTTTACATCATCAATGTTAAATATGGGTAAAGGAAGGTCGATCTATGAATATTTGCATGAATTTAGTGTTGAAAGACATTTGACAGATCAATTTTAGTGCATTTTCACAACTAAGGTGAAAATCCTTAGTGGTGACTCCGTGTTGAATTAATTTTTGATAAATGCCAATGTCTTAACCTCTATCAATTGAAATTTATCACTAATATTTGCAAATCTGGAAGGAAGAAGATCTTTCTTCATTAAAGACCCTGCTAGAAGGTTGTTTCTAGAATTGGGAAAGACAAATTCTGAAGGAAGAAGAATCTGGAAAGTTGTTGGAGATCAGAAATCAAGAAAAGAGTTATCAATTGTGGAAACTGATCATCACCTATCATTGAAGATTTCCATACTTCCTCAAGTGCTTCTAAATCAGGTAGTCTTTTTGTAGATCTGAATTCTCCAACTAGAGAGGGTCCTTCATTTGTATTTGAAAATTTTATGTCTCATTTTGTCCCTGTGTTTTCCAAAGTTGATAGGATCTTCCAAGAAATAGAGTTTTTAGAGAACATTCATTTTGAGAATTACATTCATGTGCCCCAAAGACCCCTCACTCCTCATCATTTTGTTTCTCCTGTAAGATCACCTCCCCAAAACAATATGGCCCAACCCCCACCCTAGACCTCCATTTGTTGTGAACACTTTTGGTCCTATAGATTTTAGAGGTATGGATGGATATCCAAATGTTGTGCCCCAAGATGTTAGAAATAGATTGCCTAAATTTCAAGGAAATAATGTTATTATTGGTGATCAACACTTAAAGATTTTTGTCAATATGATGGAAGACTTTGAGATCAAATTTGAGGATGTGTACATAAAATTGTTTATTCATACTCTAGAGGAGGATGCACGTGGACTGGTATAAATATTTTCCAGATAACTCCATTGATTCATGGACAGAAATGAAGAATGCTTTTAGATTGCAATATGGAGATAAAATAGACCCTAGGTTTCTTTTATCAGAATTTGAAAATATTAAGAAGAATCCTAATGAATTTGTTCATGACTTCAATACAAGGTTCAATAAGACCCTGAATAGGCTACCTGTAATCCTGAGGCCAAGTGATGTTTCTTGTCTGATAAAATACTTTGATGCTTTTGATAAAAAGGTTGCTTATTATTTGAGGGATAAGAACCCAAGAACATTGAGGCATGCCTTCACCATGGCTTTACAGATTGAAAACAATATCAAAGCAATTGGTAAGCCTCCTAAGAGGGAAGGTATCAAGCTGATCAATCCAGAGAAGCCTCAGTCAAGTAAGTCTGTGGATCTAGAAGAGGTTGTAAAAACTTTGGCCGGAGTTGTTAAGGAAATATCCTATAAACTCAAGCAGAGCAGAGAAGGGATTGGACAAAGTTCCCAAGGTTAGCACAAGCCACAAGGTCAAGAAATATTTGTAAATCATCCCAGAGGTGATCATAGATCAGATGACAGGGTAAAGGGCCCATGGGATCAAGAAATAGATAGCCCCAACCCAGGAAAATAGATTGGTGCCTGATCCTTTAGCTGCCAAAGTTGTTGTTGTTGAAGAAGCTCATGAAATTGAGTGGTGTGATAGTTGTTTCTTGCCCCATTCCCCATGTGATGTTGAAAAGGGAGTTGAGGAAGAAGATGATGATGATGATGATGATGATGATGATGATGCATGCACGATGGATTGCTCTACAAGTTCACAACAAGGGAGCAACCTCAACTGAGTTGATGAGTGCCAGAAACTATTGAAAAATTTTGGGATTGCATTCACCGGTATTGCCTCTTCCTCCCATTAATGCTTTTGAGATTGATATGGTACAAGATTTTGAGTTGCCTAATAATGATTTTGAGTACTTAAGGGCATTAATGATTAAGAAGTATGATGGAGGAATTCCTTCAGAAGAGGACAAACAATTGTTAATGAATATAGTAGTTGGCCACAAAAAAGAATATAATACCAAGAGAAAAGTTGTCAAAGGGGCAAGGCCTTAGGCCAAACCAAAAATTCAAGTGCTTACCAATATCCCTAAGGAAACCCCTAATAAAGATGCATCTAGAAAAGGCTTTGTCACCCCAAATAAAACTTGTGTTCCTCCCCATGCTCGTAATTGTGAAAATCCCATGCCATCGATGAATTTGTAAACCTTCCTCCTAACACTACCTTACCCAAATATGTTCCTTGATGACATAGCCCAAATCTTGAGTCGATCAAGATTTTTGTTCCTATTTTGAATTACTTAGAATCCATGAACATAGGAAGAGAGCATTCGAATATTTGGGATTTAAAGAAGAAAAGGTCACCTGTGGTAAAAATGTAAACAATGTAGAGGTTCCTCCGCCATCAGCAGAATTAGAAAACCACAAGCATTGGAGGAATTGGGTGAACCACCTGAGGTTTATTTGGGAAACTTTCTAGTTGAGTCTCAGCTGAAGGTGGATCCATTTTTCACTACTCTGATTATTAAGGATAAGTTGTTACATAACTGTATGTTTGATTCAGGAGCCTCATGTAATGTAATGCCTCTTGAGGTCATGAATGAGTTGGATCTCAAAGTAACAACAACTTATGGGAAATGTACTGCCATGGATTCAAGAGAGGTGCCAAGTAGTTGGATGTGTCAAAGGCTTAGTAGTGCAATTGGCAAGCATATCTAGGCAAGTACTTAACTTTGAATGTAGTAATTGTGGATTGTCCCGCTAAGTGGGGAATGTTATTATCTCAGAAAGTGGGTAGCTAGTGTGGGTGGAAGTGTGCAAATGGACATGTCTTATGCCACCATACCAATTGAGGGCAGCCTTGTGAAGTTACCTGGTGAAAATAAAATGTTATATCTCATTGAGGACCCCAACAATGCTTCTTATGAAGTATTGCACACGTAGACATTGATGTTGATAACTCTATGAGCTATGTTGTTTTCAAGGAGTATGAAATTGATCAATGCAAATATCCTGAGAAGATTGTTTTTCCTAGGACTTTGATGTTTGATGCAGCCTCGAGAGATGTTGAAAAACTTGACATAGGCACAAAGGATAAGCTTGAAAAAATGTGGTCAGATAGCAACTTGGATGGAGAAGAGAAACAATCATATGACTAGTTGTTAAAGACGTATCGTAACTCACGCTAAACATGGTCATATCTAGAATCAAGGCACTTGAAAATATTCCTTGATTTTTTCTCTCGAATCGTGGCATGCACACCATTCAGACAGTAGTGTATAGTATAGTCTTTTGTTTTCATTCTGCTTTCGTGTTTTTCTATTTCGGTGTTTCCTGGTCCCTGGTGACCAGTTTTTGTTGGTTTCTCAACTCATCTTGGGGGATTTGGTTATTGTCTTTCTGCTCTACAAGATTGTTCTTGACTCCATTGCCCAATGGATTTTTGGCACATGGTCTACTCTATTGTTCTTGTGGCACTCGCAGGGAGTGCCCATCCCCGAGTCGGAGCCAATGTTGGTGCTCAATTTGATCTCACCCCATTTGTTCTAAAATTTCCCAATCTGCCTGGTTCGTCATATTTTCTATCTCCCGAATGGATGCATACAAGTTTTATCTTTACCAAGGTGTTATTGTAAATCCTTCTCTATGGTCATGGATTGTTGTTGAGCCATGAATTATTTGCAAATTCTTTGTCCTTGAAGAAAAATTCAATTCTAGGTGCAAATGGTGAAGTTCCCCTGCATCTTACTATTGACGGGCATGTTTTCCCCATCAAATTATATCTCAACATCTTTAGATACGTGTTCAATCTTGATTGGATTGCGGTACAGAGGGTATTTTTGGTGAAATTTTCCACTTTGGTCACATTTGTAAAAAATATCAAATTGGCCCCACAGCCCCGATAGTCTCTGATTAGCTATCCAAAAAATATGAAGAGGCAGGGAAAAAGTATTACTTTGACCCCGAAGAAGGGCACATGGCATATTTCAAAAGTTAGAAGCGGAAGGTGGGTCGCCGGGGTGTTTTGAAGTTTTTTCCTTTTGTAAAAAAGGAGCAAAGTTATAAATTGACCCGTCAACCCCGTAGGGAAAAAGTCTTACTTTGACCCTGTTGTCTCCTAGAAACCACTTTTCATTTTCCAAGTTAAATTTGAAATTTCAAGCTCTCACCCTCCTAAAGTATTTAAGCCAAGTTGAAAGTTCAAGAGATAGAAAAATCCATGCCCTAGAGTTGTTTCAAATCCCCAATCTGCTTGTTTTGATAAATTTTTGTTTTCCTGTCTGGACGCGTGAAAATTTTATTGTTGTCCTCATTTGAATGAAATTTTCAATCTTTCTATGCCCTTGGATCATCAAACCTTGTATTGTTTTCAATTCCTTAGCTCGTGAAAGAAATTTGAAAATTAGGTGCGAAATGGTGGAGTTTTCTTCTTCTCTACATTTTTTCCCACAATCGGGAATGATGGGCATTTTCTTCCCCATCAAATTTTGGCCCCATCATCCATGGGTACGTGGACATACCTAATCGAAGGGTCAACAGAGAAATTTGTGTTTTGAGCCTCTTTGTAAAAAAGGTGAAAATTTAAAAAGTGACCCACAACCCCGATCAGGATATAAGGGAGAAAGTCAAATATCAAGCCCGCATCGAAGGTCAAAGCAGGAGGCGGGCCAGTGGAGCAATTTGTGTTTTTAAGCCCACATAAAAAAAAGGTAAAATTATAAAAGTGACCCGCGACTCCTTCGCTAATAAAGTGAAGCCACATGTCATGACCATATCAAAAGTGGGTGAGCGGGCCAAAATTTTCCAAAATGCCATTTCTCCAAAAGGCACAAAATGTAAAAGGCATCATCTGCACCTATGCCGTTGCTCAAGTAAATTTCTCCCACGTGTATGAATTTGATTTAAAGTTTCAAAAGCAAGATGAACGGTTCAAATTCAAAGTTACAAAACAAGTGTAACGGCTACATTATGAAGAGTGGTTTTTCTGCCATTGGTGTTTCCTCACGAATCAAGAATTCGAACAGACGTGAATGATTGAAAATAAATTGTAAACCATTTCTTGCTAAAAAGAAGAATTTGTAACCATTTCTTGGAGGAGATTTAATGGCTTCTTCACGCCATTATAGAGCGTTGGCAATTGATCTTGGAAACTCAAGAGTATATTATACTTTGAGAGAACAAAGGAGATAGCCATTTTTCTTCCATTTTCCCCCTTTTCTCAATTTCCTCCATTTCTCCACTATGTACAACTTCTGATTAAGCATCAATACAAGAAGAAGGATTTTGTAGCCTCTTTGATGAGGATATTTTAGAAACTTTGAGTTCACAATCTTATCTCATCTTGTTGCCATTTGCAGGGTTGTTTCTTCCCATGAATGCATGTGATGAATTTTCTAACTAGTGTGTGCAGGAATCTGATTTCCTACCTACAAAATTAGTTCTCCTACCTCTTTTCTCACTCCCTTTCCCACTTTTAGACAAATTTATCTCTCGCAAGTATCTGTAAACTTTGTCACAGGTCGCTGGAGTGCCTGTTGATCCCCTCGCCAAAAGGCCACCACATAAATCCACATTTTTTCGTGCATGCATATACGGTAGCTGCATCAGTTAAGTAGAGGGAATTAGATTCCCAGAGCATTGGCAAGGAATCCACAAGTTTTTCCACCCAAAAATTTCCTCGCCAATAGTTTTTGGCACCCATCATGGGGTAGATTTAGCAAAGACACCGAATGCGACCGCAAGGTTAGAAAATTCAAAATTCAAAAAAGAGAAAAATTTCTGGAATTTGAATGGCTATATGAGCCACATGGATTCAAATCATGGCTATTCCAAGAAAACCTCCTGTTGAAAGACCCAAATTTCTCTTCCACATCCAAGAAGATGTTGCTTCAGATTTGAGGGAAGCTATCTGGCATAATAGACAAAGTGCAATCACTACTTCATTGCCACGAGAATTCTGGACCTTGAAGAAGAATGCGCTGCTAAATTGGAGAGGCAAAGACAAATCCCAACACCGCAAATAAGAGCATAGATTTTCAAGCTAGCGGATAGAAGATTCACCTAGCAATAGAGACAAGGAGGACAAACTGATCCCATTTTTGAGGAACTTCAAAGGAGACAAGAGCTACTCAGAATCTAGAGGCTTCCTTTTCAAGCAACCGGTCACGTTGGGAACCTGAGTGTTGCCAATCCTTTGGACGGTGAATTTTCATACATAAATGAGAACCTTGTAGACTTCACTGACGTGAAGACCGAAGAAGAAGCTAGAGAAAGAGAGGCGAGAGACGATGAAGAAATAACAGCTCAACACAAAGAAATCGAGAGACATCAAGTTGCAGATGAAAGAGCAAGAATGGAAGCCGTAGCCTTAGTAAGGTTGGAAGCTAGAAAAAGAAATAGAATGGGGATGTGATTGTGAACATGAACGTGAACATGATCGTGAGGCCTGTAGGCCTAATATACCATGGGGAGGGAACACCGGTCCACTGGCTCTTGCTCAACCACTCCATGAGCTACCCAGAGGCTCGAGAAAAAACTTCCAAAATTTAGAGGGGGATGGGTCTCAACTCCCCAAAGAGCATGTAGCAGCATTTATCATTACTTGCGGTGTGTTGGGTGTTGAGGATGAATATGTGTTAGTCTTATTCTTTGTGGAGTCACTTCAAGAGAAAGTTATCGAATGGTTCTACATGCTACCCCCGAGGTTCGTCACCTATTGGGAGGATATAAGAAGTGCATTCAAACACAGGTTCAAGAGCACAGAAGATTTTCAGGATCTTTTGGTCCAATTAGTACAAATGAAGAAAGAAACCTCCGAGTCAATGAGGGACTTTATAGCAAGATATGATAGAGTGATAAGAAGGATCCCTAAAGATGTGGTGCCTCCCAAAAATAATTTGAAGAGGTTTTTCATCAGTGCTTTGCCATCAGAAGTAGGTTTCTTCCTCAGAAGATCCCAACCAAGAACATTGAGGGAAGCCCAGGACTTTGCAATAGAAACCGATGATGATCTAATCCTTTCTAGAAAGGTGAAAGGCCCCAATGGGAAACAAAAGGGTCAGAATTCAAACTCTATCACCACAGATCCGATGTTCCAAAAATGGCAAATGACTTGGTTTCCTTGAAGAAGTAGCTATCTCATATCACAATGTGGAATGCTTCAAGGAGACCAAACCCTCCAGATAGGCCAAGGATTGCTCCACCTCCTCATCGGCTTGCTCTTGAAGCACCACTAGTCAATGCCATCTATGACACCAAAGAGCTAGAGGAGGAAGTAGAAATTGATGAAACTGAAGAAGAAAATATGGAAGATTATGAAAACTATCTTGAGATTGAGGAAGTTGATATGCACAATGGCCTGATTGAGTATGTTGATGATGAAGATGAAGGTGATGAAGAAGTTCCAAGTTTCTCATGTGTTTTTTTCACTCGTGCTCAATCTAAGAAAGGGATTTCAGCCCCAACAATAGCATAAACAAAGGATAAGAAGAAGAATAAAGAAGATTTTCCTCCAGAGGTTACACAAAATAAAATCATCAATAAAGGATCACCATTACCACCTTCCATGGAATCAGCCAAAGAAAACCAAACTCACTGGTTGCCAAAGAGCATGCTACTATACCAAGTAAGTCATTTGATTCTTCTTCCAGCTCAAAAGTTGCTAAGAATAATTCTCTTCTAAATGTTGGTCCTGTAAAAACATCTAAAGTTTAGTCAAAGGCTACACCCTCACCCCCTTCCAAGCCAATTGTTACATCTGAAAAAGAGAACCCAACACCAAAAGTAGCAAAGTCTCTACCATGTAGATCTTCCTCCATTTTAGGAGCCTCTTCCTCACCCACCATTGCCCCATTTGACTTTGTAGAACATGCAAGCAAAACCAAAGTCCAGCTCTCTAAAATAGAATACCTACAAACACATCCTACCCAATTTGACAGATTCATCAATGTAGTTCATGGTGGTAACCCTATCTCTTCAAGTCCAAATTCTAAAGGCTTACTCCCCACACCATCCACACCACCTTCCCAAAACATGTTAGCCCTTAGTGCCTCCAACATCAACAGAGTTGAACCTTTCTACCTATCACTCCTCATCAAAGGCTTCCAACTGAATAATTGCATCATAGATTCTGGAGCCTCAGACAATGTGATGCCAGCCAAAGTTGCAAATGCTCTAGGCCTCACTTTAACTCGGTAAATGGCACATGCTACTCAATGGAATCCAAACAAGTTCCATTGGTAGGAAGAATCAAGGATGCACAAGTGGCACTAGCTAATTTTCCAGACAAGAAGGTGGTCTTGACCATACTGGTAGTAGACATCCCAACATCTTTTGGTATGCTTTTGAGCAGAAGTTTTTGCAGAGACCTGGGTGGAGAAATAAAAATGGATTGGTCATCTACAACTATCCCAGTAAAAGGAGAGATGAAGAAGTTTCTACCAATAAGAAAGATGAAGTTCACAGTATGAAATTCTGATGATCCGAAAGTAAACATTCTCTTTCAAGATTGTGGGCTAGGAAACTACTTCCTCACATCAGAAAAAGAGGAGAACTTTCGCTTATCATGGAGGAAGAGGAAGATCAAATTTAAACAATGGAATTTGATGGTAGTCATTCTAGAGCAGGTTCAAGAGCTGATGTAGTATTGTACTCTCCTTCTAATGAGGTGTACCCTTTTGCCTACAAGTTGCAATTTGATAATACAAACAACACTGCAGAGTATGAAGCATTGCTCTTAGGCATGAATGTAGTAGAGGACATGGGAATCAAGAAGCTGAGATTCAAAGGTGATGCAGAGATTTTGGTGAAGTAGGTCCACCAACAATAGCAGTGAAAAACCCAAGGTTTAAGCATTATAGAAAAAGAGTGTGGGATCGATTGAATCTTTTGATGCATTTTCCATCAAGCTATTCTAAGGATGACAAATTCATTCAAGAGGAACATAATGAAAAGGTTTATTCTCTTATAGTATCAACTTCCAAAGTGGTGGCACCTCATCCTTCTTTTGGTAAAGACAAAGTGACCATTTAAATGGTATTAGCCTAGTGTACTGTATACAATGCAAATCATTCGGAAAGTCTTCAATGATGATAACCAAATTGCATTATCCTTTTTGATGCAAAGGAATATTTCAATAATCTCTTCTTCAAAGGAGGTGAAAATTCACACCGAGAAGCACTCTGTAAGAAGAGAAAGAAGGAATTCAAGGGATTGATGATGAGGAGTAATCAAATTGAAAGGGAACAAAATTCCCAAAGGAGTAGTCTCTTGAAGACCTCTTTGATAAACATGACAAATTTCATTCAAGAGAAAGAAAAGCAATCTTCTTAGTGCCACTGATTTTGATAAAGAAAACATTGGTGCCTTTGGAGGAGCCAAGGATGGTCAATATAAGAAAATGTTGCTCCCTGAAGAAAAAATAAGGTTTGTTAAAGCATTACTCAAGAAATACTCAAGATGTCAAATGGAATACTGAAGGGAAGAAACTTTAGATGAACTCAAAGAAAGCCAAAATAAATGCATCACTCCAATCCTTTAATCAAATGGTGTTAAGCCCTTGTATTGGCATGCAAACAAATGCCATAAAACCCAAAGATTTGATACCATCAAGGAGGAGGTAATGAAGATGCTTAACCCAAGGATCATCTTTCCCATCCACCATTCAAAGTGGGTGGATAAACATTGTGCTAGTAATTGGAAGAAGAATGGTGAAATAAGGATATGTGTAGATTTTCGCATCCTCAACTGCATCACTCAAGGACAATTATCCTCTTCCTAGTCTATTTGGACCATATCGAACTAAGAGGGGAAATTGGATTCAAAGACCAAGAGTATCTGAGAAATACTTTATAATTTGGTAAGGGGAAATGGCTTCTGTAATTTGATTCAAAGTGGAAGAGGAAACTAAGACAGCCTTTACAACACTCAAGTTCAACATGGCGAAGAAACATATACTTGCTCAACTTGTTACGAAGACAACCCAATGCCTTTGGCCTAATCAATGAGTGGAGCTACATTCCAAAGGGACTTATGGAGAATGGTCTTTAAAGATCTAAAGCATTGCATTATCAAGATATATTTGATGATCTGGAATATTTTCAAATAAGAGGGAGATCATATCTATCACTGGAGTGCAGTAGATGAAGAGCAACAGGAAACATTGCTTATATCACTAAATCCAAAAAAGCATGTGGTGGGAATTTTTCAGTCAGAGAGGAAGGCAAACACATAAGATCCTTGTGAAGGTATTATTGGCCCACCATCTTTCTAGATACTCAAGATTAGGTTTCTAAATGCAAAGCATGCCAACAGTTCATTGGATGACCGCGAGTTCATTCACTTTGGAAAGGTAAAATGTGGTTATTGAAGAACCATTTGACAAAGCATGGGGGATGAATTCATTGGTGTTCTAAACCCTCACTCAAGTGAAAGGCACAATATGTACTCACAACAAAGGTAATACTTCACCAGAATGGGTGGAATCCATTTACCAAACAAGCCAACCCTTGAAATAGTATGCATACTTCATCAAGGAGAATATCATAGTCCATTTCAAAGTGCCACATAAGATTACAGAGATAATGCTACCTATTTCTCTTCAAAGATGATGAAGTTTTTGCTAAGCACTTATCTCCTAGCTCATTCTTCGACTACTATTCACAAGGAAATGGCACGAATCAAGAAACAAGAACATTGTGACCAAGCATGCTTCATAGACGAGAATCAAAGGAATGTAAAAAGGTTGTTATTACATCCTCAATTGTGGCAAATAGGATCACTCAAGAAAATGCAATCATGTCCATTCCAACTTTGCATGGATTTGAAGTAGAGATTCCCTCATAATTGAGAAGACTCTCAAGTTGCTATAGGAAATAGAGATGGTCAATACAAAGATTCCATGTAGAGAAAAGTATCCTATTTTAGAGAAGCTAGAAGAAAATAGATTCAACATGGTGGATCAATCAAAGAACAATTTAAAGTGAAGAAGATCTTTGACAAGAGAGTGGCTAAGGCAAGAGAATTCAAGGTTGGAGACTTTGCCCTCCCATGGGACAAGAAAAGAGAACTAAAGGGAAGCCATGGAAATTTTTATTCATTATGGGAATCATTCCAAATTCATGGAGCTTGATGAGTTTTTCTCCTCTCATACTTGGATGGAAGCGCCATTGGAATTTCCTTGAAGCGAAATACCATGAAAGTATCATCGGTGAAAGTGGGTTGCATTTTGTACCATAAGTGATTTCTTGGTGTGTTTCCTCTCCAGTTGTGTGGTTTTATTGGCCCACCATCGTTGTGTGTCGTGTGTTTCCTTCCTTTTCAAGATTAGTGTTTCTTCTTCTAATATTTCTTTCTCAGAATTATACATGACTCTATAAGGCCCAATGGATAAGGCACCATTTCAGTCAATGTTATATAGTTTAAAATTGAGATGAACCCTCTGGATCCTCATACCATGTCTTCACCATGCTCACCCATGTCATGTCCCCAAAGATAGATCCATTATTGTCTCCCAAAAACCACTTTTCATTTTCCAAGTTAAATTTGAAATTTTGAGCTCTCACCCTCCTAAATTATTTAAGCCAAGTTGAAAGTTCAAAGAGATAGAAAAATCCATGCCCTAGAGTTGTTTCAAATCCCAATCTGTTTGTTTTGATAAATTTTCCATTTTCCTGTCTGGATGCATGAAAATTTTATTGTTGTCCTCATTTGAATGAAATTGTCAATCTTTCTATGCCCTTGGATCGTTGAACCTTGTATTGTTTTCAATTCCTTGGCTCGTGAAAGAAATTTGAAAATCGGGGCGAAATGGTGGAGTTTTCTTCTTCTCTCGAATTTTTTCCACAATGGGAACGATGGGCATTTTTTTCCCATCAAATTTTGGCTCCATCATCCACGGGTACGTGGACATACCTAATTGGAAGTGGGTCAGTGGAGAAATTTGTGTTTTTGAGCCTCTTTTTAAAAAGGCAAAAAGTTAAAAAGTGACCCGCAGCCCCGATCAGGTATAAGGGAGAAAGTCAAATATTAAGCCCGCATCAAAGGTCAAAGTAGGGAGGCGGGCCGATGGAGCAATTTGTGTTTTTAAGCCCACATTAAAAAAGGTAAAATTATAAAAGTGACCCGTGACTCCTTTGCTAATCAAGTGAAGCCACGTGTCATGACCATATCAAAAGTAGGTGAGCGGGCCAAAATGTTCCAAAATGCCATTTCTCCAAAAGGCACAAAATGCAAAAGGCATCCTCTATGCCCGTTCCAGTAAATTTCTCCCACGTGTACAATCTAATTTAAGGTTTCAAAGGCAAGATGAATGGTTCAAATTCAAAGTTACAAAACAAGTGTAATGGCTGCATTATGAAAATTTTGGTTTTTCCACCATTGGTGTTTCCTCGAATCAAGAATCCGAATGGACGCGAATGATTGAAAATAAATTATAAACCATTTATTGCTAAAAAAGAAGAAGTTGTAACTGTTTCTTGGAGGAGATTTAATGGCTTCTTCATGCCATTTCATAGCATTGGCAATTGATCTTAGAAACTCAAGAGTATATTGTACTTTGAGAGAACAAAGGAGATAGCCATTTTTCTTCCATTTTCCCCCCCCTTTCTCAATTCCCTCCATTTCTCCACTATGTACAACTTTTGATTAAGCATCAATACAAGAAGAAGGATTTTAAGCCTCTTTGATGAGGAGATTTTAGAAACTTTGAATTCACAATCTTATCTCATCTTGTTGCCATTTACAGGGTTGTTTCTTCCCATGAATGCATGTGATGAATTTTCTAAATAGTGTGTGCATGAATCTGATTTCCCGCCTGCAACATTAGTTCTCCTACCTATTTTCTCACTCCCTTTCCCACTTTTAGACAAGTTATCTCTTACAAGTATCTGCAAGCTTTGTCACAGGTCGGTGGAGTTCCCTTATTGAATCCTCGGCCGAAAGGCCACCATAGAAATCCACATTTTCTCACACATGCATATATAGTAGATGCACCAGTTAAATAGAGGGACTTAGATTCCTAGAGCGTTGGCAAGGAATCCACAAGTTTGTCCACCAAAAAATTTCCTCACCAATAGACCCCAAAGAAGGACACGTGACATATTTCAAAAGTTAGAAGCGGAAGGCGGGTCGCCGGGGTGTTTTGAAGTTTTTTTCCCTTTTGTAAAAAGAGCAAAGTTATAAATTGACCCGCAACTCCGCTAGGGCCCACATCAAAAGATAAAATCAGGAAGGTGGGTCGGTGGAGGAAAATTGGAAATTTTCCTTTTTGTTAAAAAGGGTAAAATTACATAAATAAGCCGCGACTCCATCAAAGGCCCAGATTAAGCCACGTGTCGAGCTTGTATTTCAAAGGCGGAGGGGCGGGCAAAATGTGAAAATTGCACATTTTCTCCAAAAGTCATAAAATGCAAAAGGCAACCCCAGGCCCACTTTGAATCATATTTTTCCACGTGGATGGATCTAATCTAAATTTAAGAAAGGGCAGAATCAATGGTTGATGTGTATTGCATCTGTTTTTGCCACCATTTTTGCTCCAAGACTCCTAGAGATGTGAATACACATTGTTTTTCATCTTTTTTTTTGATGAAATTCCTTTTTGTTTTTGTCTCAGTAAAAGTGCAATTGAATGGATTTAGAGCTTAATTTGTGAGTCCAAGGAATGTAAAGGTTGATATTTTGAAGTTGGAATTGCTTGGGCACTTGTAAAAATGCAAATTACCAAAGAAAGTCGAATGTAGACAAAATTACAGAGGAAAGAATGGGAAAAGGATGAAATGATGGAGGTTGTAGGCACAAAGGATGAAAAATGTGTTGCCAGAGGAGATGACTGGATGCCCCAATTAAAACAATGATGGAAATATTGTAATTATTCACCTTTTTGAACAATGGTAACTTTTGTTGCGAAACCTATTAAACGTCATTTTCTGGAAATCATGATCAAACATGTAACAAACAAAGGTTCCTCGAATATTCTTTTCTTGGGGGAAAAGCTTGGATGTAAATTGAGTGTTATAAAAAGCATGCTTTAGTCATGCAAATGGTGGGGTTGAATTCTTACGAAAAATTGAGAAAGCCCATCTTCTTGAGAGACCATCTAAGAAACTTGTTAATCTCTTATGTTTTAGATTTGATCATGTCAAGTTGGTTTCAAGTGTATAGCCATTAACAAGCTCTGAGATTGTTCAAGAAACCTTCCCCTACTAATGAATCTAATCAACTTCGAATTAATGTGTTAATCTTGGGCCAATTTGTGTCTCGCTTTATTTCAGTAATGTCTGCAAATAGTATTTCTTTGTTCCTATTTCAATCTTGTGTTAAAATCCTCTAAATCACATAGGATCTCCACTGTTGTGATAGTTTAGTGGCATTTACAATTTCATTACGAGAAAAGCCTTCATCCCAGTAATGAGATAAACAATTTAAAATCACTTTACTGTCATTTTATTGATAAAGATTGTTTGTAAGCCTTTGAGTGTATCTTAGGTGTGAGGAACCAGGGGTCTTTAATGTTTAATTGAGTCTTTATCTCGAGCCTTCAGTGTTAAATTCTTGGAGATTGTGTGAAATCGTGTAAATCTGGGCCTCCATTGATGCACACCTTCTGGTTGAAGGAATATGTTAGCTATTCTGAAGCATTCTGTCATTTAGTTTTCCAATTATTGTGAAGGTTCTCAAAGATCGGGAAAATCAAGTTTATCTTGCTTAATCTCCCACCAAAATTATTCAAAAACAATGAATCCTACTTGAACTACCCCTATTTTCCCTGTATGTCCACAAATGAATAAATTATACTGCCAAAATATGTAAAAGCAATCAGGATTTCATAATGTCTTTAGTAACCTTAACCTTGTCTCAGAAAATATCACCATTCTTTAGAAGTGACAACTCGTGAGAGTTAAATTGTGATGCATTGATCATATTTTCTCAAGCTTTCCTTTCAAATTTGTGAAAAGAAGGATATCTTCATTCTCCTTCACCAACAAGAGGTTACAAAATGGGTCCTCTCACCCTGGTCGAAAGGCACGGCCTAAAGTAGTGAGGATAGATCAAATCCTTTTATATGGTGTTATCCATTTCTCCAGCACTCGAGTGACAAAGAGCCAGCTGAATCCCTTCCCCAAATTGCTACAAAATGACTTATGATTCATCATCTCTCGAGTATCTTGTTCAATCTATGATGATGCTCAGATTCTAAGGAGAATCAATTTGGGTACCAATGTATTAATGGAAAGTAAAAATGGTTAACATCGTGATCATCATTAGTAGTAAGGCCACTTTGTTACTCAATTAAAGTTAATTATTTAATAATCCCATGTGCAATTTTATTTATTAGGGTATGTTAAACAACCATGGTGGGATGTCCTATTGAAGACACATATAATGTTTGCGTAGGAGGCTCATTATTACTAATGTTTCTTTAATATATGATATGAATTTTTATGACTTATTAGAAGGAATATATGATGCCAAAGGGATTATAAGAGTCTTAATATCATGAGAATTTCTTGATTCACTAACTACATATGTGTGTCACTAGAAAATTGGAATGGGTTGCACTAATAGAGTGACAATAGGATCATTAGAAGTAGAATACTCAACATTTCAATATTTGAGAGGATATTTATATGTGTAAATATTAATGTCATGATGGACATCTCAAAACATTTTGACATGTTAACTAGGCATAGATGAAGTGGCTCTCATATCCTAAATCTAGTGTTTTTGTCCAAGAGGATATTGAAAGGAGCACATATGTCCAAGATATGAATAGTGGTAGGTGGAATGATAAGGCCAATTAGAACTTATAAAGTGATGATACCAATTGTAGTGAGTGGTATTTTTTTAAACCCTCTAATATGGATAGGTGTTTGATTAACATCACACACAAGGATACCCATTGTCAAAGGAAAGAACTAGTGTAAACATTTAAGAAAGATTTGTTATGAACTAGTATTTTTAATTAGGAATCTATGAATTTGTGCCACGATAAATAAGAGTGTGTGTTGATATTTATATGAAAAATTGGTAACTCTATAGGAGAAATAGAAAGTGCAAGAATGACGCTTGGAGATTTCTTTTAAATAGGAAGCATTGTTGATGGACATATACTAGAGGTATTAATATCATGTTTCTTTGGGGTGATGGGGAATGTGATAGCATTTGTAGTAATAAGATATTGTGTAACATGTCAAAGATTTAAAAACATATTAGTAGCATGGAAAATACATTGATGGTAGTGTTGTATATATCTCCCTCCAAAAGGTAAATATAGACAAACAAGAAATATGGAAATCAAAGAAACTCAAAGCCCGATATTTATTGTGTCACCAATATCCAGAGGTACACCTTTGGTGGCATAGGTTTGAGGTGCAGAGTAGAAGATGTTGACATGAAAAATTGCGCCTGTGCGTAGGTTGGAGGAACAAAGCGTAAGATGTCGACATGAAAATTCACGCCCATGCGCATTTTTGGGAGCAGGAGCAGAGTGTAAGATGTCGACATGAAAAAGTCATGCCCATGCGCACATAAGAGTTATGTTGATAGAGAAGATGTCGACATCGAGAAATTTTCAGCGCCATGGCACATGTAAGAGTATGTTGACATGAGGATGATGATGCATCGAGGCTTCTCTTCAAATGGCCACATGTTCACGGGAGGTCAATTCATTTTGAGCGTTGGATTTTTTGAACCCTTACAGAAAGAAAACCATGACCTAGATATTCAAATGGCCATATCTTTTTGAGACAAAATTGATTCAAAATGCAAAATATAGTTCACCATTTTTGGGTTTACTTAGGGTTCTCACCTACCGCCATAATGAGATGAATTAAATACAATTTGGAGGTGGTTGGGGTAGATTTGGAATTCCTCTCTCTTCCCTCTTTCATTCTTCCTATAAATTTTAAGGAGGGGCTTATTTCTAAAGGTTGGACATTCTTGTTTTTCCTCCTCTTCTTCTCTTTGCGCAGTGAATTTGTGGAGTTCAAACCTCCCATCTAAAACCGTAATGCAACTTTGCCTCTTGGCATTTTCAGAGTGTATTTTATCAATCTTTGGAGAAAATAATACATGTCTATGGATGATTCTCAACCCTCTCTATGTTCATTTGCATCCTCCTGATCTTTCACTACAAATTTGGTTATCTATGCATGATCTTGCATTGCATTTTAATGGTTTGTGTTTATTGGCAAGACAGATGTTCTTCATTCCTCGATGCATCACCTTTGTTAGTTTAGGTTTATTTTTATGCATCTTCTTACCCTATCTCCTTGCAAGTTAGATTAGGTTTTTGAGTAAACCCTCTGCATTTTATGTGTGCATCTGAAGCAGGAGGAATAGGAACCAACCTTCATCCGGAGAGCTTTCCCGATTCACAAGGTCCCACACTTGAGAAAAGCTCCATGTTATGTAATCGCACTAAGAGTCTCAACCCATCAATTTTGCAAACATTCAAGGGTGTTGTGATTTTCCATCAACATGTAGTTCATGATAGGAATTTGGGTCAAAATATTTGTAATGAGGCTTTCTTGTTTCAACCTCAACAGGGGGATGGAGAGATAAAGGTTATGGTAAAAAACAAATTGTGATATCAAATGTACCAATAAATTTAATCATGTGGATTTCATTTAAGATTATAAATTATTTACATTTGAGCCATGACAAAAATGAGAACCCCCATAGATTTAGGGAAATGATCATGCAATACGAAATCAATGAAAACCCTAGGGAAATTAGAGTTTACACTAGGTTAAGGATCCAATCAATAGGCATGTTCACCAAATTATTTTACCCAAAATTGATATGTACAATTTGTAAATAATTAAATAATAAAATCATTAATCATTCATGAGAACAACTAAATAAAATTTGAGATGAAAGAGAATTCTCAAGACTTATTTGTGCAGTATGTAGGAATGTAATAGAGGAGTGTAATGATTTTTCAAAATTGAGAGCCTTTGTTTTTGTTTCAACTAAAATATGTTGTGAATAAAATTTTTTTGGATTTGGGACTACCACATAGAAGAAACTTATTATGCCCGAGAAATATATATGTGGAACTAAAATAAGTATATTTTACTTAAACGACGTATATTTTAAGTGCATTATGATGCATGTGATTAAGCTACCTCACTTTGTGTAGTATGAGATATGATTTATTTGGATTTACAAATTAGTGTTAGAATGTCCCTGATGTACCTATTTTTTGAGAATTTTTATCCATCAATTTATATTTTATTAAAATTTCCCTTTTACAATCAAATACACATAAATAAATTTTAGAATCTGCAATAAAAATCTAATATAAATAGATTAAATTAGTTAAATTTCAAATAGTATCGGAGCATGTATGACATGTCTCAACTAAACCTAGTAACTGGTCAGCCACTTATTTCCCAAAATCATGAAACGAGTGAAGGATGCTTACGTGGTAAGCAATCTACTAATTCCTTTCACAGTCATCATGATGATAATTGTTTTGAACCTTTGGAACTCATCCATAGTGATGTTAGAGGACCCCTAGAAGTTCCATCTCTTAATTATTCATTGTATACTATCACTTTCATTAATGATTTCACTCACATGATTTGGTCTTATTTGATTAAAAAGAAATCTGATGTCTTTTCAAAATTTAAAGAATTTAAAACTTTAGTTGAAAAATATTCTAGGTATAAAATTAAAAGGCTTAAAACATATATTGGGGGAGAATATGTTAGTCAAGCATTTGATTCATTTTGTGTTAAATGTGGCATTAAAAGGGAACTGATTACTCCTATCCTCCTCCGTAGAAGGGGATTGTGGAAAGGAAAAACTCGCACCATTCGGAAATGGCTAGGACCATGATGCATTATGTTTAACTTCCTCTAGGTCAAGCAATGAACATTGTTGTTTATGTCTTGAACACGGTTCCCACTAAAGCCTTAAATGCTTATTTCACTAAATTTGGACTTATTCAAGTCCGAGCAACTAAAAATATAGCCAATATTGGAATCCAATATTAATATTGTTGGATTCCAAAATGGAAAATATTAGAATTATCTATACTCCAAAACCGCACATATTGGATTCCAAAATCACACATATTGAATTCCAAAATCGCATATATTAGAATCGTAATCACATATCGCAATCCAAAATCACCTATATTGGAATTAATCTGTATTCCAAAATCACATATATTGGAATTCATTAATTATCCTTCCGTGAGTCCAATATATCTGGTCATAATTTAATTTTATGAATATGTGAAACAACGTTTCATGATTTTAGGGAATCCAACATTGATTAGAGAAATTTACATATGGCCGACAGCCCATATCGAATAGGTGCATGTTCATTTTTATAAATGCTACCTGCTGCTACGCTTAATGATAGCTTTGGAATAATGATCTTATTAGTTTTAAAATGTTTTTAAGATTAAACTATGCAAATTTGAATATTTCAAATTCCATCGCCAAGCGGCCACTAAGCTAATGAGATGTGAGACACTTCCAGATTCAATTACTATGGTTTGATTGAACCTTGGGGCAACCAAAGAATTACCAAAATGTTATGAAGAAACTTAAAGAGGGTAACGATTCAATTTAGGAGAATGTAATTAACTGTAAAACCATTCTAGATATATTTTCATATTTAAAGTTAGATCTCAAATTTACTTCATTTATCATGGTGTGATTGAACCTCGATGCAACCAAAGAATTTCTGAAGATGTTATGAAGAAATTAACAGAGGGCGATGATCCAGTGTAGGAGAATGTAATTAATTATAAAACCATACCAGATATATTTTCATATTTAAATTTAGATATAAAATCAACTATAAGAGACATGCCATAAAAAATTTCATATTCAATTATGGAGATGAACTTATTTAAAATTAAATGTAAAACTATCCCATTTATATTTTAGTATTTAAATATAGATATGAAATAAATTGAAATTCCTTTATTAAAGGTAGAATTATAGTAAAACATTTGAAGAATAATTTGAATTTATAATGTAACATTATTCCCAAAGATGGGCTTCCAAATCAACAATACAAAACATAGTAAAGCTCCAATAAAAAAGCTCCCTATAATTGCTTTTGTGATCTAATATAATCCCAAACATCTTTGATGTACTTCAATGGTCAATAAAGGACACAACACATCTAACAATTATTTTTCTTCGATTTAGAATTTATGTTAAATGTTTCAGCAATTATATAGCTCAGCAACATCATTGAACTTATTTTTCTCTAAAGAGTCATCTACAAGTGTTGTATTTTTAAATTGTACGATGCATTAAACCATGACCAAACGCAGTTAAGATTCTTGAGATATAATTTGGAATTTCCAAAACCTTCATAATCGGAGCATTTGGTCTTGACGTAATCTTCTTATGTAAATATGAACTCAAAGTTTGCAACCTCCAAGCCAATGTTTTGAAGGAATGAAGGCATCATGTCATCAAAATTTGACTTTTTTGTCGATGTCTTGGATGTGTTCAAAATTGAATTTGGCTGGGTCCCCTCCACCAAAATTAAAAATGTCTTGGAATCTTGGCTAGTCTTAAATAAAGATCACTCCTTGGATCCATTTGGGTGTGTAGTCCTTTCCTTCTCATCTGGCACATTTGGTGGGAGAGGAATCTAGACTTATTCAAGGAACCCTTCTCTCGAGGTTCAATCACGAAATCCAAAAATTGGAAGTGGCAATATCAAAAATGTGAGTTCTAGTTACAACAATTTGGCCAATTTTTCCATCTAGGATGCTTCGATTAGGTAGGTATGACCTCTCATCAAGCCACCTCCTTCAGATCTATTTGTAACCAATGCAAATCTAAAGAAGAAAAAGAGCAACCTAAGAAGTTAGATCGGATGGTCTCCACCCCCTACTTTCCGCAAGTTAAACTTTGATGGGGCTTCCAAAGGGAACTTTTTTCACTTGGATCGAGCACTCGTTGAATCATTGATTGATCCCATGCAACATTGGAACATCCCTAAGGTGTGGGACCTTGTTTCTTGGGGATGTTCCAAGGTTGTAGGGGATTAATCATTGATTCAATGGGTGCATGATCCAAGTGAAAACAATTTTTTTCACTCGATGGGACATGGTCCGAAAGTTCTACATTTCACTGTGTATCCCATTATATATCTTAGTCATTTATTTCACAAGTATGTGTATTTTTTTTCACTTCATTTCATTAAGTTGTTGTGCTCTTAGTGAAATTTCAGCCTTAGGAGGTATACCCAAGCACAACTGGTGACTCTATTGGTCTAAGTAACCCACTCTCTAAGTTACTGAGACTATATTTTTCCACCTATTTCCATGTAGTTTTCTTATACATCTTCAAATTTTTCTCCCATTCACAAAGCTATGCAATCATGTCTTCATTCCCACAGTGGAATTCCCACTTATAGCATAACTACCCATTCAACATGCCTCCGAGCTTACAAAATCGACCTTCAAATTATTAGAGTTCACCTCGGTTCAATATTATGATGAAAATAAGTTGTAGCATGCATATCCCTTTGAGAAAAGTCATGGTCAGTTTGGTTTTTCACCTAACTATGCAGTTTTCCAAGAGCAAGAATATGCAGATTCTGGAGGCCATCATACATATGAATATCCTGAGTTGTACCTTAAGATGCAAAGAATGTAAATGGGTATGGTAAAGTCTAGAGCTACATCTCAAATGAATACATTGAGGAACGGATTCAAGATACCTTGTCCATGGGTTGGCCCTATGCCAAAGTTTGATAACTTGCAAGAAAATATTGGTTTCATGACTGAATTACTACCTCAACTTGAAGGTTGGATCGAAGAGATAGAGGCCTATGAGTTTGATGCAAGGCAACCTTTTCAATGGGTAAGTCCTACACCACCACCTCAGAGTTCTCTTTCCATTTCTCAATCAATGTCATTTCAGTCTAAACCTCAAATTCCAAGCTTTTCTGATTGCCCAAGATGAGAATTTCATTCCTTCATTTCATATCTATCCATCCCATCATGAATATCTTGTTACGTGTTCTTCCAAAGTTCCTTCTTTTCTACAAAGGAAAACAAGAAAAGAATTTGTACCCCCTTTGCCACCTCAAACAGTGAGGGAATTCATTGAGCCCTAGCCCACCTCTCCTCTTACGAGTCTGAATCTATTTTATGAAAAAGAAGAGGAGAAGGTTAAGGAGCTTATTAAAGATGATATTGCAAAATATCTACGAAGGATTGGGCCACAAGATTGAATATCAAGCAAGTTCCCTTCCTAAATCAGCCTCTATCCGAGGTTGAGATTGAGCGGAGATGATGGAGACTAAATTTGCGTAAGAACAAGCACGAGTGAATGATGACCAATAATATACTTGTTCAAATTCAATATTCATATTGGTTCCATATCATCTAAAGAGGTTGAATCATCATAAGTTGCAAAGTTGGTTGTAGAAGAGAAAACATTATCTCTAAATATTCCAAAATAAGAACATGTGCAAGTGAAGAAGAAAGAATATCAAGTGTATCGGAGTAATTCCAATAAGTGCAATGACCCTAACTGCCATGCATGTCAAGAGCTCACAAAACTTTTGGAAAGTTGTATTATTCCACCAAGGTCATTCACACATAATGCAGTTAGACGTGAAGATCTTGAGTTGTGAAAAAAATAACATGTAGGTTTTGAGGTTTCAAACTCTTTTCCCTCTTCATATTTTCAAATTTCTAATTTCCTAGATGATTTTAATCTTTTAAACTTTATATTGGAGGATGAAGAAGGTCATGGTAAACAAAATTCCAATCCAGAGAGCATCATGGTGAATGAATTTGAACCTTTGACATGATCGAACAAAGTGGGAGGTATACTATTTATCGAGATATGGAGGAGTGTTTAGATGAAAAAGAACCTATGGAAATAGTCATTTCTATTATTCCATTATTTATCCTTCAATACAAATTGCCTAGTTCTTTGCAAAGGAATATTCAAGAACCACTTGTTTCTCATAATAATCTTCTTGAGCTAAAATTAGAGGAATTGAATCTTCCATATGACTCATCAAAAGAAGAGGAAAGTGATCACATGGAAGATGCCAAATTAGTTTCAAGAACCTAGAATGTAAACGACATTATTGGAAGTTTCTTTTTCCCAATTGTGGGTCTTGATTTTCTTAGTGAACCTCTGATGGAGGGAAATATTCTTAAAGATTATGTTGTTTCCAGTAGTTCTCAAGAGCAGTGGATGAAGGAGTTTAACCTTGGTTTTATGGTGGATGAGAAGGTTAAAAATGTATGAAGATTTTGTCTCAATTAGAAGAAGAGGAACTCATGCATGAACAAGCTTTAAGCACTTGCATTGGTTCAAAAATGGCTCAATTACAAGCTACAAGCAATCTAGATGAGCTACGTGTTTGTGCAGAAATCCTTGTTGTGAAGAAAGAAAAGGGAAATGAAGAGAACATTACTTGGTACCATTCATCCCTGGTGGAAGATAATTTTTTTGTAAATGGGAAACAAGAGAGAAACCATATCATAGATAATCATATTTTTCAAGGATGTCGCATGGAAACTTTCTTGTTAAAGTTGAAGCTTGGAGTAACGGTAATATTCAAAAGGTCAAACCATGTCCCATAGGGTATTTAGATTCTTTGAAGATAGATGAAGAGTCACAACCATTCACATTTACTTCAGAATGTAAGGGTGAGTTTCACGATCCGAGGATCGAGTTGTTATGTCTCTAAAAACAAATGCAAGGTGACTAAAAGAGGGATACTTTCTCTTTACATTTATGCCTTGCCAAGTCAGTGGAGAATTGGGCTTGTTTCAATTTTTCACTTTCAGTTTCATCCATGTCCATTGTCACATTATCTACATGGCTACCCATTGTAAGAGTGGAAGCTATTTTTCCCAACTAGTTTCAGTGGTTCATTTAGCTCACCTATTCTTCTTGTTAGGATAGGATAGGAATAGGTTTGATTTTAACATAATAAGTGCGACACAATATGCATGTTTCATTTGAAGCATGTATGGTTTTCAATTTTGGTATGTGTTTTATTTCACCATTACTCCTATAAAATGCATCGAAGGTTGAATTTCCATAAGAGGGAGAAAATAATCAGTACTCCATAGAGTTCCATAATGTTCCGATTCGGCATATGTTTCATTTAGAACTCCATGGTTTGTTTTGATGTAACAATGTTCGGGTATTTAGATGTCGGGAGTTTCATGGTTCAACATCAAGTTTTAGAATGATAATTATGACTCCATGCACACAGATATACAAGGCTACTAGACTAATGCTTAGCAGACAAGCATCCCGAGAGGTCGCCAAAAATTCATCTAATGGTGTCTCATCCGGGTGTCGAGGTAATTTTGGTGAACAAAGAGATGAATAAGAAGTGTGTTGGATGGATCACAAAGGTTATGGAGTATGAATTATATATCAAAGTTACCAAAATTTTCAAAGGTAAGGGTTTGTGTCAACAACTTGTCTGTAGACATGGAATCAAAAGGTGATGAGAACGTGACACTCCTAAAAACTTATAAAGGTGATGATGAGGTTGATTTGGTTATCCAAAATGAATATTTTCCTTTTCTTAGGATCATACAGCTCTGTGAATATGAATAAAAATCAAAGACAAACCTTTCATATTCGATATATTCCATATGTTCTACTAGATAATGTTCTCTTTCGAAGAGATTTGAATGGTGTTTTCCTTTAGTGCGTCGAGACCGAGAGCAAGGTAAATAAGTTACTAGAAGAGTTTCACAATGGCTTATCCGGAGGACATTATTTTACACTTTAACAACTACTATCAAGATCATGCAATCCTATTACTATTGGCCGGATTTGTTTAAAGATGTCCATCTCTAGGTAAGAAAATGCAAGGAATGTTCTTTTTCACAAGAAAATAGAGGTTTTGGCTCTTCCTTCACCTAGTTTAGGTTGACCAAAATTTTTTCCAGTGGGGATTAGATTTCATCGGATGTTTAACCCTCCATATAGTGATGGACATAAATTAGTTCTCACCTGCAACAAATTATTTCACCCTTTGGACATAGGTCGTGACATTAAAAGATTGAAATGAGAAGGTTGTTCTTGATTTTCTGTAGGGAATAATGACATGATTTGGAGTTCCATTTAGGGTAATTTCGAGAAAATGCAATGGCATTCCTTGGTTGAAAATTAATAGAATGGGTTGTCAAGAATAGGTTTTATCTCAAAACCTCATCAAATTATTACCCACAGGGAAATGGATTAGCTAAGTCCAGTAATAAAAATATCATATGGATCATCAAGTACACAATGGAAACCAATAGAAGAACTTGGCACACTCAGCTCAAAACCACCCTATGGGCAGATCGAATCACTCCCAAAAGAGCTATTGGGAATTCACCTTTCATGTTATTTTATGGAAGGGAAGCTAAGCTCCCACTATCTCTAGAATTACCTTCTTTGGAATTGGCACATCAATTGGAACTTATGGAAAATGATTCAATGATAGTTAGGTATTCCAAACTAATGGAGTTAGAAGAAACAAGGAATAAAGAAATGAAAACCCTAGAAAAACACTATTATAAAGTTAGAATATCTTTGGAAAAAGGGCATCCAAAAAGGAATTTCATGAAGGAGATTTGGTTCTTAAATGGGATGTTGATAGGGCCAAGCCATGTATATATTCTAAATTTGATTCCCTCTTAAGTAGACTTTATATTGTCACAAGTTGCAAAGAATAAAATTAATTTTAAATATCAAGGATTAATGGAGAGGAATTTCCCATTCATGTTAATGGGATTCATCTCAAGGCCTTCTATCCACATCCGTTTCTATATTTTTACAATGTTTGTTTTGTTTTCTTTTCTTTTGTTTCTTTTGTTTCTTTTGGAGTGTGCCACTGAATGTATTCTTCTTTTAGAAATCTTTTTCCCAATGATTCATATAAGGCTACCTGGGCATAAACATTAGTAGGAAAGCATTCCCTGGAGGTCACCAAAAATGTTAACCTACAAATCTTACCTTAAGAGAGGTTTTTCTTTTCAGGTTTTTTTGAAGAAGCCACTATGAAATGAAATTTTTGATTTTGGAGTTCTGAATTCCAAAAGTCTGAAATTCCTTTCTGGAACTTCAGAATTTCAGGTTTTAGAATCACCTTTGACAGTTTCCACTTTTCTCGACTCGGAGTTCTGAAGTCCAAAACTCAAGTTCTGAAATTTCGGAACTTCGGACTTTTGGGTTTTGGAGTTATGCGTTGCCTTTTTGAAAAATTCCTTGTTTGAGTTCCGAAGTCCGAAACCCCAAAGTTCCAAAATTTTGGAACTTCGGACTTTTGGGTTTGAAAGTTTCACGTCACTTTTTGATAATTTTGTCCCCGAGTTTCAAAGTTTGAAACTCTAAAGTTCCAAAATTTCAGAACTTCAGATTTTCAAGGTTTCGGACTTTGGGTTTCGTATTGCAAAACTCACATTCCATTTCAGAGTTTCGGGGTTTGCAATTTTGAGCTTCTATGAGCATTTAATTTTCAACTACCCCCACATGTCGGCTTCCCAACATTAATTCTGGTTTTTCTATATAAACTAAAATTTTACTGTCATTTTCACCTAACTTTTGCTCTAACACTCTGATTTTACCACACCATTTTGTAATTTCGAGGCATCATTTTCAAGGTAAATTTGTTTTGGGTTATTTATTTTTGGTTTATGATCATTTGGGGTTTTCTTTATTTGTCTATTTTTATTTTATTTGTTCTTCTTTTCTTTCTTGAAACAGAACCCTCATCATCTGTCATTTTTTATTTAACCACGTTATGTGATTCCCACAACTGCAAATTCCAATTCATGTAGGAATCTAGTCCAAAATTACATACCAATTCATTCCAGATCTTCACTAGTATTCAATTTTCATTTTGTGCCTTTTGGCAATTTCAGGTTTTCATAGTTGTCTTTTTGTAACTTTCCATTTTGGAGGTTCAAGGATTTTGAAGTTTCAGAACTCTACATTTCAGAGTTTCAGAGGTTTCCTGTTTTCGAGGACTTTCACATTCGAAGGTCACAATTTCGCACTTTCCTTTTTAGAGGTCTTATTTTTAGAGATTAATAGATCTGCCTTTTGGGTTTTCAGAGGTTTGTACTTCGGAGCCAGAGCCTTTTCGGAGTTGTTGTATACGGACTTTCAGACTTTGACATTTCAAAGTTTTACAAAATTTCAAAAGGCCATTCGGATTCTAAATTCCAAATTAAATGTCAACCTCCTCATCAAAGGGAAAATAAAATATGAAGTATACATTTTTAGGAGTTTCTCCTCACTCATGTCTTTCCTCAAATTTGGGAAACATTGGGGATACCGATCTTGGACAAGTAGATTTTCCATACTTTTGGGTAAGGTTAAAGGCCCTAACAAGAAGTCTTGGATGCGAGCCATATTTGTTAGTGGGCTTGCTCTCGCTACTAGTTTTCTTGCATCCATGTATTGTATTAAATTCATCTTGACCACAAGAGCCACTTTGATAAAGATTCTAGATCAATAAAAAATGACGACAACAAAGTCATAATTAGACTGGACACCTACTTCTTTAAATATTTATTTAAACTTCCAGATGTTGAAGAGTATGCAAACATTTCACTAGAAGATACAATCTGAACATTGGGACAAAGAAATGGAAATGTGTACAAAAGTTACGATGAAGAGCTACTTGGCCAAGAATGTCACCAAACCTCCTAAGACAATATTTTGCTTAGCTTTCATCCAAGAAGTAAACGATCTTATTGTGTTGTTGAGTAGAGTTTCAGTCTTTCTTCAGTGAGGGAGTTTTAAGAATGGATGTTCCTGTATATTGCCACCATAAAAAAGAATAAATAATTCATAAAATGGGGAGAGCATATCAGTAGCTCAATTTGTTTTCAATTGAGTAGTGTCTTTTCTTCAAAAAAAATTTACATGACTTATTTCTTGGTTTATGTTCCAGCTTCCATGGGGGAATTCAATGGTTTAAATAAAAAAGATGTTAAAAGTACATCACAAATTTATGAATTTTATCCTCAAATCACGATGGATGAGGGAAGCAAACATTTATGTGGGGTAATGATGCCTTTTTCATTGTTCTCCTTTATCATTTTGACAAGAATTTGTATAATCGAAGGATTTCGATGAGGATTTTAAAGAAGTACGGGAGTGGGGAGCCATTTATCTTCAGTTTCCAACATTTACATACATCAAGATTCCCGGTTTCATGGGTGCCCCTAGAAATTTACCAAGATGTCCTACTGACAAATGGGTTTTGTTAGAATTGGTTCGGAAATTGTTGGATTATCACAAAATCTAAAACAAACGACATAAGGCGAGAGTCCAGTTTCCCATTTCAATCAAAAGATATACTTGTGCCAGTATTTATAAAGAAAAGAATGTGGATGCAGAAATTTTTGAAGTTACTTTGCGAACCTTTCATCCCATAACCAACTTTGACTACTGGGGTAAGTTCAGTGAAATAGGTTTAGCTAGTTCTCACGTGCCTCAACTAGAGGATATTTGGATTCACTGTCGGATGAGGTTATCATCAGGAAAAAAGAATATGAAAGATTGACTTTGGATGAGATTTGAAAATTTGGTATTGCAGAGATTCCAGAGGGAATGGAGGATGATGATGAAGTGTTGGATCTAATATACAAGAGTAATAATGTTGCCAATCAACCTTTGCCATGGATTGATTAGTATCAAGAGGAAAATTGCAATACTAAGGAAAGGGTGGGGCCCATTTTACAAAGAACATATGATTGGTTGGCTACCTTGGGAATTTCACCCAAAGGGTTGGATCAATCTATAAGAACAAAATCCCAACCAACAATGAGTCTTCCTACACCCACAAAAGGAAAAAGGTCTACCCTTAAGGCCAATATACCTCGTAGGAAGATTTCATTTGTTGTTGGAAGTTCCTCCTTTACAAGGCTCCTACTTCTAATTTTGTGTCTTCTACAATATCAATATTAGAAGTTGTTGAAGTTATTGAACGCCAATTGTGTCAAAAATCTGCTACCCCCTCCTTCCCTGCCATTATCACTTCCTCTATCATTACCTTCTACTTCTACACTCATCTCTTCTTTTCCATCCCCATCCATAACTCAAGTATTTTTATCCCTTCCTACCATCTCGGTAGGGGAAATGATTGGGTCTCCAATTTCCACTCCATTGTCTCAACAACTTTCATTTATTTCTATTTCAAATTCCGGTCCCATTGCATCTAATCCGAGGCTATTCTCACATCCACCGCATCTATCATTACCACCTCCATTTCATTGCCAACCAATATTACCAGTGCTATTGTTTTATCTAGTGCTCTAGGTACTCAATTGACAATGTCACTTTCATCATCTGTATCTTTTATACCATAATGGCTATATCATCAAACCCCAAAAAAAAAAAAAAAGGTACCTATGGTAGATGTGATAGATTTAAGTGTGTTAGAACCTTTTGGTGCTCAAAATAGTCTCACCCCATTTTTCCATTGAAAAATTTATCAATTTATGGCCCCTGCCATAAATTATCTCCCCGTGTTGTGCCTGAGAGTTCCTGCCTTCCTTTTGTTGTTATAATCAATCCTTTTTTGGACCAAAGATCATGTATAAAACCAAAATTGTTTCCTCGTTCCCCTATCCATCTGAAAAGGTCTATATTTGGGTGTAAAAATTGGGCTCTCCCATTCTTTCCATTTTCCACAGTCAGAATTTGTTGTCTTTTTCATTTTTTCCCTAAATACTTGAGGAAAAATGAATGGATGTAGCTCGAGAGAAATTCATTTGAGCTTTGTAATGCTTTTGAATTCTCTATCCTTTGAGAAAATTTCATCTCCATTTATACATTTTACCGTTTGTGAGGCATTTCTCCCGACTCAAAGTTACATCCTTTCCTCAACGAGAAACATGGATTTTTTTGGTTGGACACGGCTCAGAGCAAGACTTCATAATTTTATAAATCTCCTCAACTTGAAAACCTATCTACGTGGAAGAACGATGCTCATTTGAAAGTTCACTTTTTGGTTTGGCCTTGCAGTTGTGTCGGGAGGACACGTGGAGGTTTCTCGCTGCCACTTTGGTCTTAAACAAATATTTATGCACTGTATGGTTTGGTGGAGCAGGGACATGTGGTGAGCCCACACTCATTTAGGGTCTCCGCTTTGGGCACCATTTTGAAATTGCACCATGAAGACACGTGGAGGCTTCCCATACTTAGTATTTTTCAAAAAGGTTTTAAGGGTCCTATGACACATGGAGAAACCATGCATGTTTGAGGACCGGCCCTTGAAGTTTACTTTAAACAAGCGCAAGAGGACACTTAGAGGCCTCCACTCACTTTGCATTTTTCTTGGAATTTTCAACGACCAAAGGAGACTACCTCGAGCTCGACACATGGCGCCTTCCGCTGACCTTTAAACCTTCATAAAAATCTTATCGGAGACACGAGACACGTGGTGATTCCACACTCTTTAAAGGTCTCAACTTTTGGGGACCAGCTCAAGATGCGCCATTGTGACGCGTGGTAGTTTGAAAAGTCGAGGCGGGGATCGGACTGTCAACACCAATCCAACACTATGATAATTCTTCACTAGGAACTCCTCGTGCTATGATTATTAACTAATGCACAGCTCTTAGTTTGGTGGATGTAATCTGGAAACACAACAACAAACATAACACAAGAATACCATAGACTATGATAAGAAGGAATAATGATAAATCTAAAATATCAGTGTAAATTATAATATCAACATGAAATTGTTACAATCTCACCCATGAGGTTCTTCAAGTGTTATTAACTTCACTTGCCTTCAAACAATAACTATGGGAGAAACTTCACAATTACACCTCTTAATGGCTTCTTTAACACACCTTCAAAATGATGGCTTCCTTTACACACTTACTCATACAATATTTATCACTACTTCTCTCTATGCTAAATGAGGGGGGGTGGCCTCTTTATTTATAGGAATTCAGGCTTATCCACCTTATCTCTAAGATAGGATAGGAAATCTCTTTGGGCCAATCATATTCCATGCCTAAACTCTTGCCTTTACATGTAGGCTTATCATCTAAGATAAGATAAACCTTATCATCTCACATGGGTTCCACCTTTTTAGAATTTTCCACAAATAAAATACACAAAATATTTATGACATCACTCTTTGTCCTTATTACAAATATAATATTTCTAATTCCTAATCATGTAGACCATACTTCTCTACTTATCCCAACTTTGACATTTTAACATTACCGGACCACTTACGACAAATATTTACTTTTTACAACATTCCTATTGTACTTTGACTGTTACCATACTCTACATTATTGGCGGCACTATATTGAATGGTGTCGTTATCTTCTATTGGATGCCACTACTAATTATACTTAACAACATCCTATTCCTAATACATACATTAATAAAATAGAAATTACGGAGGAAAATTTTAATGTCGACATTTTCCCCCTTCCTAACTTCTACTCCATCCTCGGAGTAGACTCTTATGGACATTTTGAAGCTGGTGCTTGGAAAATCTTTAACTTGTCATGGTTGACCCATTTTGTAATGGGAGTACCATCCAATTCCTCCAGTCGATATGTACCATTTCCATGCATACCTACTTATTTTGTAGGGCCCCATCCACTTTGGAAGAATTTTCTCTGTCTTCTTTTTTGTATTTGGAATCATATACTAGAACCAAGTCATTCACATGAAATGGAAACCAACGGATCTTTTGATCAAAGTATTCCTTCGGCTTCATTTTCTTCTTATAGCTTGTATCCTTCGCTATTTCCCTCATTTCCTCTAGCAAATGAAGATGTACCAACCTTTCTTTTACTGAATCACTTTCATCCATCCTTTCATTTTTCATAACTCTCATAGTGGGAATATCAAACTCAATAGGAAGAACTGGATCAATGCCATAAGCCAATTGAAATGGGAGTATCCTGTTGTTGACTTTGATGTTGCCCTATATGCCCACAATCTTTGAATGAATCCTTTTATCCCACTTATGTACCTGTAAGGCTGCATCTTTTGCTAGAATTTGACACAACACAAAATTTGTTTGTTCCACTTGTCCATTTGTGCTTGGCTTGTATGTTGTTACCTTCCTATGCTTAATAGAAAACTTGTTGACTAGGGATTCTACCACCTCATTAATGAAGTGGCTTCCTTGATCTATTACAATTTCTAATGGGCAACCAAATCGGTGACAATGTGTTCATATATGAACCTTGCCACTTCATCCATGGAAGTTGTTTTCAATGGCCTAGCTTCAACCCACTTGGTTAAATAATCTGTGGTAACTACAATATACTTATTTTGGCGTGGGGTAGTTGGAAGTGGACCTACAATGTCTATTCCCCACTTTTCAAAGGGACCAAGTGGAAGAATAGGGCATAATGGAGCTGATGAAGTCTTACGGTTACCATGTGTTTGACAAATATCACATGTCTTACAATAATTATAACAATCTCTAAAAAGTGGGCGGTGATAACTGCATCCAAGATCCTTCTTACTGTAAGTTGTCAGAGAAGTGTCCTCCACATGTACCATTGTGGAATTCTTCTATCATCTCCTTCCCTTGATCACATCCAACTACCCTCTTGTATTGTCCATCAGGTCCTATTCAAAATAATACTCCATGCAGAATAGAATATGGACGATTGGCTTGAGTAATCTTCCTCTTAGTCTTTGCATTGGCACCATCAAGAAACTTGAATTCATTTAGATAATTCCAAATATCTATGTATTCACTAGGGATTGTGTCAAGAGATAACAATGCTAGATCTGGGAAATCATCATCATCATAAGGCGAACCTAAACTATCATAGGATCAGAGAGTGCATCTGCATTGACATGCTTCTTTCTGGCCTATCTATAATATCAAATTCAAATTCTTGTAGCAAAATTATCCATCTTGCTATCCTCTCACGATGGGTTAGGCTTATTGACAATATATTTTAGAGCACGATGATCTCACATTACAACTATAAATTTCTGCCCTAGCAAGTAATTTCTAAACTTCTTTACAAAAAAATGATAGCTAGAGCCTCTTTTTGATTCTGATTATAATTTACCTCAACACTTTGCTCATTTGTTCTGCTCCCAAAGTAAACTAGATGATCATTCCCATTTTCATCCTTTTGGCTCGATTACTTCCTAGTGTTGCATCCGAGGCATCAGTATACATAATAATGGCTTGCTCAATCTGGATTCTTTAAAACGGTGAAGACACGAGGCTTCCTTGATTGTTCAAAAGCTTCATGTGCCTTATTTCTGGTTCATAAGTAACATCCTTCTTCAAGAAATGGGTTAGTGGCTATGCAATCTTTGAGAAATTCTTGATGAACCTTCTATATAACCCACATGGCCTAAAAATGATCTCAACTTACTTCTATTCATAGGAAATGGTAACTCTTTGATTTTTGAAACTTTATCAGGATCAGTACCAATACCATCTCTGGATACAACATGCCCTAACAAAACGCCTTTAGAACATCCAAAGACACACTTTGTAGGGTTTAGTGAGGCTTGTGCTTCATCTAACCTTTGAAATGTTGTCTCCATCTAGTGCAGGTGGTCCATCTTGCTCCCATAGATGTAAAAATCATCTAGAAATACTCTGATGAAGTTCCCAATGTAGGGTTCAAACACCCTATTCATCAAGCGTTGGAACATTGTTGGAGCATTACACAACCCAAAAGGCATAACTCTATAAGAAAATGTTCCCAAGGAGTGGTGAACGTGGTCTTCAAGTTGATCTTTCTCTACTATACGAACTTGGTTGTATCCACTATATCCATTAGTAAAACTATAGCACTCCTGGCCAGCTACTTCGTCCAAAATCTGATTTGAGAATGGAAGAGGGTAATGATCCTTCTTTGTTGCCTTATTGAGCTTCCTATAATCAACACAAATGTGTAGCTTCCCATTCTTTTTTATTGAGATCACAATGGGAGAAACCCATTCTGAATTCTCCACAGTAAATATAAATCTTGCATCAAGCAACTTATCTATTTCTTCTTTTACAGTCTTGGAAAAATTAGGATTCATTCTATATGGCATTTGCTTTATGGGCTTAGCACCATCTACCAGCTCAATAGAATGTTCTACCCAACTTACTTGATGGAGTTCCTTATAATCAAAAGTGAATATGTGTATGTACCTTCAAAAGAACTAGAGGTAGGATTCCTTCTCACTCTCCATCACAGCATCACCAATCTTTATTTGTTGGAGATGATCATCAATTTCTTCTTTAGATAATTTTATGGGATCATGAGTCGGTGACTGGAAGGATATCCATGACCAAAACATCAACCTCACTTTCTTCATCTTTAGTGTCCACTTCACTAGTACTCGAGTAATCAGAGGATGTCCAATCATCAGTTTCATCACTTGAATCCACAGGTTATGCCTTATGATGCCGAGGGATCACGTTTATCTTCACCCTCTCTCTACCACATCCAAGTGTCATGAAGCCTTCATTCCAGTAGTTTCTTGCATGAACTCTCCTTAGCCATGGTCTTCCTAACAACATTGGGTACACTGTGAGTACCATTTTCATCACGAAAGTCTACCACACATACAACACCCATAACAGATATTGCCACATTTGAAACATGACCTTCGGGTTTAGTTTTTCCTTTATTTAATGACCTTAACATAAGTGTTGAGGGAGATCAATTTTTAAACCCAACATATTCATTACTGGACTCGGTCATTACATTAATCATGCAGCACCTCATCAACTAAGACATCATGAATTGAAATACCATTACATAATACCTTCCAGCTTATGGAGCATAGGGATCGCCTCTACCTCCAAAACAGGGGACCTCAACCTCCTTCCTTCGTTGAGCATTGAGTCCACTTCGCAGCTCCACCTCTTCTTAGAAGACATAGCCAAGAGTTGACCATATGTAATATTTGCTGAGGCCTTTTGGATGAGATCGTCTAAGATGGAGTATGGTCCTTGTCCCTGTGAAATCAGAAAATCCTGCATACCCAACTTTCTTCTCCTATGTTTCTTACTAGTTTATACTTTAATCTTCTTAGGATCATTTCCATCTTGGTTATCTTTTTCTTTCTTTCTTTTTGTTACAAACACATCTACTTCATTATTTATGCTCTTATCTACTACATCAAAAGAATTCACTGGTGCTTTTCCTTTATCATTATCTCTTGTACGGATGTAGAAGCTCTATCCGGAAAATTATACTTATAATGACCCTTTTATAACAACCATAACATACAACTTGAAATATTTCTTTTGGACCTCTATCTCCTCCCGAGAACTAAATTCTTTTCCTTGAAGAAAATTAATAGTTAAGCGGACCCATCTTCTGAGCGAGATCTTCATACTCGGTAGATGTACTAGGAGAAAGATTTGTGCTCACTGAGAGTGGTTGTGGATTCTGGACCAAAGGTGTTGGTGTAGGCTCTACTTTAGCAACAATTTCTTTGGGCTCCTCTTCCATGCTTTCTTCTTGCCTTCTTGCAATCTCCTTTGCTTGTTCAATGGTAGTTGGGTGGTCATACTTCACTCGTTGTCTGATCTCTAGCTTCATCCCAAGAATGAAGTACTTACAGAGGAGATTATCCATGCCATTCATTAACCCATCCGATAATCCTTCCTTCCGGATCTGGGCATCGAGCTTCCTCCTTAGCTCTAGAACACAAGCATAATAATCCATTATCTTCTCCTTCTCTCCTTGGGCTAGCTTTGTGATA
The DNA here is from genome assembly GCA_018340775.1 of Taxus wallichiana var. yunnanensis. Classification (NCBI taxonomy): domain Eukaryota; kingdom Viridiplantae; phylum Streptophyta; class Pinopsida; order Cupressales; family Taxaceae; genus Taxus; species Taxus wallichiana. The sequence continues at coordinate 834,961,923 of CM031240.1, forward strand.
TCGATCATGAGATCTACATATTTACATTGTTCACCAAATTCTTCAAGAAAACTTTCGATTAATAAATCCCATGAGTTTTCACATTATCACCTAGTGTTTCAAACCACCTAAATTTGAACCATCTAAAAAGGTAGGAAAAAATTCAGTCCATTGTTCCCTTCTTATAAGGCCATTACAAATACAAGATCGTTTAAACTCTTGAATGAAAGAGGAAGCATCTTCATTAGATTGGGCTGAAAAAATAGGAATCTTCCCCATTTCCAAAAGTAACTACAGTGAAATACCAACCCACAAGTACAATCAACAAGACTTATGTGCACAAATAATTGGAATCACTATAATAGAAAATAGAAATGACCATGGTAAACTATGGTAAAACTTGACTTACTGCATGGTAAAAACTGACTTTACTATGGTAAACACTATTCACAAGTAAAAAATGACTTTCTTGCGATAAATACTATTCACGGTAAAAAGTGACTTTCTTGCTAGTAAGTGACTTTACCATGGTAACTACTATACCGTAAGTAAAAACAAGGTTACCCTCCAAATGTTTTCTGACTAAGTGGGAATATTTCTCCAGAAAATCCACCAACGAGGAATGGTCCTGGAAACGGAACCAAAATGTCAACACCAATCCGGCACTATGATAATTCTTCACCGGGAACTCCTCGTGCTATGATTATTAACTAATGCACATCTCTTAGTTTGGTGGATGTAATCTGGAAACACAACAACAAACATAACACAAGAATATCATAGACTATGATAAGAAGGAATAATGATAAATCTGAAATATCAGTGTAAATTATAATATCAACATGAAATTTTTACAATCTCACCCATGAGGTTCTTCAAGTATTATTAACTTCATTTGCCTTCAAACAATAACTATGGGAGAAACTTCACAATTACACCTCTTAATGGCTTCTTTAACACACCTTCAAAAAGATGGCTTCCTTTACACACTTACGATACAATATTTCTCACTACTTCTCTCTGCTAAATGAGGGGGTGGCCTCTTTATTTATAGGAATTGGGATTATCCACCTTATCTCTAAGATAGGATAGGAAATCTCTTCCGGCCAATCATATTCCATGCCTAAACTCTTGCCTTTACATGTAGGCTTATCTTCTAAGATAAAATAAACCTTATCATCTCACATGGGTTCCACCTTTTTAGACTTTTCCACAAATAAAATACACAAAATATTTATGGCATCACTCTTTGTCCTTATTACAAATATAATATTTCTAATTCCTAATCATGTAGACCCTACTACTCTACTTATCCCAACTTTGAAATTTTAACATTACTTAGGACCACTTACAACAAATATTTACTTTTTACAACATTCCTATTGTACTTTGACTTTTACCGTACTCTACATTATTGGTGGCACCGTATTGACGGCGCCGTTATCTTCTATTGGATGCCACTACTAATTATACCTAACAACATCCTATTCCTAATACATACATTAATAAAATAGAAATTATGTAAGAAAATTTTAATGTCGATGCAGACCATTGAGGCAACTTGGATTTTTGCCTCTTGTTACCAAAAGGATTAAATATCAAAATGGCCCATGGCAGACTTGGTAGAAAATAGTCAAAAATTTGCCCGCCTCAATAGTGGAGGTGTGGACCTTTGGAGAAAAATTAAAAAAATTTCCTTTGAGAAAAAGGAGTTAAAAGTAAAAAGGGAAGTGTGGTTCCACTGGCACCCTTACGCGGAGACTAGAAACGGAAAGGTGGAGTCATGGGAAAATTTGGAAAATTTTCCTTTACCAAAAACATGTGAAATAGCATAATTTGTTCTGCAATTCCTTTGGGACCGACCTTAGGACACGTGTCGACTCATTTCTCAAGGGTGGAGGTGCGAGAGAAAATGTGAAAATTTTACATTTTTCCAAAAGTTGTAAGAGAAAAAGGGAACCCATAGGCCCACTCTTAAATGGATCTCCCACATGGACAGGTCCAAATTCAAAATAGAAATCAATGGTTGTTGTATCATCGTATCTCGATTTTTCCACCATTTTCACTCCAGAGCTCCCGGGATGTGTATTCTTATGGTTTTTTTATCATTTCTTGGAGTCTCTTGCACGCCAAATGAAGAGGAGCATTAATTTGGAGGCATGGTTTGGTGGGGAAGATCTTAAAATGTCTCTCACCATTAATATTCAATCGACTGCATTGGTTGGTTTCGGCCGATTTTTCTTTCCTGCCATGTAAAATACCTGTTGATATATGGGTTTGATGAGGAAAATCTGGGACGTATTTTACCATTAAGACGAGATCTGATTTCCCGGGCTTAATCCTATCTTCCATTTTCTTTCCCGAGCACACAAGGAACTAGATTTGGATGCATTAGGGGTGGAAGTGGTTGGCAGAAAGTACGGGAAGAGTGATCTACTGGGAGAGGGAGTTGAATGTGGGAGACGCTCAAACAGATCTCTGTGCCCCGAGCACTGACAACTTTTTACAGATCGATTCGGGAATCACAATCGAGATCATGGAGAGCACGGGTTCACCGAATGTCTTTGGTTTTGGGGGAAAAGGATTTTTGTAAAATGTTATAAATAGGCATAATTTTTTTGTAAAAGGGTTGGAGGTTAGAGGTTGGTATGCTAGAGTGTTAGGAGTTAGAACCGATTTCCTAAGAGAAATCTTGATAGAGCCCATCTTTTCGAGGGACTGTTTGAGAAACTCTGTATATCTCTTTTTGTGTTAAACTCGATCATGTCAAGGTGGTTGAGTGTACAACCATTGACAAGCTCTTAGACTATTCTATAAACATTCCCCTACTAATAATTTTAATCAAATTTGAGTTATTCCCGTGTTAACTCGAAAAATTAGTGCCTCGCTTCGCTTTGAATGTCTTCAAATAGTTTTATTCGTTCCTATTGTAATCTTATACTAAAATTTTTGTGAAATCACATGGATCTTGTCCCCTATGACAATTTAATGGTATTTGCAATTTCATTTCAAGAAGATCCTTCATCTTGGATGAGATAAATAGATTTAAAATCAACTTACCTGTCATTTTTGATAAAGATTGTTTAATTGGGTCCTCTAATTCAAGCCTTCATGTTAGGGTCTTAAATATTATGTGAAAACACCTTCTAGTCAAGGAACGCCTCGACTGCTCAAGCTTTCGATGTAAAGTTTCTCATTCTTGTAAAGTCCCTCCAAAGGTCTAGTATAATCAACTTTATCCTACTTCACCTCCCACCAAACTCATTCAAAAACAATTAATCATACCCATACTACCCCTATTTGTCACGTGTGTATACAAATGCAAATTTTTTACCACCAAAACATGTAGAAACAATCAAAGTTTTCATTGTCTTTAGTGGCCTAAACCTTGCTTAGAAAATATCTCCATTATCTAGAGTACAACTCGTGAGAGTTAGGTTTTGTTGCATTGATCATATTTTCTTCAAGGTTTTCTTAATAATTTCACAAGGAAGGACATCTCCATCTCCTCCACAAACAGCAGCCATTACAAAAGGGTTCTCCCACCTTGGTTGAAAAGGCACAACCATAAAGTAGTGAGGATAAATAAAATCCTTTTGAGGGTGCTATCCATTTCTCCACATTTGAGTGAAAAAGGGCTAGTTAGATCCAATCCCCATCTACAAAAAAACTCATTATGATCTATCGTCTCTAAGATTTGTGCTAAACCTATGATGCTACTCAAAGGCTTTGCAAGATAATCAATTTGGGTACCAACACCTTACTTTGGTCGGTGTCGCATCTGGGACATAATGATTGTAGTTCATATTCAGACCGTGGTAAACACTTTGTGTTCTCAAATTGCTAATACATCTTTTCAAAAATAATTTTTGTTTGGGCCTATAAGAAGTTTTCAAAGTTACAAGTATATGTGCAACTCTTTTAGTTTTTACACCTAGTGCACTAGCTTTCATTGATAAACTGGGTAAAGAAGAGTCGTATTTCCATTTGTAGTTGCTCGTGTTGACAGGACATTTGATAGATCATATTTTAGTGCATTTTCACAACTAAGGTGGAAATCCTTAGTGCCGACTCTCGTTGATCCGATTCCCGATGAGTAGTAATGTCTTAACCTCTATCAAGTGATATTTGTTACCAATATTTGCAAAGTTGGAAGGAATAATATCTTTCTTTGTTAGGGATCCTACTAGGACATTATTTCTAGAGCTAGGAAAATCAAATTTAGAAGGAAGAAAATCCTAGAGAGTTGTTGGAGATTCATGAGAAGGATCCAAACAAGGTCAAGGGCTAGAGAAGAGGGATTGTGCGAGTATCTACAGCTATCCCGGAAGAAGAAGAATTCAAAGGTCTCCATCTCCACCAAAAGAACTCTATCAACTCCTCCACCGGTAGAGCTTTCACCTAATCAACAAGGATCCTCGTGCTAATCGAATGGCACAACCCAACCCTTATGTCAACTTCACTAGCAAAGCAGCCCACTAGCTCTCAATGCACAAAACCCAGCCCAAATTGCAACATTGAAGAACATCCCATACTTTACCGGGGAAAATAAGACCATACTTCGCTGATCATGTCAAAGACATTGCTAATGTTTGTGCAATCCATGAGATTGTTGAGATGCAAATTACTGTCAAATTTTTGGCATCTTCATTCAAAGGGAAAGCCTTGCAATGGTTCAGAGCCTTCAAAGTGAGCTCTATCCAAAATTGGAACCATTGTGCATTTCTCTCCATGATCAGTTTGGAGAAAAGGGAGATAATTTGTCTCTATTGGAACAACTGACAACTATCAAGAGAGCTCCCAATGAGCAGCTAATAGACTTCAATTTCATATTTCAAAGGACATGGGATAGAATCCTAGTGACAGTAAGGCAAACAAGTTAAAGGTGCTTTCTTATACTATCTCAAAGCTTTAAATTCTAATATTTCTATGTTAATCCAATCCATGGGAGCGCTTAAATATACCTCGCAGCAAACTTATAGCATCACCATTAGGGCTGAGAATTATTTGATCCAAGCTAGTAAACTGGCACCTAGGCCTCCCATGCCCTTATATCTAAACTTGGAAAATCCAAGCACTAGTCAAGAACCTAATTTAGCTCATATTCCCACTCCTAGAAACCGAGTTCAAATGAAACTTCTACTTCATCCTCTAGTGCCTCAAATGAACTTCAAAAAGTCATGAAACAATTAAAAAAATTAGGCAATGAGCTAGTTATACTCAAGAGGCAACAAGCCCAAAGTTTTAGACCTCCTTATCAGTCTCAAACTCATCCTAATAGGCTACCCAATCTAGCTACAAATCAAAATCAAGAAAGGCCTCCCGCCAATGACCATTTCTACCCTATAACCCCAATGTTGTATCTACCTCTAAATCCTTAGTGCCGTTGCAAAAATAATATAGCTCAAGAGTATGATTAGTGTTTCCATGCAATGAACCTCACAACAAGTCTATGTGCTTCAATGGTGCTTTGAACCAAGCTTTGATGGTGACAGCAATTGGTGTAGAGAGTGAGGTGAGTCAAGAAACAAATCAACAACAAGGAACATCTCAGCAAAATATAACTCCAAATGAGACTACACTTGAATTGGCAGGATTTTTGTGGTATGAATCAAACAATTTCTCAAAATGTAGCAGCTAACACACGGTCAAAGAAGAGGAATATTGGTGAAGGGCAGTCATTAGCTCTATGTGATCCACAACCTTCCATCACTTCACAAATTGTTGGCAAGCAAAATGTAGTTCCAAATGTGCAAGGACAACCCAAGCCACCTTCTAGACCAGCTCAAATGTCAACTGTTGCAGCCCATGTACAAGAAAAGAGTGTGCAGGCTAAGGGGAAGAAAAGAGATGTTTCATCCCCATTTAACATCATTGAACAAATGAAGAAGACAAATGTGAATATATCTATGTGGGAATCACTATCCATCCTAGGCCAAAGGGATCTACTACAAGCTACCATGAAGAATTGGTCAACTTCAAATCAGCAAGCTCATATGTAGGATAAGGTACTCACAAATGTTTCTTAGCCCGAGGGGAAGCTGGAGGACAACAAGGTAAAGTATTGAAGCCCCCTCCATTATATGTTTCATTGATCATTAGGGATAAACTAGTACACAATTGTATGATTGATTCTAGGGCAAGTAGTTATGTGATGCCTAAGAAAATAGCCGATCATTGTTTGGGCCTCCAATATGAATTCATATCCAAAGGGATGGTGTGGACTCTGGATGGGACAAAGAGTAATAACAGTAGGGGTAATTCAAGATTTGAGCCTCACTTTTCATGCATGCGCCAATGTAATTGTTTTGCAATATGTGTCGATGATAGATTTACCACCACTTTTTCCCTATGTTTGTCAAGGGATTTCATAGTTAGAATTGGAGGCTATTTATCTCGCTGATTGGTCACACATGTTTTTTCGTACTAGATATGGAACTAAGGCCACAATCGTGTCCGAACCTATTACAAAATTTCACATTGAGCCTCATACTCCAAGCCCAATCAACGCCAACTATTCATCATTTGATCAAGAGGATTATCTAGGCACGATGAAGTGACACCAAAGTGGGAAGCATCCCGATTTGACTCTTGATGAATGGGAAAGGTGGTACATGCTTTTGATCCCCATAAGGAAATAGAGGAATCGAACTAGGATTTTATTACATGCATGAAGAAAATCAGCCTATTCCTAGCATCACCAAGCCATACCATAAAGATGACAATGAGCTATGGCGCTTGTTCTTTGATGGATCAAGAAGTAGACAAGGTGCGGGGAGCTATGCTTCTTTCACCTCAAGGCATTAAGTATTATTCACTTTTTAGATTTCGGTTTACATGTTCTAACAACACTGCTAATATGAAGCTTTGATACAATTTGATTACATTGGTCAAGAAAGAGAGGTATAAAAACTTACAAGTATTTGGTGACAATGAGTTGATTGTTAATCAAGTTAAAGGACAAAATGCTACAAAAATGACCTGCTCAAGAGTTATAAGAATAGGGTGTGGGACCTCATTGAGGATTTTGAAGGTTTTGGCATCAACTCCATCCCTATGAAAGAAAACCAAGTTACTGGTAGACTTCAGCAGTTGGAGCAGCTTTTGATGTTGTGGAAAGTATCAAGGAAGCTAAAGCGTAGCAAACATTCATGCGATTGTAAGACCATTAGTGCTGCAGATAATAATGTAAGTTGGCAAGTGTTTGAAAGTAACCAACAAATCATGAATTGCTTGCAAGAAGAAGTTGAGTTCTCACCAACAATCAGGAAAAGTTAGAACAAGAGTATGGTGATTAAGTGGTATAGTGAGAGCCAACAAACTGCCAAAAGGACTTGTCACTTTGGAGTCCATCTTTAATCCTAATGATCAATTTAGGAAGGAGAAAGAAAACATCCAAGTCGAGGGAGAAGATTTAGTGACCATCTCGGTGGGAGAAGGCAAATCACTTCAAATTGGTAAAGTGGCAACGAAGCAAGAAAGGTATGATTTCATGTAACTTTTCCAAGATTTCTCGATATATTTGCTTGAGTTGTGAAGACTTGAGAGGTTTCAATCCCAAGATAGCTCAACACACAATTTAATTAGATCAAAGTGTTAAACCCATTAGGCAAAAACAAAGACCGGTCAATCCACACATGGAGCCTCTCATGAAGAAGGAGTTGAATAAGTTGATAAAGGAAAGTATCATATTTCCCATCAAGAATTCAAGCTGAGTTACAAACTTGGTTCTAGTTAGAAAGAAGAGTGGAGAAATAAGATTGTGTGTAGACTTTAGAGATTTGAATAGAGCATCCCTCAAGGATCATTACCCACTTCCTTCTATGGAGTAGATTTTGCAAGTTGTTGCTGGCTCTGAGAGGTTTTCATTGCTAGATGGTTATTCAAGGTATAATCAGATCATGGTAAAGGAGGATGATCAGTTCAAAACATCCTTCACCACCAAATGGGGAACCTATGCATATAGGAAAATGCCATTTGGGTTGTCTAACACCGGAGCTACCTTCCAAAGGGCAATGGATATGGCGTTCAAGGGATTGATCAAAAATAGTGTTGATATACCTAGATGATATTACTGTATTTTCTAAAAGTGCAGTAGATCATCTCTTTCATTTGAGACAAGTGTTCCAAAGATGTAGAAGATTTGGGGTATCCTTGAATCCTAAAAAATGTATTTTCCTAGCTCATGAAGGAAAGATCCTAGGCCACATTATTTCCAAAGAGGGATTAGCAATTGATCCAGAGAAGGTTGAAGCAATAAAAGAACTACCATTACCAAGTCACAAGAAGGCCCTTCAAAGTTTCTTAGGAAGAATCAATTTTATTCGAAGGTTTATTCCAGACCTTACCACCCTTGTCAAGCCAATAACTATGATGTTGAAGAAAATATGGCTATCAAATGGAGGTTAGTTGAAGGTAAGGCAAGTTTTGAGGCAATAAAAGAGGCTATCTCACAAGCTCATACTCTCATTAACCCTTGATTCTCTAAATATTTTATCCTTTATGTATTTTGCGGTGATGATACAATTTCTACAATTTTAAGTACAATGAGAACAAAGAAAACGTAGAGTAACCAATTGCCTTCTTTAGCCAAAGCTTAGAGGACTATGAGGTGAGGTATTCCTTCATTGAGAAGCATGTTCTTGTAGTGATTAGGAGCTTGAAGAAATTTAAGAATCTAGTTTCAAACAAGGTTCAACCGCTGGTTTCTCATGTGGGAGTTAAGGACTTCCTCCTCAACAAAGACCTAAATGAAAACGTGCGGTGGTGGATTACTCGTGTCATGGAGTATGACATTGAGATCAAAGTCACCAAGCTGGTCCAAGGAAAGGGATGTGTGAGAGCATTGGTATTGAGAAAATTAATGGAAGCAAGCAATGGGAAGGATGTTGTTTTGGCATTGCAAGAAAACCAAGAACAAAGAGGTGTTCAAGAAGAGAATGGTGATATGCTCACTCCTTGTTGGACCCAAGACATAATGCACTTCTTACAAACAGGCCTATGCCCTCCAGAGATGAACAAAACCAAGAGAAGACACTTCAGATTGCAGCTATTCCATATACACTTGTTGATGGTATATTGTTCAAAAGGGATATAAATGGAGTGTTGCTGAGATGCATTGGGACAAATCAAATTAAGAGAATGTTATAAGAGTTCCATGATGGATCAGTTGGGGGTCATTTTGCTCCAAGAGTGGCAACCCTCAAGATTATGAATGCTAGATGTTATTGGCCCAAGGGGTTTAGTGATTGTTATGTGTGGATCAAGAGGTGCGAAAATTGTGCATTCTTCACAGGCAAGGAAATATTAAGCCCTTCCATTACACCCAATTTTAGTTGACCAACCATTCATGCAATGGGGTTTGGACTTCATTGGAGTCATTAACCCAAACTCAAGCCAAGGACACAAGTGGATTCTAACAACAACAGAATACTTCACCAAATGGACTGAGGCGGTGGCACTCAAAGAGGCAAATGAATCTAGCATTCTAGACTTCTATGAGGGGATCGTAACTAGATTTGGTGTACCGCCACTATAATATCGATAATGCATTGGCATTCATAGGATCAAAGGTAACTAAATGGGCTGTTAAGAATGGGGTCTATCTAAACACTTCACCAAATTATTACCCTCAAGGTAATGGCCAAGCTAAGTCTATCAACAAGAACCTATTAAAGATCATCAAGAGGACTCTTGATGAAAATCGAGGACTTGGCACACTAAACTTAAATCAACCTTATGGGTAGATAGGATAACTCCTAAGAGATCCACCCGGTAACTCTCCATTCGGACTTGTTTATGGAAGAGAGGCAATCTTGCCTATGTCACTTGAGTTACCAATGTTGGAACTCATGAAGCAATTGGAATTGTTAGAGTTTGAACCCATGGAGGTTAGATGTGTAGAATTGTTGGAACTCCAAGAAATCAGAGAGCATATAGCCCAAACAATGGAGAAGGACCAAGCCTTTATCAAGAGAACCTTTGATAGGAAAGGTAAGGCTAGAACCTTCCAAGTTGGAGATTTAGTGGTGAAATGAGATGCAGACCGAGAGAAAATTCGGAAGGCATTCAAAGTTTGATGCCATTTGGAGTGGCCCTTACATGGTCACAAAATGTAAGAACAACAATGCCTTCCAATTGTCTACATTAGATGGTGAAGAACTATAGATTCCGCTTAATGGAATCCATCTAAAGCATTCTACTTGGAAGGGAAACTCCTCACCGTGTACATATTAGCTTATATTTTCATTCCTCCAAGTGCTTGTGCACATGGTTTTGTTGTAGCTTAGTTTTACATTTCCCTAAGTGCTTTGGCACAAGCTTTGTTGTCCTAAGGATTCATTTTGCACCCATGTTCCAGATCAAGTGATGTTCTACTCTCACAATCTTATTTCTAGAAATTTTCTAATGAGTTGAGATTACAAGCAATTAAGTTGATGACTCCATTTCCCAATGGATTGCTTCAGCACTGGTCACTTCATCCAAAGAGGCGATGATCCTTCCGAGTCACCAAATTGTTATCCAAGATAATTGCACGCTTATTTTGGCTAACTTTCCTTCATCCTTCCTTCTTTTGTGCCTCAGTTGAATTTTTCCACTTTTCAAGCACTCAAAATTATCTGGAAATGGCTTCATCAGATAGAGAATTTTCTCACCTTTCTAGAAAGGTAAAATTTTCCTTCTAACTCCTCGTATTTTGCAAGTTATGGCTCGACGGAGTTTTTGAGGGAAATTTTCCCTAGGAAGGCCCGCAACCAATAGGAATGTGCCACGTGGCGGTGAAATGGTAGGTTAGCAGAGGTAAGTTGGAAAAAATCGCCAAGGAGTGGGCGGGGCACAAAGGAAAATTTTGCCCGAGCCCGCCAAGGAGAAGGAAAAGAAATGGTTTGAACCCGCAGACAAATGAGAATGTGCCATGTGGCGGTGGAGATCAAACCAGCGGGGTAAGTTGAAAAAGTGGTCAAAAAAGGTGCGTTAAAGGAAAAAAATTTACCGCAGGCCCGCAGAGGAAAGAAATTAGATTAAGGCCCACGCCAAATCAAAGTGTGCCATGTGTCCATGAAACCGGCGGGAGTCGGAGGGGCGGAGTAAATTTTGGATTTTTTGCCAAAGTAGTAGAAGGTGCAAAGGAAAGAATTGGCCCACACAAGCTTTCCAAGGAAATGGAATTTTTGTTAAATCCCCACAAGTGAATAGGGTGGTGACACGTGTCCCTGTTCTTAGCTGAGGTCAAGGACGCGGAGGAGAATTTGGCAATTTTGCCAAAGTGGTCAGTGGTGTCAAAGGAAAAATTTGGAGCACATGCCCGCAACAAATAAGGTGGTGACACATCTCCCAGAGAGGCAGGGTGTGGAGATTTTTGGGAATTTTTCCCAATTTCCAAAAAAAGGAAAAAAATTTAGGTTTTCGCCCGCCACGACCCGATTTTTACCCCATTTTTGTCCTAAATCTTCGAGAGGGGCATATCTTTCTATCAAGAGCTCAATTTTTCTTGTTTTTGGTGTCATTGGAAAGATATCAAAGTCCTCTACACGATGAAATTTTCAATTTTGTTTTTGGTGGAGTTTAGTGAGAGAAAAATGAGATAAATGCCTTTGGCATGGGGAAAGGAGGAGAACTGACATTCAACCACCATTTTTAATGCAGTATGGCTTCCTTTCTTCTCCAACATGGTCAAAAATCTTGGGGAATGAAATTTTAAGGGTACCCATAATATTTTGATGGACCTAGTTGGTGGTTTAATCATTCATTTCAATTTTCCCGCGTTTCTCCTTCCTGAACTCGAGTTTTCATTGTTAAAAGCCAGATTTGGCTCATTTGTAAAGGGTTGGATGTTTTTATGTTCTACAGGCTCCCTCCTTCACCCTGGCAAGTGAATTTGTGGAATATCGACCTTTTAGGGACTTCAACATGTTTTTTACTTCATCTTTGATGCATTGTATTTAAAAATGGAAATGAAAATGCAAGCTCTGTGAATGAATTTTCAATCCTTTTTGTGTTGTTTGCTCTATCCCGATATTTCATTACAATGTTAGCAATTTGTGCATGATTTTTATTGCATTTTTATAATTTGTGTCAATCTACGTAAATAAATGTTCACCACTCCTTTGGTGTATCACCTTGTCAATTTAGTTTTATCTTCTTTTCTTTCTATCCTTGTCTCCTTGGCGAATTAGAGTAGAATTTTATGTTAAACCTCTAAAAATCTCATGCATACATCTGATCGAGGAGTAGAAGAACCATCCTTTAATTTGGAGAGTTTTTTCCCATTTTTGCAAGTCCCACACTTGGGAAAAAGATTCCATGTTGTAGTTAATCACACTAAATGACCCAATTCTCACTTGCGAGATCTTAAGGTCATTTAGGGGGTGTGCTGATTTGCACTAACAGTGTACTGATCCTTTGGCTTCCAAAGTTGCCATTGTGGAGGAGACGGATGTCATTGATTGGTGTGACAGATGTTTCATGCCCCATGCTCCATGTGAGGAAGATCAGCAAGAAGAGGAAGAATCTTATGATGATATCGTATGATGGGTTGCTCCACAAGCTTACAACAAGGGGAAAATTCAACTCAAGTGATAAGTGCTAGAACTGTTGCTGATTTTTGGGATTGCATTCACTGTACCTTTTCTCCCTACCTCTCATACTTTAGAAGTATATCTTGTACAAGCTTTTGAATTTCCTAATAATGAATTTGAATATTTAAGGGCTTTAATGATAAACAAGTATGATGGAGACTCCTAAGAAAGATGCATCTACCAAGGGCCTTGCTATCCCAAACAAAAATCATACCCCACCTCATGCCCAAGTTGTCAAAAATCTTGTGTCATCTCATGAGTGTGTTAACCTTCCTTTCAATGTTGCCTTGCCAAAGTTTTTCCCTTATGATATTACCCAAGTCTTGAGTCAAATCAAGATTTCAGTTCTAATTGTTGAATTGCTTAGGATTCTTGAGCACAAGAAGAGGGCTCTTGAGTATTTGGGGCTGAAAGAGGATAAGAATGCCCCAAGTAGAAATATAAACATTGTGGAGACTCCACCAGTCATTGAAGAATTAGAGGCACCACTAAAATCAAAAGAGCTAGATGAACCACTTGAGGTTTATTTGGGAACATCCTTGGTAGATTCTCAGCTGAATGTGGATCCATTCTTCACTACCCCGATTATTAGGGATAGATTGTTACACAACCGTATGTTTGATTCTGGGGTATCATGCAATGTTATTGTTGGTGACGAAACGCAGCACCCCTGGGACTCTGCAATGCGATGGGTTGAGAATCTCAGTGCGATTGCACAACATGGAGCTTTTCCCAAGTGTGGGACCTTGCGAAATCGGAAAAGCTCTCCGGATGAAGGCCGGCTCCTATTCCTCTGTTCAGATGCACCAATAAACGCAGAGGTTTACCCCAAAAAACCTAATCTAACTACCAAGGAGATAGGGAGAGAGAAATGCATAAAAATAAACCTAAGCTAAGGAGGTGATGCACCGAGGAATGAAGAACATATGTTTTGCCAATTAAACACAAACTACGAAATGTAATGCAATATCATGCATGAGATAAACATATTCACAAAGTGAAAGATCGTGGAGGATGCAAAATGAAACACATAGAGGGTCGAGAAACATCCACATTCATGCATTTATTTTCTCCGAAGGTTTGATACAATACACTGCAAAAATTCCAAGAGGCAAAGGTGCATTACAGTTTCAAATGGGAGGTTTGAGCTCCACGACTCCACCTGCCAAAGAGAAGAAGGGAGGGGCCAAAACAAGAATGTACAACCTTTAAAAAACAGCCCCTCCTTACATTTTATAGAAGGGAAAGAGATGGAGAAGTGAGAAAATTGAGATTTTCCCAACCACCTCCAAAACTACGCCGAACTCCATTCATCATGGTGGTAGGTAAGAACCTCAACAACCAAAAATGGCAACCGTCGTATTTCCTACGCGGAGTCTATTTGATTGCTTGTTCGGGACTCCTCTCTACATCCGCATCGGGCTTGGAGGACACCGCGGCATGTTTTGATGTTCGTGCTTTCTGAAACCCGCATCCACCGCTATTACCAAATAACCTTTGTTTTCGGGTTCGGGGGTGTAACTTGCATATGCATCGGAGTTTGGGAGGTGGTGCAACATGTTTTCGCCCCATGCTTCTCGCCTTGTTGACCCGACACGTAAACACGATTTCCCTTCATTCATCCGTATTTACCCTGGGTAAATATATACAACAATTTGGTGACTCACGGGGTTACCGCTGCTAGGTAGAAGATCGGTGGCCTTTTAGCAATCCATTGGGCATGGAGTCATAAGCGATAACCTGAACCAACCTGATATCTGATCCCGAGCCTGATACCGCAACTCCTTCTCCGAGAGCACTGCGAACTTAAGAGTTGTTCTCACCAAAATTCCGCTTACAATGAACTATGCCGAGCAAAACTAGCAACACCAAAAACTATGTACGAACTGAAAATCATACATGCTCCAAATAGAACATGCAGAGTGTGCACAAGCACTTCTTCTACCGAAAGAAAACCTACCTACTCTATTCTAACCGGAAGTAAAGGTGAGCTAAAAAAACCCTGCAGAATCAAGGTTGTTAAAGAAATAGCTTCCTTTCTTCAAAATTGGCAACCATGCAATTGATTTCGCATCGAACATGGCTGATTGGATGAGTGGAAAATCAACAAGAAGTGGTCTTCTACCCAAATCATCAAGGTATCGGCTGAAAAATCTAATACCTCTTTTAGTTGTTCGCATTTGGATCAAGAGGCATGACAGCTGGTCCTTGGTACTTTCAGAGCTCATCCTCATGCTTAGAAGTAAGCATGATCGGTTTTGCTTCTCCTTTGGCTCCATGAAGCCAAGTGGCCCCGATTGGGCACGATCGATCCTTTGAGTATACCCATTTCCACGATTTTCAACTCCAAGAATGGAGTTCTCTTGTAGACCTTGAATGGATGGTGTGGAAGAAATGGTGAAATTTCTCTGTCCTTTCTCTTCCTCCAATGAAGAAACATGAAAGATTAAAATCTTCCAATCTTGGTTCCAATGAGCTAGTGTAAGATGCGAAGGCTGCTGCAAATGAATGCTCTCCTTCATGACAGCGTGAGACTCTTGTGTTTGGAATGTGGATAATGAAAGAGAGAAAGGTAAAAGCTCAACCGGCTCTTATCCATCAAAACAGTCCTCCAAATCGATGGATAAACCGCCTCATTGCTGTCCTCACGCAAATGCTCAACTTCCTCCATGGTGTCTTCTTGATCTCGCAACTTGACCACCATGGTTTCCTTCACTGCAATATTGAGTTTGAGAGATCAAACTCCTTTTCAAAGACTAGAACTTGAGAGAGATGAAGTGGAAAGAAGAACCGAAGGTTCTCCCGTAGCCTCGCTTTGTGCTCAAAGCCCTTGGATCTGCACTTTTCTCCTCCACAGCCTAGAATGTGCTCCTCTTCTTTGGATTTGGAGCAGCTTCCCTTCCTCTTGCTGTCCCTCATGACTGATTTTGCAATTTTTGTGGTGGTGGAGGCGGTGAAACCTCTTGTTTCTTTGGAGGAGGGGTATTTCTGTTAGCTCTTGTGAGGGGATGACTAATTTGGAAGGGAAAAGGAAAGAAGAATTGAGATGAGATGGAAGACTAAGGGATGGAGGGATGGATTCAACACTTAGGGCAAGTAGATGGTGAGTTTAAAACTTGACACTGCTGAAATGATATAGATTGAGAGGGGGAAAAGAAAGAGTATGAGATGGTGTGCTTACCCGTTGACAAGGTTCGCGAATACTTCTCTCATATACCTCTATTCCTTCAATCCACCTCAGAAGCAATGGAAATGTTGCAATCATGAAGTCCAACTTCTCTTGAGGGCTGTAATGCCTTGGAAAAGGTCCCACCCATGGACAAGGTGCTCTGCAACCAATTCCAAATGCTTTCATTTGTGCCTGAGCCCTAGATTGCACCATGTTTGCCTCCATCTTTTGGATTTTTTCCAACAGATCTGCATTTTGCATTTGAGTGTATTCATTGCATGCGTACTCTTGCTCTTGGAAAGCTCCATAGCCAAACTGATTTTGGCATTGCTGCTCATATGGGTATGCATGTTGATCCTGAACTTGACCAAAATGCTGATTTGGAGGATTTGTAAAGCATGTTGGAGGTGTGATATCTTTCGCTTTGTTGTTGAAAATGTGAATTATGATGGAAATGAAGTCATGGTTGCACAACTTCATGGAATGGAAAATAATGAAAGAGATGGAAAGAAAGATGGGTGGAAATGGAATGAAAATGAATGGAAAGGAAGGTGCGCAACTTCAGAGATGGGTTGTTGACCGAGATGGAGTCGCCAGATGTGCTAGATAACAAGCCTCAAAAGGCTGGGTTTTGCCAAGTCACACACCAAACTTGACAATATTAAAAATATCATTTAAAATTCAAGGACTCAGAGGAGACAATCTTCAATTCGGAATTCGGGCCTTGTTGTGCAGCTACGGATCCCCGAAAAGTATACAGGCGGAACTCAGGTCATGCAATGCAACTCACAAAACCCGAATTGCTATGTGTCGGAACTTGGAACATGTCCGACATCCTTCAAAACTGCTTTTGCTTTCATTGTCGAGAATAGGACCATGCAATGCATCCCCCGAAACCGAAATGATGCTTTGATGTTCTCGGATCCCAAAACCGAAATCACTAAAAACCCAAAATTTTGGAAATCAAAATATCCAAAAACTAAAAATACCCTTTTGAAGATTACTGTCAGATCTACCAACTGGTGAATTTTTGACTGTTTCCCCTAAGCGAGATAAACCCTTGAAAATTGATTTGAGTTTGGCCACGGACGGAGCAAAATCTGAAATTTTAAAACTTGCAATTTTCTCGGTCTAAAACTCGCAAAACTCCTTCGAAACTTGATGGAATGACCTCTTGGTCCCACCGGCGTGCCAAAACTATTGGTGATGAAACGCAGCACCCACGGGACTCTCGCAACATGATGGATTGAGAATCTCGGTGCGATCACAACATGGATCTTTTCCCAAGTGTGGGACCTTGCGTAAATCGGAAAATCTCTCTGGATGAAGGCCGGCTCCTATTCCTCTGCTCGGATGCACCAATAAAATGAAGAGGTTTACCCAAAACCTAATCTAACTACCAAGAGAGATGGGGAGAGAGAAATGCATAAAAATAAACCTAAGCTAAGGAGGTGATGCACCGAGGAATGAAGAACATATGTTTTGCCAATTAAACACAGACCACAGAAATGCAATGCAATATCATGCACAGATAAACATATTCACAGTGAAAGATCAGGAGGATGCAAAATGAAACACATAGAGGGTTGAGAAACATCCACAGTCATGCATTTATTTCTCCGAAGGTTTGATACAATACACTGCAAAAAATGCCAAGAGGCAAAGGTGCATTACAGTTTCAAATGGGAGGTTTGAGCTCCACAACTCCACCTGCCAAAGAGAAGAAGGGAGGGGCCAAAACAAGAATGTCCAACCTTTAAAAACAGCCCCTCCTTACATTTTATAGAAGGGAAAGAGATGGAGAAGTGAGAAAATCGAGATTTTCCCAACCACCTCCAAAACTGCGCCGAACTCCATTCATCATGGCGGTAGGTAAGAACCTCAACGACCAAAATGGTGAACTGTCATATTTCCCGCGTCAGTCCATTTCGGGCCGGGTTCGAGACTCCCTCTGCGCATCCGCATCGGGCTTGGAGGACACCTCGGCATGTGTTTGATGTTCGTGCTTTCCCGAAACCCGCATCCGCCACTATTACCAAATTTCCTTTGTTTTCGGGTTCGGTATGACTTGCATATGCATCGGGTTTGGGAGGTGGCGCAACATGTTTTCACCCCATGCTTCTCCGCCGTGTTTTCCCAACTCAGGAAACCCAATTTTCCTTGTGTCGGGCTTTATGACCCTTCCGACATGTCTTTCCTGTCGGGTTTGGGAGGTCCTCCGACATGCTTTTGATCCGTGTTGTTCCGCCTCCGAAACCCACTTCCCCTTTGATCGGGTTTTCCAACCCCACCAACATGCCTCTTTACCATGTTCTCCCGACGTGCTTTCCCAACGCGCCTTCCCGACGCCTCGAGACTCGATTCCTTTGATGTCGGCCCTAGAGGCCCGATGACATATTTTCCTTATTGGCGGTTTTTTGAGACCACCCGACATGTCTTTGTTGTCGGGTTTTGAAGGCCACCCGACATGTTTTCCTTTGTTTTTTTCCACCATGTTTCTCCGCCTTGTTGACCCGACTAATTGTAAACCCGATTTCCCTTCATTCATCCGTATTTACCCGAGGGGTAAATATATACAACAGCTTATGCCTTTAGAAGTTATGAATGAAATGAATATAAGTAATAATCGTGCATATGGGAAGTGTGCATCGCTATGGATTCCAGAGAGGTGCGGTGGTGGGGTGTGTGAAGGGTTTGGTGGTGCAACTCGCAACCTATCCAGAAGGAATTCTAAGCTTGATGTAGTTATTGTTAATCGCCCAGCCAAGTGGGGTATGTTATTATCTAGAAATTAGGCCGCAAGTATTTGTGGGAGTGTTCAAATGGATATGTCCTATGCCACCATCCCAATTGAGGGCAACCTTGTCAAGAAAAGAAGATGTTGTACCTTATTGAGGATCCCAACAATACATCCTATGATATATTGTACACAAGTGTTGATGTTGATAACTTTGTAGGATTTGTTGATGGAAAAGAGCACAAGATTGAATAATGCAAGTGTGTTGAGCAAGAAGGCTCTCCTTGGACTTTATTTTTGATGGAGCTTGCTCCAAGTTTGGAAATGGTGTTGGTGTTGTTTTTGATCTCTCCAGGCCAAGAAAAGTTTGTCTTTTCCTTCAAGCTCAACTTTGAGTGCACTAATAACATTCTTGAGTATGATGCACTATTGTTAGGTATGAGGATTGCATGGAAATATGGTTTTAAATACATCATTGTTAAAAGATATTCAAAATTAATTGTCAGGAAATTCATAAAACTATATGGCACAAAAAATCAATGAATGAAACAATATAAACATGCAGTTTGGATCTCACCGAGATGATTGATTCATTCAACATTGTGCATCATGATAGGAATTTCAATGATTTGGCAGACATGCTTGCTATGATGGGACATCGGTTTGATAATTGTGTAGATTCCCATATTGTGAATATGATGTTAATGTGCTAACAAGGCCATCTATACCTGACAACATTAGGCATTGGCAGGTTTTTGATGATGATGCTCGTGTCAAAATATTTTTCGTAATAAAGGAGAGTTTTCTAATCAAAATATCGATTGGGAGCCAATAGTGTGTGTAGCAGAAGGTAAAGAAACCTTGTTTGGGAAAGGCATCATCCAAATAAAAACCAATACCATTCCTAGAGGGCGGGTTGCTCTTGATTCCAATTTTGATAACGTTGATTGCATTATTAGTAAATGCATGGTAGCCTCAAGGAATATTGATGAGCATTACCTTGGCACAAAGGAGAGACAAAGGAAGATTTGGTTAGGAAGCAATCTCAAGAAGGAGGAGAAGTAGTCCTACATTCAATTGTGGAAAAGGTATCAAGATTGCATGTCTTGGACTTATTCTCGAGTTCAAGGCATAAAGAGAGGATCTGTTTCAACATGAGATTCCCTGGAGTCCAATGCAAAACCATTCGGTAGAAACAGAGGCAATCAATCCACTCCTATCTCTTAATATGAAAGAGGAACTCAAGAAGTTGAGGGATGGAGGGATTATTCAGCCCACAAGGTATTCTTATTGGGTTACAAACCTAGTACCATTCAGAGAGAAGAATGGTGACATCAGTGTGTGTGGATTTCAGAAATCTGAACATAGCATCAATGAAGGATAATTATCCTTTACCAAACATGGAAAACATGTTGTAGGTAGTAACTTGTTCTAAGTTACTTTCTACCTCGGATAGTTTCTCTAGTTATAACCAAGTTATGGTACAGAATTAGAAAGAATCAAGACATCCTTTACCACTCGTTGGGGGACTTATGTGTATGTCAAGATTCTCTTTGGTCTAATGAATGCTGGAGTAACCTTTCAAAACCAATGGAATGTTTCTTTTGCACGGTTACATCAATGATTTTATTGTTATCTAGAAAGTGAGGTGATCACTTGTTGCACTTGGAAAATATGCCTTTGATAAGATGTAGAGAGTGCAAAAGGAAAAGTGCCATTTTGGAGTGCAAAAGGAAAAGTTGCTTGGTCACATTGCATCACAATAAGGAGTGATGATTAATCTAGAAAGGGTAGAGGCCATAAGCAAGATCCAGGGCCCAAGAACCAAGAAGGGAATCTAGTCCTTCTTTTGGGAAAAAAACTTCATCGAATATTTATCTCAAACTTTGTTGAGTTGACCATTCGAATCACCTCCATGTTAAAGAAGGACCAGGTCATCAAGTGGGAGGAGGATGTCATTCAAGATTTCAATGAGATTAAAGAGACATTAAAGCATGCACCTATTCTAGTAGCTCCAGATTATAAGAATCCCTTTCAATCTGTTCTCTTTTACTTCATAGAACACCATTGCATCGGTCCTATTGCAAAAGGATGATGAAGGGGTTGAGAGGCTAATTTCATTTTTCACTAAGGCATTTTAGTGAGATGAGCTGAAATACATTATTATGGAGAAACAAACATTTGCCTTGGTAAAAGCAACAAAGGTTTTTAGGCCTTACATTTTGAGTTCTAATATTTTTGCTTTTTTCCCAACACCATGATGAAAGACATATTATTAGAGATGGAAGTCTCAAGCAAAAGGTGCATGTGGGTGACCAAGTTGCAAGAATATGATATGGATATCCAAACCAGAAGTTGGTAAGAGGTTTAGGCTTGGCTAAGCTTTATGGATGAGAGAAACTTGCAAGTGTTGAGGTGAATGAGGTAGGAGAAGGAGGAGAGATGTATTTGAGAAACTAATGAGTTCCGAGTGGTACAAGGATGTGATTTTCCATCTCGACATTTATACCGCCCGAGTATTTGAGTAAGAAACAGAAAAGGGCCCTTAAGTTGGCTTCCCATAAATATGTCATTATTGATTATGGGTTAGCTCTGGAAGAACTCGGAGGGATTCCTTTCAAGGTGCATTATGAATATGAAGCCCCTAAGATAATTTTTGATCTCCATGGAGGATTTTTTGGGGGAATTTTTCTAGAAGGGTCACAAAGACACAAGATCCTTAGGGCTGATTATTGGTGGCCAACTCTTTTCAAGGATGCAACACTTTTGGTTATAAGATGTGAGTGTTTCAAGATTGCTTCTCTAGAAGATTGAAAGGTTTAGGCTCCCTTCCTTTATAGCCTGTAGCAATCAAGCTCCATTTAAGCAATGGGGAATGGGCTTTATTGGTGAGATTTCAAACCCTTCAAGTGCTAGCCATAAGTGGATTCTTGTAGCCACATATTACTTCATCAAGTGGGTAGAGGCAATCCCTACCAAAAGGGAAACACACCAAATTGTCATGGACTTCATGTTGAACCATATCATCTCGTAAGTTTGGGGTGCCACCAAAGTTGTCATTGGAAATTCCATGAGCTTTAGAGTTAAACCCTTGGTGGCAATGTGCAAAGAATATGGAATGAATTTGACATATGCTTCTAATTATAATCCCAAGGAAATGGACAAGTTGAGTCCAATAATTAAAATTTGCTAAAGATTATCAAGAACTTGAGCTCAACAAGAGAAAATGGGGTGAGAATTTAAAGTTTGTTGTCCGGGCCGACCAAATTACTCGTTAAAAGGGTCACCGGAAAGAGTCCATTTGAGTTGGTGTATAGAACTCAGCCCCGCTTCCCCGTATAGACAATTATCCTCATATTAGTTCATGTAACAACTAAAAGATCAAGAAATAAGTCCATATGATGCCCGTATTAACAGATTGTTGAACTTGATGAAGAAAGGAGGGCATCCCATCAAAGGCATATAAAGTTTAGAGAGAAGTGAAGAAGTTTTCCAACAAGAAGGTCACCCCAGAGCTTTCAATGTTGGGGATATTGTCTGCTTATGGGATAGCAGCATGACGATAAGGGCAAGCATGGAAAATTTGACACTTCGTGGATGGGACCTTACTCCATTGATATTAGAATTGGTGAACATACCTTCTTCCTTAAGGACTTATATGGGGAATTTCTCAAATTTCTTGTTAATGGAAAGCATTTGAAACATTTCATGGATTGATTCCCCGTAATCAAGGTGAACATCTTTGTATAGTGTATAGTTTATTGTTTTTTATTGTCTTTTGTGTTTTCGCTCACTGGGTCCTCGTGACCTATTTTTGTTGGTTTCTTTGTTCGTTTTTGGAGATGGCTTTGTTTCTTTGCTCTGCCAGCAAGTCGACTCCTTTGCCCAATGGATATTTTGGCACTTGGTCTACCTTTTTTCTTGTGGCACTCACAAGAAGTACCCATCCCCGAGTCGAGGAGATGTTGGTTCTCAAAATAGTCTCGCCCCATTTTACCATTGAAAAACTTATCAATTTATGGCCTTTGCCATAAATTATCTCCCCATGTTATGCCTAAGAGGTCCCTGCCTTCCTTTTGTTGCCATAATCAGTCCTTTCCTGGACCAAGGATCATGTATAAAACCAAAAGTGTTTCCTCGTTCCCATGTCCATTTGAAAAGGTCTCGTATTTGGGTGTAAATACTGGGTTCTCCCATTCTTTCCATTTTCCATAGTCGAGATTTGTTTTCCTTATCATTTTTTCCATAAATACTTGAGGAAAAATGAATGGATGTGGCTCAGAGAAATGTATTTGAGCTTTGTAATGATTCTGAATTCTCTATCCTTAGATAAAATTTCATCTCCGTGCTCGTGTGGTCATTTTTATACATTTTACGGTTTGTGGGCATTTCTCCGGTTAAATTTACATCCTTACATCAACGAGAAATGTGGCCTCTTATAGTTGGATGCGGCTCAGTGGTACTTCATAATTTTATAAATCACCTCAACTTGAAAACCTATCTACATGGAAGAACAACTCTCATTTGAAATTTCACTTTTTCGTTTGGCCTTGGAGTTACACTGGGAGGACATGTGGAGGTTTCCACCGCTTCACATGGACTTAGACAAATTTTTATTTAGTTTGGTAGAGTTTGGTGGACAGGGGACATGTTGCTAGCCCGCGCTCATTCAAGGTCTCCGCTTTGGGCACCATTTTGAAATTACGCCATGATGACACGTGGAGGCTTTCACCAGGCTTCCCATACTTAGTCTTTTTCAAAAGGTTTTAAGGGTCTTGGGACACGTGGAGAAACCACACATGTTTGAGGACCGACCTTGAAGTTTACTTTAAAAGAAGTGCCAGGAGAACACTTGGAGGCCTCCGCTCACTTAAAAATTTTCTTGGAATTTTCAACGGCCAAAGGAGACCGCCTCAGCCTCGACACATGGCACCTTTCAATGAGCTTTAAACCTTCATGCAAATCTTGCTAGGGCCAGACACATGGTGAGCCCGCACTCTTTCAAGGTCTCAACTTCCTGGGACCATCTCAAGATGCACCATTATGACACATGGTAGTTTGAAAAGTCGAGGGTGGGGGAGCGGACCATCAGAGGTAACTTGTATTTTTACCTCTTGTTACCAAAAGGATTAAAAATCGAATGGCCAATGCACCCAAAGAAAATAGTAAAAAAATTCCGTAGTCAACGACAGCGAAGGTGCGGACCTTCGAAGAAAAATTGGAAAAATTTCCTTTTGAGAAAAAGGAGTTAAAAGTAAAAATGGAAGCATGGTTCTACTGGGACCCACGTCAAAGACTAGAAGTGGAAGGGCGGAGTCATGGGGCAAATTTGGAAAAATTCCTTTTCCAAAAAGAGGTGAAATAACATAATTTGGCCATGCGGTTCCTTTGGGACCCACCTTAGGACACGTGTCGATCATTTCTCGAGGGTAGGAGTGCGGAGCAAAATGTGAAAATTTAACATTTTGCTAAAAGTTGTAAAAGGAAAAAAGGGAACCCACGGGCCCGCTCTAAAATGGATCTCCCACATGGACGGTCCAAATTCAAAATAGAAATCAACAAAGCGATTTGTGCATCTATATGTAATTTTTACGCCATTCTCACTCTAGATCTCCTCGGATACATATTCTTATGGTTTTTTATCATTTCTTGAATCTCCCGCACGCCAAATGAAGAGGAGAATTAATTTGGAGGCCTATTTTGGTGAGGAAGGTATTAAAAGGTCTCTCATCATTAATATGTAATCCGGTTGTTGGATTCAGCCTGATTTTTCTTTCCTCGCATGTGAAAGACCCGTTGATATCTCTGGGTTTGATGAGGAAAACTCAGGGACATCTTTTACCATTAAGATGAGATCTGATTTTTGGGCTTGATCCTATCTTCCATTTTCTTTTCCCAAGCACGCAAGGAACTAGATTTGACAAATTAGGGTTAGAATTCATTGGAGAGTAAAGGGAAGATTGATCTACTAGAGAAGGAGTTGAATGCGGGAGAGGCTCGAAGAGATCTGCCCCTAAGCACCTTACAACTTTTTACATATCTAATTCAGGAATCACGATTGAGATCATGGTGAGCACTAGTGCACTCATTATCTTTGGGTTTGGGGAGGAAAGGATTTGTTGTAAAATGTTATAAATAGGCATGATTTTTCCGTAAAAAGGGGGTTGGAGGTTAGAGGTTGGAATGTTAGAGTGTTAGGAGTTAGAAACTGATTTCCTAAGAGAAAGCTTCGATAGAGCTGTCTTTCCGATTGATCGTTTGAGAAACTTGTATATCTATTTTGTGTTAAACTTGATCATGTCAAGGTGGTTAATTTTACAACCATTGACAAGCTCTTAGACTATTCTAGAAACTTTCCCCTCGCTAATAAGTTTAATCAAATTTGAGTTATTCTATGTTAACTCGAACAATTAGTGTGTGCTTCATTTCGTAATGTCTCATAAATAGTTTTATTCATTCCTATTACAATCTTATACTAATTTTTTTGTGAAATCACATAGGATTTCATCCCTATAATAGTTTAATGGTATCTAAAATATCATTTCAAGAATATCCTTCATTTTGGATGAGATAAACAAATTTAAAATCAACTCACTGTCATTTGTTGATAAAGATTGTCTGTAAGTATTGGGTGTACCTTAGGCGTGGTTAATCAAAAAAACTATAGTGTTTAATTGGATCATCTAATTCAAGCCTCGTCTTAGGGTCTTAAAGATTATGTGAAAACATGTTGATTTGGTCCTCCATCAAGCACACCTTCTGGTCAAGGAACGCTCTTGACTATTCTCGAAGCTTTTGTTGTAAAGTTGCTGATTATTGTAAAGTCCCTCCAAAGGTCCTGGTATAATAAACTTTATCCTACTTCACCTCCCACCAAATTCATTCAAAAACAATTAATCATACCCATACTACCCATGTTTGTCATGTGTGTATATAAATGCAAAATTTTTAGCACCAAAACATGAAGAAACAATTAGGTTTTCATTGTCTTTATTGCTCTAAACCTTGCTTAGAAAATATCTCCATTATCTAGAGTGACAACTCGTGAGAGTTAGGTTTTGTTGCATTGATCATATTTTCTTCAAGGTTTTCTTAATAATTTCACAAGGAAGGACATCTCTATCTCCTCCACGAACAATAGGATACAAAAGGGTTCTCTCACCTTGGTTGAAAGGCATAACCATAAAATAGTGAGGATAGATCAAATCCTCTTGAGGGTGCTATCCATTTCTCCACATCTGAGTGACAAAGGGCTAGTTAGATCCCATCCCCAACTACAAAACGACTCATTATGATCTATCTATCTCTAATCTTCCTACTAAACCCGTGATGTTACTCAGACTTTCAAGGAGAATCAATTTAGTTACCAACAAAACCTACTCAAGAGACAAGCCAATGGCCAAATATCGACCCTAGTTTATCTATAAGCCAATCAGAGAGAGATTCATGGAAGTTACTACCCTCATTGAGATGTGCAAGTGGCATATAGTTTATCTAGGTTTTCAATAGGGAAGCAACACACGAAGGTGCCAAATGAGATGTGCAAGTGGCATATAGTTTATCTAGGTTTTCAATAGGGAAGCCAACACACGAAGGTGCCAAATGAGATGTGCAAGTGGCTCTCTTTAAGCTTGTTGAGAAGTATGATAAAGATAAAGCTTCCAAAGATGAACTAAAGGAAAAAGTTGAACAACTCACTTCTCTATTAAGGAAAGTAACACAACCCACTCCAACCGCTGATCCTTCAACTAAAATCGCTCTTAAAATTTCTCCCACTCTGGATGATATTTCATATCATGAGATTGGAAAGATAGGTCAGAAGGGAAGATTAGTGAATGGAAGAATAAAACTCGTGCTTCACGAAGCTGACCCTTTGATTAAAGAGGTTGTTGAATTATATTATGATTTGTAAACTGAAAGAACCTCCATTCGTAGGATAGATGAAGTCCTCTCTGAGGATAACAATAATTTAAATCTAAATTTGACCACATGGGGTGAGATTAGAGATGAGGATCCAAATTTAATTCTTCAAGAAGAAGTAATTAATGATATTTCAAAATTGTTTGAGTTTCATAAAGGTATGGAATTTAGATCCCAAGTGTTGCAGGATTTGATCAAGAAATTGGATAATAAATGCGTGGAAATAATGGATGGTCTAAATGATATCTCAGAAGAGTTTGATAATATCAATTGTAAATTTTTCAATGAGAATATTGACGCTCTTCTAGTGGATCAAATTAAATCAAATTTCAAAGATTTGGTAAAGAAAGATGATGAGGTAACTAGGAATTTCAATAGTGATTCAATTGACAGGTTGGTCTCATGCCAGAATTTCATAATTCAATTGAAGAAAGTGGTGAGTAAGTTGAAAAGGTTTCCAGCTAAAGTGGCAAGAGAGATTAAAACAATGGACATGGTGAATCATTACGCATGTGGACTAGAAGAAGAGGAAGTACAAGGAATCATCAAGTGTTTCATTGATTACAAAAATCATATGACTACATGGGTAAAAGAGCAAGAGAAAATAAAAGAGGAAAAAGATGTCATAGCAGACCGAGCTAAGCTAGGTGACCATGAAAGGATAGTTCCAAGCTTTGGATCAGTCCAAGTTGCAGTAAGGTTGACTTAGTCAAACCTTTGCAACTACTTTTCTATTTTTATGGGAGCCTATTCTGGAACTTAATTACATTCTATTTTTAGTAACTTGTTAGTTAAGGTTTAGCTGTAATGGCTCAACCTAAAAACTTATAAATAGTTAAGTGTATGAAGTTTAAAACACTTTTAGATCATTGGGAAAGTTACTCTTCAAGCTTGGAAGAGTGCTTTGAATACTTTGGATCCTTTCAATTATTTTCAAAAAATATTTTTCCATGAAATATTTGATTCATTTTGTTAATGGTTAATTAATGCATGCCTTGTGAATGAGTAATTCCTTAGTGTGAAGTGGCTAATCTACCTTTATTTTAAAACATCTTGTTTAATCTATGGGAAAATGACGTTATTATCTTAGATATCAGTTGGAATTTTATATCCTCTTTGTTATAAAGTTGCATTATCATTAACTACCATGAAAAGAAAGGGATGTATGACATGTGTATATCATATATTGTTGTGATTTGTTGATTGTGTATTTTAGCAAAGCTTGATCTTTCTTTTAAATATATTTGGTTTCCTAAACGGAAACACATGCTTTTATGTTTTTGGTATCTTATTTTCCTTGTCTAACTAAGATGAGGTGAAGTTGGATTGTGATGTTTTATCTTTTCTTAATAAACCCTTTCCAATGTGAAGATCAAAAATTGTCTAAAAATACTCTCTCTGGTGCAATCACCTTACTTTTCATTTTTTATTTCTAACCTTGAACCCCATGAATTGAGTAGATTAGATTTATTTTCAAAGTGCTTTAGCCTTGCATATTGATCTTAAATCAAGTGCTACAAGTTCTAAAGGAATTTGGCCTTCTTTGAAGGTTCATCCCAAGGCAACAAGGTCCCACACCTTGGGGATGTTCCAACATCGCACGGGTCAATCAACAATTTAAAGGGTCCACGATTCGAGTGACAACATAAAACCTAAGGTTTCAGAAGTGGGTGTGTCATTTGCAATGTTTTAGGTGAAATAGTCAACATCGAATCATTTCACCTTCGTAGGAAGGTACATGTAATCAAACCGAGGCACAAGCCCTAATGTTCATCATTAAAAGGGCTATGGAATGTGGATATACCCATCTTCTCATTGAGGGTGACTCACAAGTAATAATTTAAGCTCTCATTTTAGGTGAGGCCTCCAATGGAATCTAGATTTCTATATATCAAACACTCTCTTTTGGCTCGCCAAACTAGATTCTTGGAACATAGGACACGTGTTCCGTGAGGCGAACTCAACAATGGATCACCTAAAAATCATGGGATGACATAGGCGAATGATGCCATAATATATAATGATCAATCCTTATGGCCTAGATTAGCCACCATTTTGGAAAGTGAAGCCATTTAAGGAAATGAGTAATTCATTTAAGTTTTAGCACATGGGAAGTCTTTTTTTATGGAAATCTTGGGCCCTCTATTCCCACGCCTCTCTCCACTCTCTCGCTCTAGTTCTTTCGAGGGTTTCTTTGTTTTTCTTAATGGTTTCCATGCCCTATCCAGGCATGAATCTTAGAGGTGAGATGTAGGAAATCTCCTTCTACAACCTATCTCCCTTGCTTGGTGAAGAAAATCTTCATAATTGCCTCCGATCTCATGGGTAAAGGAATCGAATGCATCGCTGGGGACAGTTATTTGTAGGGCCATGGCCGTCTAAGGGTGAATGTGGAGATTGCATTGGTTTTTGTGTCACATTTGTTTGCTAATAGGTGGAGACAATGAAGAAAATGTTTTTGATAGCTCCTCACTTCATCTACGCATGACATGTGATTAGTTTGGAGGAAGTGTGTGGAATTTTTGAGATGCCATCTAGTTCCCCGCAAGTCACATAGGTTAGTGATTCGAGCATGGTGGCAAAGGAATATGTGTCGAATTAGAAAATGCAACAAATTAGTTCTCATGGTGATTTGTAGTGAAAGTTCACCAACAATGTAGGTTGATACTTATACTCACTTAACATTTACAAGAAATCCTCATGCAAACATATTCCAAAATTCAATCAAATATATCTTAAATTCCCCTAAAAATAGAAAATATTAGATAATCACCAACACATGTTTGAAGCATTCCATATGAAGTTCAAGAGTCTATCTTCCCAAGTTACAAGCTTCAAAATCCAAGTGAAGAATAAGCACACCAAACCACTACAAAGCATTATAAAGTGTACATTTCCAAAGATAGTTGCATCCATATAGATTTCACATCTCCACGTGAAAAAATATATGTGGTTTGAGGCCACTTCATAGTATAACCAATTTAGGTGTTTTACAGATTACACTTCAAACTAATTACTAACATTTTCATCAGATAACTTACCTATGATTAGGATTTGAATCTATTTTAGGTCATACAAATGGTTTCGCACATGTGTGACACCTTGAATTCTACAAAAATACATATTTCAAATACTTGTACAACGCAAAATGTTACATAATGTCAGCACTTTGTTGTATGGAACTGCCAAACTAAATGGAAGCACCAAATAATTCCATACATATTTGACAGTTTCCTCCCTATTGATGTTTCACTCCCAAGTGTAGAAATGATACGTATTTAGGTCAACTCAATCGTTTTATCCTTCTACCATTACTGGATCAAATTTGGGGAATATATAATAGCCAAGTACATCTCCCTTCTTCAATATTATTTCATTTACCGCTTTTATTTATCAATCTATTTTGTAAATTACTAAATAGGTATATTCTGGTATTCACATTGATATTAAATTAATTAATATAAATACATATCCTATTTTAACCCTACCAAATTTTATTAAGTAAAAACATTTATTTCACCCTTAAGTACAAGATTTGGAGAACATGTTAATTGATTTAATCCTTAACCTAGTGCAGACTCTAGTCCTTATTGCGCGATCATTTCCCAAGATTTGTGGGCAGCTTCTCTTTTTCTTTTCATGGCTCAACTGTAAATAATTTATAATCTTAGATCCCTAACTCGATTTCGTTAAGGACAATCCACATGATTAAATTTCTTTTTATGCCTCGGGATGGTTAGATTGCTTATTTATTCCCAAGATGTTTGACGCCCGCTCTCGCATATTATGATAAAAACAGAAAAAAGGGAAACCTTAGAAGATCCAAGGAAGTAACGGCATACGTTTTTAAAGAGTGTGAAAAGGTGAAGAATCACAATATTTCAAGGAAGACTCACAATATATCAATTATAGAAATTTAAAAGTAAACACGTGGTACAAAATAAAATCGCAACGGGAATTGAACCGATAACAAGAAGACCAAAACAGAGCATATATTATAACAGAGCCTAACAACTCCTCATAACAAAGGATCAAATATAAACACTACCAACCAAAAATTATTCAAAAACAATGAATCCTACTTGAACTACCCATGTTTTCCCTATATGTCCACAAATGAATAAATTATACTTTGCCAAAATATGAAATAACTGGATTCCATAATGTCTTTAGTAACCTTAACCTTGTTTAGAAAATATCACTATTCTTTAGAATTGACAACTCATGAGACTTAAATTGTGGTGCATTGATCATAATTTCTCGAGGTTCCCTTTCAAATTTGTGCAAAGAAGGATATCTTCATTCTCCTTCACCAACAGAGGTTACAAAACGGGTCCTCTCACCCTGGTCGAAAGGCACGACGTAAAGTAGTGAGGATAGATCAAATCCTTCTATATGGTGCTATCCATTTCTCCAACACCCGAGTGACAAAGAGCCAGCTGAATCCCTTCCCCAACTATAAAATGACTTATGATTCATCTATCTCTGAGTATCGTGTTGAATCTGTGATGTTACTTGGCTTCCAAGGGAGAATCGATTTGGGTACCAACACATTTTTAGCGCCATTGTCAGGGAATTATTAGCATTACCAGGGATTATTTGAACTCCAGGAATTATTTGTGTGGCAACAACACATTTTTGGCACCGTTTCTAGGGACTTATTAGCATTGCCAGGGATTATTTGAACTCGGGACTTATTTGTGCGGAAACAACACTAGATTGGCACCATTTCCAGGGACTATTTGAACAAAGGTGTACACATACTAACCCGGTAATGTTTCTTACATGATCTAAGTGCAAATATGTTGTTTAAACATCATCCTTTGTTTAGATCTATAAGATTTATTCAAGTTACAAGTCTGGGTGCAATATTTCCCATTTCGTTGGTTTTGCACTAATTTTACATCATCAATGTTAAATACTGACTGGTAAAGGAAGGTCGATCTCGTGAATCTTTGCATGAATTTAGTGTTGACAGACATTTGACAAATCAATTTTAGTGCATTTTCACAACTAAGGTGAAAATCCTTAGTGGTGACTACGTGTTGAATTTTTTTGATAAATGCCGATTGTCTTAACCTCTATCAATTGAAATTTATCACTAATCTTTGCAAAGCTGGAAGGAAGAAGATATTTCTTCATTAAAGACCCTGCTAGAAGGTTGTTTCCAGAATTGGGAAAGATAAATTCTGAAGGAAGAAGAATCTGGAAAGTTGTTGGAGATTAGAAATCAAGAAAAGAGTTATCAATTGTGGAAACTGATCAGCCTGTCATTGAAGATTGTCATACTTCCTCAAGTGCTTCTGAATCAGGTAGTCTTTTGTAGATCTGAATTCTCCAACTAGAGAGGGTCCTTCATTTGTATTTGAAAATTTTATGTCTCATTTTGTCCCTGTGTTTTCCAAAGTTGATAGGATCTTCCAAGAAACGAGTTTTTAGAGAACATTCATTCTGAGAATTACATTCATGTGCCCCATAGACCCCTCACTCCTCATCATTATGTTTCTCCTATAAGATCACCTCCCCAAAATAATATGGCCCAGCCCCCCACCCATTCCTCTCGTTTATTGTGAACACTTTTGGTCCTATAGATTTTAGAGGTATGGTGGATATCCAAATGTTGTGCCCCAAGATGTTAGAAATAGATTGCCTAAATTTCAAGGAAACAATGCTATTACTAGTGATCAGCACTTAAAGCTTTTTGTCAATATGATGGAAGACTTTGAGATCGAATTTGAGGATGTGTACATAAATTTTTTATTCATACTCTAGAGGAGGATGCACGAGACTGGTATAAATTTTTGCCAAACAACTCTATTTATTCATGGACAGAAATGAAGAATGCTTTTAGATTGCACTATGGAGATTAAACAGACCTATGTTTCTTTTATCGAGAATTTGAAAATATTAAGAAGAATCCTAATGAATTTGTTCATGACTTCAATACCCGATTCAATAAGACTCGAATAGGCTACCTATAATCCCGAGGCTGCGATTTTTCCGTCGATAAAATACTCGATGCTTTTGATAAAAAGGTTGCTTATTATTTGAGGGATAAGAACCAAAGAACATTGAGGCATGCCTTCACCATGGCTTTACATATTGAAAACAATATCAAAGTAGTTGGTAAGCCTCCTAAGAGGGAAGGTATCAAGTTTATCAATCTAGAAGAGGTTGTAAAAACTTTGGCCGGAGCCGTTAAGGAAATATCCTATAAACCGGCGCAGCATAGAAGGGGATTGGACAAAGTTCCCAATGTCGAGTACAAGCCACAAGTTCAAGAAATATTTGTAAATCATCCCAGAGGTGATCATAGATCAGATGACGTGGGTCAAGGGCCCATGGGATCAAGAAATAGATAGCCCCAACCCTAGGCAAATAGATTGGTGCCTGACCCTTTAGCTGCCAAAGTTGCTATTGTTGAAGAAGCTCATGAAATTGAGGGGTGTGAAAGTTGTTTCTTGCCCCATTCCCCATGTGATGTTGAAAAGGAAGTTGAGGAAGATGATGATGATGATGATGCATGCACGATGGATTGCTCTACAAGCTCACAACAGGGAGCAACCTCAATTGAGTTGATGAGTGCCAAAACTGTCTAAAAATTATTGGATTGCATTCACTGGGTATGCCTCTTCCTCCAATTAATGCTTTTGATATTGATATGGTACAAGCTTTTGAGTTTCCTAATAATGATTTTGAGTACTTAAGGGCATTAATGATTAAGAAGTATGATGGAGGAATTCCTTCAGAAGAGGACAGATAGTTGTTAATGAATGCAGTAGTTGGCCATGAAAATAATATAATACCAGGAGCAAAGTTGTCAAAGGGGTAGGGCCTCAGGCTAAACCAAAATTCCAATGCTTACCAGTATCCCTAAGGAAACCCCTAATAAATATGCATCTAGCAAAGGCATTGTCACCCCAAATAAAACTTGTGTTCCTCCCCATGCTCAGACTGTGAAAATCCCGTGCCATCAAATGAATTTGTAAACCTTCCTCCTAACACTACCTTACCCAAATATGTTCCTTGTGACATAGCCCAAATCTTGAGTCAAATCAAGATTTTTGTTCCTATTTTTGAATTGCTTAGAATCCTGAACATAGGAACAAAGCATTTGAATATTTGGGATTTAAAGAAGAAAAGGTCACCAGTGGTAAAATGTAAACAATGTAGAGGTCCCTCCTGCTGCCATTTCAGAGAATTAGAAAACCACAAGCATTGGAGGAATTAGGTGAACCATCTCGAGGTTTATTTGGGAAACTTTCTAGTTGGGTCTCGGTCAAGGTGGATCCATTTTTCACTACTACGATTATTAAGGATAAGTTGTTATATAATCGTATGTTTGATTCAGGAACCTCGTAATGTAATGCCTCTTGAGGTCATGAATGAGTTGGATCTCAAAGTAACAACAGCTTATGGGAAATGTATTGCCATGGATTCAAGAGAGGTGCCAATAGTTGGATGTGTCAAAGGCTTAGTAGTGCAATTGGCAAGCGTATCTAGGCAAGTACTTAACTTTGAATGTAGTAATTGTGGATTGTCCTGCTAAGTGGGGAATGTTACTATCGAGAAAGTGGGTAGCTAGTGTGGGTGGAAGTGTG
Organism: Taxus wallichiana var. yunnanensis; assembly: GCA_018340775.1. Taxonomy (NCBI): domain Eukaryota; kingdom Viridiplantae; phylum Streptophyta; class Pinopsida; order Cupressales; family Taxaceae; genus Taxus; species Taxus wallichiana. The sequence goes on from CM031240.1 coordinate 834,995,907, forward strand.
CCAATGGACATGTCTTATGCCACCATACCAATTGAGGGCAGGCTTGTGAAGTTACCTGGTGAAAAGAAAATGTTATATCTCATTGAGGAACCCAACAATGCTTCTTATGAAGTATTGGACAGAGACACTGATGTTGATAACTCTATGAGCTATGTTGTTTCTAAGGAGTATGAAATTTATCAATGCAGATATCCTGAGCATATTTTTTTCCTAGGACTTTGATGTTTGATGCAACCTCGAGAGATGTTGAAAAACTTGACATAGGCACAAAGGATAAGCCTAAAAAAATGTGGTCAGATAGCAACTTGGATGGAGAAGAGAAACAATCATATGACCAGTTGTTAAAGACGTATCAGAACTACTTAGCATGGTCATATCTAGAATCGAAGGCACTTGAAAATATTCCTTGATTATTTTCTCAGAATTAGGCATGCACACCATTGTATAGTGTATAGTCTTTTGTTTTCATTCTGCTTTTGTGTTTTTCTGTTTCGGTGTTTCCTGGTCCTGGTGACAAGTTTTGTTGGTTTCTCAACTCTGCCTTGGGGATTTGGCTATCTTTTTGCTTCGCCACCTTTTTCGACTCCGTTGCCCAATGGATTTTTGGCACATGGTATGCTCTATTGTTCTTGTGGCACTCGTAGGGAGTTCCCATCCCCGAGTCAGAGCTGATGTTGGTGCTCAATTTGATCTCACCTGTTTGTTCTAAAATTTCCCAATCTACCCGGTTCGTTGTACTTTCTATCTCCTAATGGATGCATACAAGTTTTATCTTTACTGTGGTGTTATTATAAATCCTTCTCTATGGTCATGGATTGTTTGTTGAGCCATGAATTATTTGTAAATTCTTTGTCCTTAATCTCCAAAAATATGCAAAAATTATTCAAAAACAATGAATCCTACCGAACTACCCCTCGTTTTCCCTATATGTCCACAAATGAATAAATTATACTTCCAAAATATGCAAAAGCAATCAGGATTTCATAATGTCTCTAGGATTTCATCATACGCCAAATTATCTCGAGCTTACAAAATCAATCTTCAAATTATTAGAGTTCACCTTGAGTTCAATATTATGATGAAAAGAAGTTGCGACATGCATATCCCTTTGAGAAAAGTCATGGTCGGGTTTGGTTTTTACCTAACTATGTAGTTTTCCAAGAGCAAGAATATGCAGATTCGGAGGTGATCATACATATGAATATCCCGAGTTGTATCTTAAGATGCAAATAATGGAAATAGGTATGGTGAAGTCCGTGAGCTACATCTCAAATGAATACATTGAGGAACGGATTCAAGATACCTTGTCCATGGGTTGGCCCTATGCTAATGTTTGATAGCTTGCAAGAAAATAATTGTTTCATGATTGAATTGCTACCTCAACTTCAAATTTGATTGAAGAGATAGAGGCCTATGATTTTGATGCAAAACAGCCTTTCAATGGGTAACTCCTACACCACCACCTCGAGTTCTCTTTCCATCTCTCAATCCATGCCATTTCAGTCTAAACCTCAAATTCCAAGCTTTTCACAAGTTGCCCAAGATGAGAATTTCATTCCTTCATTATGTCCATCCCATCATGAATATTTTGTTCTTTTTCTTCCAAAGTTCCTTCTTTCTACAAAGGCAACCAAGACAAGAATTTTTACCCCCTTTGCAACCTCAAACAAATGAGGGAATTCGTTGAGCCCTAGCCCACCTCTCCTCTTACAGTCCGAATCTATTTTATGAAAAAGAAGAGGAGAAGGTTAAGGAGCTTATTAAAGATGAGCTTGCAAAATATCTAAAGGATTGAGCCGCAAGATTGAATGTCAAGCAAGTTCCCTTCCTAACTCGGCCTCTATCCGAGGTTGAGATTCAAGGACAGATGATGGAGACCGAAATTGCATAAGAACAAGCATGAGTGAATGATGATAAATAATATACTTGTTCCAATTATATATTCATATTAGTTCCATATCATCCAAGAGGTTGAATCATCATAAGTTGTAAAGTTGGTTGTAGAAGAGAAAACATTAGCCCTAAATAATCCAAAATAAGAACATGTGCTAGCTGAAGAAGAAATAATATCAAGTGTATCGGAGGTAATTCCAATGAGTGTAATGACCCTAATCGCCATGCATGTCAAGAGCTCACAGTAAATTTTGGAAAGTGTATTATTCTAAAGCAAGGTCATTCACACATAATGCAGTTAGACTTGAATATCTTCAAAGTTGTGAAAAAATAACACATAGGTTTTGAGGTTTCAAACTCTTTTCCCTCTTCATCTTTTCAAAGTTCTTATTTCCTAGATGAGTTTAATATTTCAAAATTTATGTTAGAGGATGAAGAAGGTTATGGTAAATAAAATTCCAACCCAGAGAGCATCATGGTGAACGAATTTGAACCTTTGACACAAATTAACAAAGGGGGAGGTATACTATTTATCGATATGGAGGAGTGTTTAGATGAAAAAGAACTTATGGAAATAGTCATTTTTGTTATTCCATTATTTATCCTTCAATACAAATTGCCTAGTTCTTTGCAAAGGAATATTCAAGAACCAATTGTTTCTCATAATAATCTTCTTGAGCTAAAATTTGAGGAATTGAATCTTCCATATGACTCATCGAAAGAAGAGGAAAATGAGCACACGGAAGAGGCAAAATTAGTTTCAAGAACCTAGAATGTAAACGACATTATTGGAAGTTTCTTTCTCCCAATTGTGGGTCTTGATTTTCTTAGTGAACCTCTACGATGGAGGGAAATATTCTTAAAGATTATGTTGTTTCCAGTAGTTCTCAAGAGCAAGTGGATGAAGGAGTTTAACCTTGGTTTTATGGTGGATGAGAAGGTTAAAAATGTAGGAAGATTTTTTCTCCAATTAGAAGAAGAGGAATTCATGCATGGACAAGCTTTAAGCACTTGCAAGTGGTTCAAAAATGGCTCAATTAAAATCTGCAAGCAATCTAGATGAGCTACGTGTTGTGGAGGAAATCCTTGTTGTGAAGAAAGAAAAGGGAATCGAAGAGAACATTGCTTCGGTACCATTCATCTAGGTGGAAGATAAATTATTTGTAAATGGGAAACAAGAGAGAAACCATATCATAGATAATCATCTTTTTCAAGGATGTCTGCATGGAAACTTTCTTGTTAAAGTTGAACCTTGGAGTAACAGTCATATTCAAAAGGTCAAACCATGTCCCATAAGGTATTTGGATTTTTGAAGACAAATGAAGAGTCAAAACCATTCACATTTACTTTATAATGTGAGGGTGAGTTTCACAGTCCCGAGGATCAGTTGTTATGTCTCTACAAAACAAATGCAGAGCAACTAAAAGAGGGATACTTTCTCTTTATAGTTGATGCCTTGGAGAGTCAGTGGAGAATTGGGCTTGTTTCAGTTTTTCACTTTCAGTTTCATACATGCCCATTGTCACATTATTTGCATGGCTACCCATTGTAAGGAGTGGAAGCTATTTTTCCCAACTAGTTTCAAGGTTCATTTAGCTCACCTATTCCTCTTGTTAGTATAGGATAGGAATAGGTTTGATTTTAACATAATAAGTGCCTCGACACAACTGCATGTTTCATTTGAAGCATTTTGGTATGTTTTTGTTTCACCATTACTCCTATAAAATGCATCGAAGGTTGAATTTCCAAAAGAGGGAGAAAATAATCAAGTACTCTATAAAGTTCCATAATGTTCCGATTCAAAGATATGTTTCGTTTAGAACTCCGTGGTGTGTTTTGGTGTAACAATGTTCGTGGTATTTAGATTTCAGTTGTTTCATGGTTCAACATCAAGTTTCGAATGACAATTATGACTCCATGCATAATAGATATACAAGGCTACTAGAATAATGCTTAGCAGCAGACAAGCATCCTCGAGAGGTCACCAAAAATTCATCTAATGGTGTCTCATCCAGTGTCAAGTAATTTTTGTTGAACAAAGAGATGACTAAGAAGTGTGTTGGATGGATCACGAAGGTTAATGAGTATGACATATATATCAAAGTTACCAAAATTTTCAAAGGTAAGGGTTTGTGTCAACAACTTGTTGTAGACACGGAATCAAAAGGTGATGAGAACGTGATGCTCTTAAACACTTATAAAGGTGATAACGAGGTTTACTGGTTATCCAAAAAGAATATTTTCCTTTTCTTAGGAGCATACATTGTGAATATGAATAAAAATCAAAGACAAACCTTTCATATTCGATATATTCCATATGTTCTACTAGATAATGTTCTCTTTCGAAGAGATTTGAATGGTGTTTTCCTTTAGTGCGTCGGACCGAACAGGTAAATAAGTTACTAGAAGAGTTTCACAATGGCTTATCTGGAGGACATTATTTTACACAAACAACTACTATCAAGATCATGCAATCCGATTACTATTGGCCGGATTTTTTTAAAGATGTCCATCTCTAGGTAAGAAAATGCAAGGAATGTTCTTTTTTCACGTGAAAATAGAGGTTTTGGCTCTTCCCCTTCACCTAGTTTAGGTTGACCAACCTTTTTTCTAGTGGGGATTAGATTTCATCTAGATGTTTAACCCTCCATATAGTGATGGACATAAATTGGTTCTCACTGCGACAAATTATTTCACCCACTGGACATAGGTCGTGACATTAAAAGATGGAAATGAGAAGGTTGTTCTTGATTTTCTACAGGGAATAATGACATGATTTGGAGTTCCATTTACGGTAATTTCAGATAATGCAATGGCATTCCTTGGTTGAAAATTAACTGAATGGGTTGTCAAGAATGGGGTTTATCTCAAAACCTCATCAAATTATTACCCACGGGAAATGGATTAGCTAAATCCAATAACAAAAATATCATATGGATCATCAAGTGCAATGGAAACTAATAGAAGAACTTGGCACACCCAGATCAATACCACCTTTGGGCAGATCGAATCACTCCCAAAAGAGCTATTCAAAATTCACCTTTCATGTTAGTTTATGGAAGGGAAGCTAAGATCCCACTATCTCTAGAATTACCTTCTTTGGAATTGGCACATCAACTAGAACTTATGGAAAATGATTCAATGACAATTAGGTACTCTGAACTAATGGAGTTAGAAGAAACAAGGAATAAAGAAATGAAAACCCTAGAAAAATAGTAGTATCAAGTTATAATATCTTTGGAAAAAGGGCATCCAACAAGGAATTCCATGAAGGAGATTTGGTTCTCAAATGGGATGTTGATAAGGCGGTTAAGCTAGGTATATGTGCTAAATTTAATTCCCTCTTAAGCAAACTTTATATTGTCACAAGTCAAAGAATAAAATTAATTTTAAATATCAAGGATTAATGGAGAGGAATTTCCCATTAATGTATACTAACTTTTAGACTTTGACATTTCAAAGCTTTACAAAATTTCCAAAGGCCATTCGGATTCCAAATTCCAAATTAAATTTCAACCTCCTCATCAAAGGGAAAATAAAATATGAAGTATACATTTTTAGGAGTTGCTCCTCACTCATGTCTTTCCTCAAATTTGGGAAACATTGGGGATACCGATCTTGGACAAGTAGATTTTCCAAACTTTTGGGTAAGGTTAAAGGCCCCTAACAAGAAGTCTTGGATGCAGGCTATATTTGATAGTGGGCTTGCTCGCTGCTAGTTTTCTTGCATCCATGCATTGTATTAAATTTTTCTTGGCTGTAGTAGCCCACTTTGATAAAGATTCTAGATCGGTAAAAAATGACGACAACAAGGTCATAATTAGACTGGACACCTACTTCTTTGAAGATTTATTTAAACTTCCAGATGTTGAGGAGTATGCAAAAATTTCACCAAAAGCTACAATTGAACATTGGGACAAAGAAACAAAAATGTGTACAAAAGTTATGATGAAGAGCTACTTGGCCAAGAATGTCACCAAACTTCCTAAGACAATATTTTGCTTAGATTTCATCCAAGAAGTAAATGATCTTATTGTGTTGTTCAAGATATTTTCAGTCTTGCTTCAAGAAGGGAGTTTTAAGAATGGATGTTCCTGTATATTGCCACTATAAAAAGAACAAATAATTCATATGATGGGGAGAGCATATCAAGTAGCTCAATTTGTTTTCAATTGAGTAATGTCTTGTCTTCAAAAACTTTTACATGACTTATTTCTTGGTTTATGTTGTAGCTTCCATGGGGGAATTCAATGGTTTAAATACAAAAGGTGTTAGAAGTACATCACAAATTTATGAATTTTATCCTCAAATCACGATGGATGAGGGAAGAAAACATTTCTGCAGGTCAATGATTCCTTTTTCGTTGTTCTCCTTTATCATTTTGAAAAAAATTTGTATAATCGAAGGATTTTTGATGAGGATTTTAAATAAGTACGGGAGTGAGGAGCCATTTATCTTCAGTTTCTAACATTTACATACATCAGATTCCCAGCTTTATGGGTGCCCCTAGAAATTTATGAAGATGTCCTAATGACAAATGGGTTTTGTTAGAATTGGTTTAGTAATTGTTGGATTATCACAAATCTAAAACAAATGACATAAGGCAAGAGTCCAGTTTCCCATTTCAATCAAAAAGATATATAAAGCAAAGAATGTGGATGCATAAATTTCTAAAGTTACTTTGCGAACCTTTCATCCCATAACCAACTTTGACTACTGGGGTAAGTTCAATGAAACAGATTAGCTAGTTCTCACGTGCCTCAACTAGAGGATATTTGGATTCACTGTCGATGAGGTTATCATCAGGAAACAAGAATATGAAAGATTGACTTTGGATGAGGTTAGAAAATTTGGTATTGTGGAGATTCCAAAGGAATGGAGGATGATGATGAAGTGTTGGATCTAATATACAAGGGTAATAATGTTGCCAATCAACCTTTGCCATGGATTGATTGGTATCAAGAGGAGCATTACAATACTAAGGAAAGGTTTGGGCACATTTTACAAAGGACATATGATTGGTTAGCTACCTTTGGAATTTCACCCAAAGGGTTAGATCAATCTATAAGGGCAAAAACCCAACCAACAATGAGTCTGCCTACACCCACAAAAGGAGAAAGGTCTACCCTTAGGGCCAATATGCCTCCTAGAAGATTTCATTTGTTGTTAGAAGTTCCTCTCTTTCCAAGGCTCCTACTTCTAAGTTTGTGTCTTCTCGTAATATCAATATCGAAGTTGTTGAAGTTATTGATTCTCTAGTTGTGTCACAAAATCTTCCACCCCCTCCTTCCTGCCATTATCACTTCCTCTATCATTACCTTCTACTTCTCCACTCATCTCTTCTTTTCCATCCCCATCCATGGCCCAAGTATTTTCATCCCTTCCTATCCTCTCAGTAGGGGAAATGATTGGGTCTCCAGTTTCCACTTCATTGTCTCAACAAATTTCATTTACTTCTATTTCAAATTCTAGTCCCATTGCATCTAATCCTAAGGCTATTCTCACATCCACCCCATCTATCATTACCACCTCCATTTCATTTCCAACCAATATTACTAAAGGCTATTTTTTTATCTAGTGCTCTAGGTACTCAATTGACCATGTCACTTTCATCCGTATCTTTATACCATAATGGCTATATCGCAAAACCCCAAAGAAAAAAAAAGGTACCTATGGTAGATGTGATAGATTTAAGTGTGTTGGAACTCGTTGGTGCTAAAAATAGTCTCACCCCATTTTTCCATTGAAAAATTTATCAATTTATGGCCCCCGCCATAAATTATATCCCCGTGCTATGCATGAGAGTTCACCGCCTTCCTTTTGTTGTCGTAATCATTCCTTTTTGGACCAAAGATCATGTATAAAACCAAAATTGTTTCCTCATTCCCCTACCCATCCGAAAAGGTCTATATTTGGGTGTAAAAACTTGGGCTCTCTCATTCTTTCCAGCTTCCACAAATAAAATTTGTTTTCTTTGTCATTTTTCCCTAAATACTTGAGGAAAATGAATGGATGTGGCTTAGAGAAATTCATTTGAGCTTTATAATGCTTTGAATTCTCTATCCTAGGAGAAAATTTCACGTCTGTGCTCGTAGTTGTTTTTCTACATTTTACGGTTTGATGCGCGTTTCTCCGGTCAAATTTGCATCCTTACCTCAACGAGAAATGTGGCCTCTTTTGGTTAGATGCGGCTCGGAGGGGTACTTCATAATTTTATAAATCTCATCAACTTGAAAACCTATCTACGTGGAAGAACAATGCTCATTTGAAAGTTCACTTTTTGGTTTGGCCTTGCAGTTGCGTCGAGAGGACACATGGAGGTTTCGCTTTGCTTTTCACCGGACTTAAACAAATATTTATGTAGCTGGTACAGTTTGGTGGAATAGGGACATGTGGCGAGCCAGCACTCATTCAGGGTCTCCGTTTGGGCACCATTTTGAAATTGTGCCATGAAGACACGTGGAGGCTTCCGTCGGGGCTTCCCATACTTAGTCTTTTTCAAAAAGGTTTTAAGGTTCCTATGACACATGGAGAAACCATGCATGTTTGAGGATCATCCCTTGAAGTTTAATTTAAACAAGCGGCAAGAGGACACTTGGAGGCCTCCGCTCACTTTGTATTTTTCTTGGAATTTTCAACGACCAAAGGAGACGCTCGGAACCTCGACACATGGCGCCTTCCGCTAAGCTTTAAACCTTCATAAAAATCTTGTCGCATGCACGAGACACGTGGTGAGTCCGCGCTCTTTCATGGTCTCAACTTTTTGGGACCATCTCAAGATGTGCCATTGTGACGTGTGGTAGTTTGAAAAGTCGAGGGGCAGGGCGCAGACCATCGGAGGCAACTTGGATTTTGGCTCTTGTTACCAAAAGGATTAAAACATCAAAATGGCCTGCAAACCCGGCAAAAATAGTCAAAAAATTTCCCGATCAATAGCGGAGGTGTGGACCTTTGGAGAAAATTTGGAAAAATTTTTTTGAGAAAAAGGAGTTAAAAGTAAAAGGGAAGCATGGTTCCACTAGGACCCACATTAGAGACTAGAAACAGAAGGGTGGAGTTGCAGGAAAATTTGGAAAATTTTCCTTTACCAAAAAGAGGTGAAATAGCATAATTTGGCCATAGTTCCTTTATTGACCTTTAGACACATGTCGACTCATTTCTCAAGGACGATGAGGTTCGGAGAAAAATGTAAAAATTTTACATTTTTCCAAAAGTTATAAAAGGAAAAGGGAACCCGCAGCCCGCTCTAAAATGGATCTCCCACGTGGAGCAGTCTAAATTCAAAATTTAAATCAATGGTTGATGTGCATCGTATCTGATTTTTCCACCATTTTCACTCCGAGCTCCGGGATGCGTATTCTTATGGTTTTTTATTATTTCTTGGAGTCTCCTACACGCCAAATGAAGAGGAGCATTAATCTGGAGGCCTGGTTTGGTGGGGAAGGTCTTAAAAGGTCTCTCACCATTAATATGCAATCTAACTATTGGATTCGGCCTGATTTTTCTTTCCTTGGCATGAAAAATACTGTTGATATATGGTTTTGATGAGGAAAATCGAGGACGTCTTTTACCATTAAGACGAGATCTTATTTTGGGCTTAATCCTATCTTCCATTTTCTTTACCGAGCACACAAGGAACTAGATTTGACATATTAGGGGCTGAGAAGTGGTTGGTGAGTAAAGGGAAGAGTGATCTACTAGGAGAGGGAGTTGAATGTGGGAGAGGCTCGAATAGATCGCCCGAGCACTGACAACTTTTACAAATTTGATTCTAGGATTCACAATCGAGATCATGGTGAGCACGGGTTCATTGAATGTCTCCTGGTTTTGGGGGAAGGCTTTGTTGTAAAATGTTATAAATAGGCATAATTTTTTTGTAAAAATGGTTGGAGGTTAGAGGTTGGTATTCTAGAGTGTTAGGAGTTAGAAACTCGATTTCCTAAGAGAAATCTTTGATAGAGCTCATCTTTCTAAGGGACTGTTTGAGAAACTTGTATATCTCTTTTGTGTTAAACTTGATCATGTCAAGGTGGTTGAGTGCTACCATTGACAAGCTCTTAGACTGTTCTAGAAACTTTCCCTACTAATAAGTTTAATCGAATTTGAGTTATTCCCGTGTTAACTACGAAAAATTAGTGTCTCTGCTTCATTTAAGAATGTCTGCAAATAGTTGTATTCGCTCCTATTGCAATATTATAGTGAAATTTTTGTGAAATCAAACAGATCTTATCCCTATGACATGTTTAATGGTATCTGTAATTTCATTTCAAGAATCTCCTTCATCTTGGATGAGATAAAATGATTTAAAATCAACATACTTTTGTCATTTTTTCATAAAGATTATCTGTAATTCTTTGGGTGTACCTTAGGCGTGGTTAATAAAAACTATAGTGTTTAATTGGGTCCTCTAATTCAAGCCTTCATGTTAGGGTCTTCAATATTATTTGAAAATGTGCTGATTTGGGCCTCCATTGAAGCACACCTTCTAGTTGAAGGAACCTCTTGACTGATTACTCAAGCTTTCTCATTGTAAAGTTGCTCACTATTGTAAAGTCCCTCCAAAGGTCTTGTATAATCAACTTTATCCTACTTCACCTCCCACCAAATTCATTCTAAAACAATTAATCATACCCATACTACCCCTATTTGTCATGTGTATACAAATGCAAATTTTTTACCACCAAAACATGTAGAAACAATTAGGTTTTCATTGTCTTTAGTGGCCTAAACCTTTCTTAGAAAATATCTCCAATATCTAGAGTGACAACTAGTGAGAGTTAGGTTTTGTTGCATTGATCATATTTTCTTCAAGGTTTTCTTAATAATTTCACAAGGAAGGAAATCTCCATTTCCTCCTGAGCAATGAGCTACAAAAGGGTTCTCCCACCTTGGTTGAAGGCAAAGCCATAAAGTAGTGAGGATAAATACAATCCTCTTGAGGGTGCTATCCATTTCTCCACATCCGAGTGAAAAAGGGCTAGTTAGATCCCATACCCATCTACAAAATGACTCATTATGATCTATCTCGTCTCTAAGATTCGTGCTAAACCTATGATGCTTTTGCTCACGCTTTGGGGAGAATCAATTTGGGTACCAACACCTTACCGGTGTTCACATCGGGGACATAGTGATTGTAGTTCATATTCAGACTCAGTAAACACTTTATGTGTGCTCAAAATGCTAATACATCTTTTCAAACATAATTTTGTGTTTGGGCTTGTAAGAAGTTTTCAAATTTACAAGAATATGTGCAACTCTTTATTTTCTACACCTAGTGCACTAGCTTTCATTGATTAATCTTGGTAAAGAAGAGTCGGAGTATTTCCATTTCTAGTTGCTAGTGTTGTGAGACATTTGATAGATCATATTTTAGTGCATTTTCACAACTAAGGTGGAAATCCTTAGTGTCAACTCCTGTTGATCTTATTCCCGATGAGTACTAGTGTCTTAACCTCTATCAAGTGAGATTTGTTACCAATATTTGTAATCTTTGGAAGGAAGAAGATCTTTCTTTGCTAGGGATCCTGCTAGGACATTATTTCTAGAGTTAGTAAAATCAAAGTCGGAAGGAAGAAAAGCCTAGAGAGTTGTTGAGATCATCAAACAAGAAAAGGATCTCCATTGATGAAAGTGATCGTCATGTCATTCAAGACTACCATTCGAGTTCTTTTGAATCAAGTAGCCTCTTTGTGGAATTTAATTCTCCGAGTTGGAGAGGGGCCTTCATTGGATTTTGAAAATTTTTCTTCTCATTTCGCCCTCTATCTTTTAAGAAGTTGATAGGGATTTCCAAGAAACTAGTTTTTAGGGATATCCATTTTGAAAGTTATACTCCCTGTGTTTCAAGACCCTCTCGCCCCTTATCAATTTTTATCCCATCCAAGGTCACCTCCTCAAAACAACATAACTCGCCCCACCCGTAGCTCCATTTGTTGTAAATACCTTTGGACCTATAAATTTTGTAGGGATGGCTGGTTATCCAAATGCAATTCCTCAAGATGTAAGGAATAGACTACCAAAGTTCCAAGGAAACAATGCTATAACTGGTGATTAACATCTAAAGCTTTTTATCAATATGATGGAAGACTTTGAGATTGAACATGAAGATGTATATATCAAACTATTTATCCATACTTTGGAAGAGGATGCAAGGGAGTGGTATAAATCTTTCCAGATAATTCAATTGATTCTTGATAGAGATAAGCAATGCATTTAGATTGCAGTATGGTGATAGAATTGACCCTAAGTTTCTTTTGAAGGAATTTGAAAACATAAAAAGAATCCTAATGAGTCAATACATGATTTCAACACAAGGTTTAATAAGACCTTGAGGAGATTACCTATTATGATAAGGCCATGTGATGAATCATGTTTGATCAAATATTCAAATGCATTTGATAAAAATGTTGCTTACTACTTGAGGGACAAAAACCCTACTAATTTGAGGTAGGCATTCACCATGGCCCTACAAATTGAGAATAACATCAAGGCAATTAGAAATCCTCCAAAAAGGGAGGGTGTAAAACTAATTAACCCAGAAAAACCTCAGACAAGCAAGGCTGCTGATTTGGAGGAAGTTGTGAAAACTTTGGCAGGGGATGTCAAAGAAATATCATACAAATTAGCCCGGGTAGAAAAGGGGATTGGGCAGAGCTCACAAGGTCAACACAAGTAGCAAGGCCAAGACAGGTTCACAAATCACCAAAGATCTGATGATAGAGGCAAGGGACCTATGGATTTACAACAGACAGGTCCCAAACTATGGATAACAGAATGGTACTATTATCCAAGATAAGCCCCGCTTATTTTGGCTAACTTTCCTTCATCCATCCTTCTTTGTGCCTCGGCCTAATTTTTCCACATTTCAAGCACTCAAAATTACTTGGAAATGGCTTCATCGGATAGAGAATTTTCTCACCTTTCTAGAAAGGTAAAAGAAAAATTCTAACTCCTTGTATTTTGCAAGTTATGGCTCGGTGGAGTTTTTGAGGGAAATTTTCCCTGGGAAGGCCCACAACCAATAGGAATGTGCCATGTGGCAGTGGAATGGTGGGTTAGCGGAGGTAAGTTAGAAAATCACCAAGGAGTGGGCGGCGCGCAAAGGAAAAATTTTACACGCAGCCCGCCAAGAAGAAGGAAAAGAAATGGTTTGAACCCGCAGACAAATGAAAATGTGCCATGTGGTGGCAGAGATCGGACCAGCAGGGGTAAGTTGAAAAAGTGGTCAAAAAGGCGTAAAGGAAAAAAATTTCCCATGCAGGCCCGCAGAGGAAAGAAAGTTGATTAAGGCCCACGCCAAATCAAAGTGTGCCACGTGTCCATAAAACCGGCGGGAGTCGGAGGGGCGGAGTAAATTTTGGATTTTTGCTAAAGTGGTAGAAGGTGCAAAGTAAAGAATTGTCCCTGCGGGCTGCAAGGAGGAAATGGAAATTTTGGTTAAATCCTGCAAGCTTAATAGGGTGGTGACATGTGTCCTATTCTCGGTGGAGGTCTGGGCGTGGGTAGAATTTGGAAATTTTGCCAAAGTGGTCAGCAGCGTCAAAGGAAAAATTTGGAGCACGTGCCCACTAGCAAATAAGGTGGTGACACATGTCCCAGAGTGGCGAGGCATAGAGCTTTTGGGGATTTTTCCCAAATTCAAAAAAAGGGAAAAATTTTAGGTTTCGGCCCGCCGACCTAATTTTTGCCCTAGTTTTGCCCTAAATCTTTAGAGGGGCATATCTTTCAATCCAGAGCTCAATTTTTCTTGATTTTTGTGTCATTGGAAAGCTATTGAAGTCCTCTACATGATGGAATCTTCAATTTTGTTTTTGGTGGATTTTAGTTAGAGAAAATTAGAAAACGCCTTTGGCATGGGGAAAAGAGTAGAACCGACATTCAACCACCATTTTTAATGCAGTATGGCTTCCATTCTTCTCCAGCATGGTCAAAAATCTTGGGGAATGAACTTTTAAGGGTACTCATGCTATTTTTATGGATCTGGTCAGTGGTTGAATCATTCATTTCAATTTTCCCATGTTTCTCCTTCCTGAACTCGGGTTTTCATTGTTAAAAGCCAGATTTGGCTCATTTGTAAAGGGTTGGACATTTTTTATGTTCTACAGCTCCCTCCTTCACCCTTGGCAAGTGAATTTGTTGAATATTAGACCTTATTAGGGACTACAACATGTTTTTTTACCTCCTTGCTATCAGAATGCACTTGTATTTAAAAATGGAAATGACAATGCAAGCTCTCTTAATGAATTTTTAATCCTTTCTTGTGTTGTTTGCTCTATCCCGATCTTTCATTACAATTTTAACAATTTTTGCATGATTTGTGTTGCATTTTTATAATCTGTGTCAATCTGTAGAAATAGATGTTCACCACTCCTTTGGTGTATCACCTTGTTAGTTTAGTTTTATCTTCTTTTCTTTCTATCCTTGTCTCCTTGGCAGAATTAGAGTAGAATTTTGAGTTAAACCTCTACAAATTTCATGCATACATCTGATCATAGGAGTAGAGGAACCGGCCTTTAATACGGAGAGTTTTTTCCCATTTTTGCAAGTCCCACACTTGGGGAAAATATTCCATGTTGTGCAATCACACTAAATGACCCAATTCTCACTTGCAAATCTGAAGGTCATTTAGGGGTGTTGTGATTTGCACTAATAGTTTTGGCACACCCAGTGGGACCTTAGAGGTCTTCATCTTCATTAAAACAAAGTTGATGTGCATTTGTTGTAAGTTTCTTGCTTAAAAAGATCCCCGATTTGCACATCCTGGTGACTTCAAAGAGATAAATCAATGAGTTTCAGCAGTCCAAGTCGATGATTCATGAGAAGGATCCAAACAAGGTCAAGGGCTAGAGAAGAGGGGTTTTCGAGAATCTACAGTTATCCCCAAGAAGAAGAGATAGGGGAAGAATAATTCAAAGGTCTCCATCTCCACCAAATGTAACTCTATCAACTCCTCTACCTAGTAGACCTTCCACCCAATCAACAAAGGTTCTCAAAGCCAATCGAATGGCACAACCCAACCCTTATGTCAACTTCACTGGTAGCAGCCCACTTGCTCTCAATGCACAAAACCCGGGCCCATTTGTAGCATTCAAGAACATCCCATACTTTACTTGGGGAAAATCGACCACTCCCGGTGATCATGTCAAAGACATTGCTAATGTTTGTGCAATCCATGAGATTGTTGAGATGCAAATCACTATCAAATTATTGACATCTTCATTCAAAGGAAAGCCTTGCAATGGTTCAGAGTCTTGGGGCATGCTCTATCCAAAATTGGAACCAACAGTGCATTGCTCTCCATGATCGGTTTGGAGAAAAGGGAGATAATTTGTCTCTATTAGAACAACTGATAACTATCAAGAGAGCTCCTAATCAGCAAACAGACTTCAATTTCAGATTTCAAAGGACATGGGATAGAATCCTAGTGACAAGTAAGGCAAACAGATTAAGGTGCTTTCTTATACTATCTCAAAGCTTTAAATTCCCGATACTTCTATGTTAATCCAATCCATGGGAGGTGCAAATATACCCGCAGCTTATAGCATCACCATTAGGGATGAGAATTGTTTGATCAAGCTGGTAAACCGGGGCATAGGCCTCCCATGCCCTTATATATAAACTTAGAAAACCCAAGCACTAGTCAAGAACCTACTTTAGCTCATATTCCCACTCCTAGAAATCAGAGTTCAAATGAAACTTCTACTTCATCCTCTAGTTACTCAAATGAACTTTAAAAATTCATGAAACAATTACAAAATTTAGGCAATGAGCTAGTTACACTCAAGAGGAAGCAATCCGAAAGTCTTAGACCTCCTTATCAGCCTCAAACTCAGCCTAATAGGCCACCCAATCCAGCTACAAATCAAAATCAAGTAAGGCCTCGCCAATGCAGACCATTTCTACCCTATAACCCCAATGTTGCATCTACCTCTAAATCCTTAGTGCCCGATTGCAGTAATATAGCTCAAGAGTATGATTAGTCACCAAGCCGGGCCGTGGGGAAAGGGATTGTGTGAGAAACTCGGTCTTGAGAAAATCAATGGAAACAAACAATGGGAAGGATGTTGTTTTGGCATTGCAAGACAACCAAGAAAAAAAAGAGGTGTTAAAGAAGAGAATGGTGGTGTGCTCACTCCTTGTTGGACCCAAGACATAATGCACTTCTTATAAATGGACTCTATGCCCTCCAGAGATGAACAAAACCAAGAGAAGACACTTTAGATGCAGGGTTATTCCATATACACTTGTTGATGGTATATTGTTCAAAAGGGATATAAATGGAGTGTTCTTTGAGATGCATCGGGACAAATAAAATTAAGAGAATGTTAAAAGAGTTCCATGATGGACCAGTTGGGGTCATTTTTCTCCATGAGTGACAGCCCTCAAGATTATGAATGCTAGCTATTATTGGCCCAAGGTGTTTAGTGATTGTTATGCATGGATCAAGAGGTGCAAAAATTGTGCATTCTTCACGGGCAAGGAAATATTAGCATCCCTTCCATTACACCCAATTTCAATTGACCTGAGTCATTCATACAATGAGGTTTGGACTTCATTGGAGTCATTAACCCAAACTCAAGCCAAGGACAAAAGTGGATTCTAACAAAGAATAGACTACTTCACCAAATGGACTGAGGCGGTGGCACTCAAAGAGGCAAATGAATCTAACATTCTAGACTTCTATGAGGGGATCGTAACTAGATTTGGTGTACTACCACTATAATATCGTATAATGCATTGGCATTCATAGGATCAAAGGTAACCGAATGGGCTGTTAAGAATGGGTTCTATCTAAACACTTCATCAAATTATTACCCTCAAGGTAGTGGCCAAGCTAAGTCTACCAACAAGAACCTATTAAAGATCATCAAGAGAAATCTTGATGAAAATCTGAGGACTTGGCACACTAAACTTAAATCATCCTTATGGGTTGATAGGATAACTCCCAAGAGATCCAGGTAACTCTCCATTCAGACTTGTTTATGGAAGAGAGGCAATCTTGCTTATGTCACTTGAGTTACCAACGTTGGAACTCATGAAGCAATTGGAATTGTTAGAGTTTGAACCCATAGAGGTTAGATATCCATAATTGTTGGAACTCCAAGAAATCAAAGAGCATGCAGCCCAGAAAATGGAGAAGGACCAAGCCTTGATCAAGAGAACCTTTGATAGGAAAGATAAGGCTAGAACCTTCCAAGTTGGAGATTTAGTGGTGAAATGGGATGCAGACCGAGAAAAGCCAGGAAGGCATTCAAATTTTGATGCCATTTAGAGTGGCCCCTACATGGTCACAAAATTTAAGAACAACAATGCCTTCCAATTGTCTACATTGGATGGTGAAGAACTGTATATTCCAATTAATGGAATCCATCTAAAGCATTGCTACTAGAAGGGAAACTCCTCACCTTGTACATATTAGCTTAGATTTTCATTCCTCCAAGTGCCTCACTGCACAAGGTTTTGTTGTAGCTTAGTTTTACATTTCCCTAAGTGCTTTGGCACAAGCTTTGTTGTCCCAAGGATGCATCTTTGCAGGCCATGTTCCAGATCAAGTGATGTTCTACTCTCACAATCTTCTTTCTAGAAATTTTCTAATGAGTTGAGAGTACCAAGCAGTTAAGTTGATGACTCCATTGCCCAATGGATTGCTTGTGTAGCCTGGTCACTTCATCCAAAAGAGGCGAGATGATCCCTCTGAGTCACCAAATTGTTATCCAAAATAAGCCCCTGCTTATTTTGGCTAACTTTCCTTCATCCTTCCTTATTTTGTGCCTCAGTTGAATTTTTCCACTTTTCAGGCACTCAAAATTATCTGGAAATGGCTTCATCAAATAGAGAATTTTCTCACCTTTCCAGAAAGGTAAAATTTTCCTTCTAACTCCTTGTATTTTGCAAGTTATGGCTCGACGGAGTTTTTGAGGGAAATTTTCCCTGGGAAGGCCCACAACAAGTAGGAATGTGCCACGTGGTAGTGGAATGGCAGGTCAACGGAGGTTAGTTGGAAAAAATTGCCAAGGAGTGGGCGGGGTGCAAAGGAAAACTTTTCCCGTAGGCCTGCCAAGGAGAAGGAAATGAAATGGTTTGAACCTACTGGATGAATGAGAATGTTCCACGTGGTGGAAAAGATCAGACCGGTGGGGGTAAGTTGAAAAAGTGGTCAAAAAAGGTGCAAAGGAAAAAAATTTCCCACGGGCCCGCAGAGGAATGAAATTTGATTAAGGCCCATGCCAAATCAAAGTGTGCCATGTGTCCATGGCGGCAAGTGAGTCAAAGTGGCGAGTAAATTTTGGATTTTTTCCAAAGTAGTAGAAGGCACAAAGGAAAGAATTGGCCCACAGGCCTACCAAGGAGGAAATGGAAATTTTTGTTAAATCCCCGCAAGTGAATAGGCGGTGACACGTGTCCCTGTTCTTAGCAGAGCAGAGGTTAAGGGCATGGGGAGAATTTGGCAATTTTGCCAAAGTGGTCGTATTGTCAAAGGAAAATTTGGAGCGCATGCCCATAGAAATAAGGTGGTGACACATGTCCCGAGAGAGGTAAGCGCATGGAGCATTTTGGGGAA
The DNA here is from genome assembly GCA_018340775.1 of Taxus wallichiana var. yunnanensis. Taxonomy (NCBI): domain Eukaryota; kingdom Viridiplantae; phylum Streptophyta; class Pinopsida; order Cupressales; family Taxaceae; genus Taxus; species Taxus wallichiana. Next base: position 835,014,361 of record CM031240.1, read on the forward strand.
TTTTCCCAATTTCAAAAAAGGGGAAAAAATTAGGTTTTGGCCGGCGACCTAATTTTTGCCCCGCTTTGTCCTAAATCTTCATAGGGTCATATCTTTCCATCCAAAGGTCAATTTTTCTTGATTTTGGTGTCATTGGAAAGATATCGACATCCTTTACATGATGGAATTTTCAATTTTGATTTTTGGTGAAGTTTAGTGAGAGAAAAATGAGATAATTTCCTTTGGCATGGGGAAAACAGGAGAACCGACATTCAACCACCATTTTTAATGCAAAGTATGGCTTCCTTTCTTCTCGGCAAAGATGGAAAATCTTGGGGAATGAACTTTTAATGGTACCCATAATATTTTGATGGATCTAGTCGGTGGTTTAATCATTCATTTCAATTTTCCCGCATTTCTCCTTCCGAACCGGGGTTTTCATTGTTAAAAGTCGATTTGGCTCATTTGTAAAGGGTTGGATGTTTTTATGTTTCAGTAGGCTCCCTCCTTCACCTTGGCAAGTGAATTTGTGGAATATCGAGACCTTTTTAGGGACTCGCAACATGTTTTTTACCTTGTTGTTGTAATGCATTGTATTTAAAAATGGAAATGACAATGCAAGCTCTGTGAATGAATTTCAATCCTTTTTGTGTTGTTTGTTCTATCCCGATCTTTTATTACAATTTTAGTAATTTTTGCATGATTTGTGTTACATTTTTATAATCTGTGTCAATCTACGAAATAAATGTTCACCACTTCTTTGGTGTATACCTTCTCAATTTAGTTTTATCTTATTTTCTTTCTATCCGTGTCTCCATGGCAGAATTAGAGTAGAATTTTAAGTTAAACCTCTACAAATTTCATGCATACATTAGATCAGAGGAGTAGAGGAACCACCCTTTAATTTGGAGAGTTTTTTCCCATTTTTTCAAGTCCCACACTTGGGGAAAAGATTCCATGTTGTGTAATCAAACTAAATGACCCAATTCTCACTTGCAGATCTTAAGGTCATTTAGGGGGTGCCGCTGATTTGAACTTACAGTACTTGATCCTTTGGCTTCCAAAGTTGCCATTGTGGAGGAGATGGATGTCATTGATTGGTGTGACAGATGTTTCATGCCCCATGCTTCATGTGAGGAAGATCAGCAAGAAGAGGAAGAAACTTATGATGATATCTGTATCAAACAAAAATCATACCCCACCTCATGCCCAAGTTGTCAAAAATCTTGTGCCATCTCATGAATGTGTCTACCTTCCTTTCAATGTTGCCTTGCCAAAGTTTTTCCCTTATGATATATCCTAAGTCTTGAGTCGGATCAAGATCTCGGTTCCAATTGTTGAATTTCTTAGAATTATTGAGCACAAGAAGAGGGCTCTTGAGTATTTGGGGATGAAAGAGGAGAAGAATGCCCCAAGTAGAAATATAAATATTGTGGAGACTCCACCAGTCATTGAAGAATTAGAGGCACCACCAAAATCAGAAGAGCTAGATGAACCACTTGAGGTTTATTTGGGAACATCCTTGGTAGATTCTCATCTGAATGTGGATCCATTCTTCACTACCTTGATCATTAAGGATAGCTTGTTGCACAACCGTATGTTCTATTCAGGGGCATCATGTAATGTTATGCCTTTAGAAGTTATGAATGAATGAATATCAAAGTAGTGATTGCATATGGGAAGTGCACCGCTATGGATTCAGAGAGGTGCCGGTGGTGGGGTGTGTTAAGGGTTTGGTAGTACAACTTGCAACCTATCAAGGAAGGAATTTGATGCTTGATGTAGTTATCATGTTGATTGCCTAGCCAAGTGGGGTATGTTGTTATCTAGAAATTGGGCTGCAAGTATTTGTGGGAGTGTTCAAATGGATATGTCCTATGCCACTATCCCAATCGAGGGCAACATTGTCAAATTCTATGGGTAAAACAAGATGTTGTAGCTTATTGAGGATCCCAACAATGCATCCTATGAGATATTGTACACAAGTGTTGATGTTGATAACTTTGTAGGATTTGTTGATGGAAAAGAGCACAAGATTGAAGAATGTAAGTGTCTTGAGCAAGCGGGCTCTCCTTGGACTTTATTTTTTGATGGAGCTTGCTCCAAGTTTGGAAATGGTGTTGGTGTTGTTCTGATCTCTCCAGGCCAAGAAAATTTTGTCTTTCCCTTCAAGCTCAACTTTGAGTGCACTAATAACATTGCTGAGTATGAGGCACTATTGGTAGGTCTGAGGATTGCATGGAAATATGGTTTTAAAGACATCATTGTTAAAATATATTCAAAATTAATTGTTAGGAAATTCATAAAACTGTATGGCACAAAAAATCAATGAATGAAACAATATAAACATGCAGTTTGGGATCTCACTGAGATGATTGATTCATTCAACATTGTGCATCATGATAGGAAGTTTAATTATTTGCAAAGACATGCTTGTTGTGTTGGGACATCGGTTTGATAATTGTACAAATTCCCCATATTGTGAATATGATGTTGAGGTGCTAACAAGGCCATCTGCACTCGACAACATTAAGCATTCGTAGGTTTTGATGATGATGCTCAGGTCAAAATATTTTTTCAGAATAAAGGAGAGTTTTCTAATCAAAATATCGATTGGGAGCCAATAGTGTGCGTAGCGAAGGTAAATAAACCTTGTTTGGCAAAGGCATCATCCAACTAAAACCACTACCACTCCTAGAGGGCGGGTTGCTCTTGATTCCAATTTTGATAACGTTGATTGCATTATTATTAAATGCATGGTAGCCTCAAGGAATATTGATGAGCATTACCTTGGAACAAAGGAGAGACCAAGGAACATCCGGTTAGGAAGAAATCTCGGTAATGAGGATAAGTAGTCCTACATTCAATTATCTTGAAAGGTATCAAGACCGCATGTCTTGGACTTATTCTCGAGTGAAGGCATAAAGAGAGGATCTGTTTCAACATGAGATTCCCTTGGAGTCCAATGCAAAACCATTCGGGTAGAAACAGAGGCCAATCAATCCACTCCTATCTCTTAATATGAAAGAGGAACTAAAGAAGTTGAGGGATGGAGGGATTATTCAGCCCACAAGGTATTCTTCTTGGGTTGTAAACCTAGTACTGATCAGTAAAGAAGAATGGTGACATCGCCGTGTGTGGATTTTAGAAATCTGAACATAGCATCAATGAAGGATAATTATCCTTTACCAAACATGGAAAACATGTGCAGAAGCTAGTAATCGGTTTACGAGCTACTTTCTACCCTCGGATGGTTTCTCCGGGTTATAACCAAGTTATGGTGAAGTAATCAGAAATAATTAAGACATCTTTTACCACTCCTGGGGACTTATGTGTATGTCAGATGCCCTTTTCTCTAATGAATGCTAGAGTAACCTTTCAAAGACCAATGGATGTTTCTTTTTGCCGGTTACATCAATGATTTTATTGTTATCTAGAAAGTGAGGTGATCACTTGCTACACTTGGAAAATATGCTGATAATATGTAGAGAGTATGGCATTTCACTCAATCCAAAGAAGTGCCATTTTGGAGTGCGAGAAGGAAAAGTTACTTGGTCAATTTGTGTCACTAGAAGGAGTGGTGATTGATCTAGAAAGGGTAGAGGCCATCAGCAAGGTCCCAGTTCCAAGAACCAAGAAGGGAATCTAGTCCTTCTTTGGGCAAATAAACTTCATCGAATATTTATCTCAAACTTTGTTGAGTTGACCATTCCAATCACCTCCATGTTAAAGGACTAGGTCATCAAGTGGGAGGAGGATGTCATTCAAGCTTTCAATGGGATTAAAGAGGCATTAAAGCATGCACCAATTCTAGCATCTCCAAATTATAAGAAGCCCTTTCAACGGTTCTCTTTGCTTCATAGAACACCATTGCATTTGTCCTGTCTCAAAAGGATGATGAAGGAAATTTGAGAGGCTGATTTCCTTTTTCACTAAGGCATTTCAGGGAGCTGAGTGAAATACACTATTATGGAGAAACAAACATTTTCCTTGGTAAAAGAAACAAAGGTTTTCAAGCCTTATGTATTTTGAGTTCTAATATTTTTGCTTTTGTTCCCAGCACCATGATGAAATACATCTTATTAGAGATGGAAGTCACAAGCAAAAGGTGCATGTGGGTGAACAAGTTGCGGGAATATGATATGGATATCCAAACCATGAATTTGGTGAGAGGTTTGGGCTTGGCTAAGCTTATGGATGAGAGAAACTTGCAAACTGTTGAGGTGAATGAGGTAGGAGAAGGAAGGAGAGATGTATTTGAGAAACTAATGAGTTCTGAGTGGTACAAGGATGTGATTTTCCATCTCGAGACATTTATACGCCCGAGTATTTGAGTAAGAAACTTAAAAGGGCCATTAAGTTGGCTTCCCATAAATATGTCATTACTTATTATGGGTTAGCTTGGAAGAACTCGGAGGGATTCCTCTTAAGGTGCATTACTAAATATGAATCCCCAAGATAATTGTTGATCTTCATGGAGGATTTTGTGGGGGGAATTTTTCTGGAAGGGTCACAACACACAAGATCCTGAGGGTTCATTTTTGGTTTCCAACTCTTTTCAAGGATGCAACACTTTTGTTATAAGATGTGAGAGTTGTCGGTGCTTCTCTCGAAGATTGAAAGCTTTAGGCTCCCTTCCTTTATAGCCTATATCAATTGAAGCTCCATTTAAGCAATGGGAATGGTATTTATTGGTGAGATTTCAGACCCTTCAAGTGTTGGCCATAAGTGGATTCTTGTAGCCATAGATTACTTCACCAAGTGGGTAGAGGCAATCCCACCAAAAGGGAAACACACCAAATTGTCATGGACTTCATGTTGAACCATATCATCGTAGGTTTGGGGTGCCAAGTCAAAGTTTTTGCTGAAAATGCCATGAGCTTTAGAGCTAAACCCTTGGTGGCAATGTTCAAAGAATATGGGATGAATTTGACATGTGCTTCTAATTATAATCCCTAAGGAATTGGACAAGTTGAGTCCAATAATAAAAATTTGCTAAAGATTATCGAGAAGAACCTTGGAGCTCAACAAGAGAAAATGGGGTGAGAATTTGAAGTTTGTTGTCCTGGGTGACAATCTTGTTAAAAGGGCCACTTTGGAAAGAGTCCATTTGAGTTGGTGTATAGAACTTAGGCCCCGATTCCCCGCATACGTAATTATCCTCATATCAGTTCATGCAATAACATGAAAGATCAAGAAGTAAGTCCATATGATGCCCGTATTAACTGTGATTGTTGAACTTGATGAAGAAAGGAGGGCATCCCATCAAAGGCATATAAAGTTCATAGAGAAGTGAAGAAGTTGTTAAACAAGAAGGTCAAATTTGAGCTTTCAATGTTGGGGACCTTGTGCTACTATGGGATAATAGGTGTGAGGATAAGCGAAAGCATGGAAAATTTGACACTTTATGGATGAGACCTTACTCCATTGATTTTAGAATTGGTGAACATACCTTCTTCCTTAAGGACTTAGATGGGGAATTTCTCAAATTTCTTGTTAATGGAAAGCATTTGAAACATTTCTTGGATTGATTCCTAGAATCAAGGTGAACATCTTTTGTATAGTGTATAGTTTGTTGTTTTTTTTTGTCTTTTGTGTTTTTGCTCACTCTAGTCCTTGGTGACCTTTTTTGTTGGTTTCTTTATTTGTTTTTGGAGATGGCTTTGTTTCTATGTTATGCAAGCTGACTCCTTTGCCCAATGGATATTTTGGCACTTGGTCTACCTTTTTTCTTGTGGCACTCACAAGGAGAGCCCATCCTCGATTCGAGAGGTGATGTTGGTTCTCAAAATAGTCTCGCCCCATTTTTCCATTGAAAAACTTATCAATTTATGGCCTCTACCATAAATTATCTCCCGTGTTATGCCCGAGAGGTCCCCGCCTTCCTTTTGTTTCCGTAATCAGTCCTTTCCTTGACCAAGGATCATTTATAAAACCAAAAGTGTTTCCTCGTTCCCATGTCCATCTCGAAAAGGTCCGTATTTGGGTGTAAATACTGGGCTCTCCGTTCTTTCCATTTTCCACAATGAGATTTGTTCTCCTTGTCATTTTTTCCCTAAATACTTGAGGAAAAATGAATGGATGTGGCTCAGAGAAATGTATTTGAGCTTTGTAATGATTTGAATTCTCTATCCTTGGAGAAAATTTCATCTCCAGGCTCGTGTGGTTTTTTCTGCATTTTACGGTTTGATGGGCATTTCTCCCGATTAAATTTGCATCCTTACATCAACGAGAAATGTGGCCTCTTATAGTTGGATGTGGCTCGGCAGGGTACTTTATAATTTTATAAATCACCTCAACTTGAAAACCTATCTACGTGAGAAGAACAACGCTCATTTGAAAGATCACTTTTGATTTGGCCTTGAGTTACAGGAGGACACGTGGAGATTTCCACTACTTCACTGGACTCGTAAAATTTTTATTTATTTGGTACAGCTTTGGTAGAAACAGGGACACGTGGCGAGCCCGCGCTCATTCAGGGTCTCCGCTTTGGGCACCATTTTGAAATTATGCCATGAAGACACGTGGAGGCTTCCGCTGGGGCTTCCCATACTTAGTATTTTTCAAAAGGTTTTAAGGGGCCTAGGACATGTGGAGAAACCGCGCATGTTTGAGGACCAGCCCTTGAAGTTTACTTTAAAGAAGCTCCAGGAGAACACTTGGAGCCTCCGCTCACTTTAAATTTTTCTTGGAATTTTCAACGGCCAAAGGAGCGCCTCGAGCCTCGACACATGGTGCCTTCTAATGAGCTTTAAACCTTCATAAAAATCTTGCAGGTGCCGGGACACATGGTGAGCCCGCACTCTTCAAGGTCTCAACTTCGAGGACCATCTTAAGATGCACCATTATGATGCGTGGTAGTTTGAAAAGTCGGAGGGGTGGGGGAAGAGACCATCGGAGGTAACTTGTATTTTTGCCTCTTGTTACCAAAAGGATTAAAAATCAGAATGGCCCATAGACCCGACGAAAAATAGTAAAAATATTTCCCAAATCAACGCGTAGGTGAGGACCATCAAAGGAAAATTGGAAAATTTTCCTTTTGAGAAAAAGGATTTAAAAGTAAAAAGGGAAGCGTGGTTCTCTGGGACCCATGTCGAGACTAGAAGCGGAAGGGCGGAGTCATGGGAAAATTTGGAAAAAATTCCCTTTTCAAGAAAAGAGGTGAAATAACATAATTTGGCCGCGGTTCCTTTGGGACCCCTTTAGGACACGTGTCGAGGCTCATTTCTCGAGAATGAGAGGTGTGGAGAAAATGTGAAAATTTTACATTTTCCAAAAGTTGTAAAAGGAAAAAAGGTAACCCATAGCCCGCTCTAAAATGGATCTCCCACGTGGGACGGATACCCAAATTCAAAATAGAAATCAACAAAGAGTTGTGCAGTGTATTTAATTTTTCTACCATTTTCGCTCCAAAGCTCCTAGGATGCGTATTCTTATGGTTTTTATCATTTCTTAGAGTCTCCTGCATGCCAAATGAAGAGGAGCATTAACACGGAGGCCTAGTTTGGTGAGGAAGGTCTTAAAATGTCTCTCACCATTAGTATGTAATCGAATGTCGATTTGGCAGATTTTTCTTTCCTTCGCACATGAAAGACTCCGTTGATATCGGGTTTTATAAGGAAAATCCAGGGACGTCTATTACCATTAAGACGAGATCTGATTTCTGGCTCGATCCTATCTTCCATTTTCTTTTCCCAAGCACACAAGGAACTAGATTTGGCAGATTAGGGGGCAGAAGTCATTGGAGAGTAAAGGGAAGAGTGATCTCTAGGAGAGGGAGTTGAATGTGGGAGAGGCTCGAGCAGATCTACCCCCCGAGCACTGACAAATTTTTACAAATCTGATTAAGGAATCGCGATCAAGATCATGGCGAAGCACCTTTGGTGCACTCATTATCTTTGGTTTTGGGGGAAAAGGCTGTTGTAAAATGTTATAAATAGGCATGATTTTTCTGTAAAAAGGGTTGGAGGTTAGAGGTTGGAATGCTAGAGTGTTAGGAGTTAGAAACTGATTTCCTAAGAGAAAGCTTGATAGAGCCTATCTTTCTGAGGGACTGTTTGAGAAACCTATATATCTCTTTTGTGTTAAACTCGATCGTGTCAAGGTGTTTACAAGTTTTGACCATTGACAAGCTCTAAGACTTTTCTAGAAACTTTCCTCTTTGATAAGTTTAATCAAATTTGAGTTATTCTATGTTAACTCGAACGATTAGTGTCTGCTTCATTTAGAATGTATGTAAATAGTTTTATTCGTTCCTATTGCAATCTTATACTGAAAATTTTGTGAAATCACACAGGATCTCGTCCCTATAATAGTTTAATGGTATCTGCAATTTCATTTCAAGAAGATCCTTCATCTTGGATGAGATAAACAAATTTAAAATCAACTCACTGTCATTTGTTGATAAAGATTGTCTATAAGTATTTGGGTGTACCTTAGGCGTGGTTAATCAAAAACTATAGTGTTTAATTGGGTCCTCTAATTCGAGCCTTCGTGTTAGGGTCTTAAATATTATGTGAAAACATGTTGATTTGGGCCTCCATTGAAGCACACCTTCTGGTTGAAGGAACGTCTTGACTTTTCTAAAGCTTTCTGTTATCAGTAAAGTTGCTCATTATTGTAAAGTCCCTCCAAAGGTCTAGTATTATCAACTTTACACCGCTTCACCTCTCACCAAATTCATTCAAAAACAATTAATCATACCCACACTACCCATGTTTTTCATGTGTGTATACAAATGTAAAATTTTTACTACCAAAACATGTAGAAACAATTAGGTTTTCATTGTCTTTAGTGGCCTGAACCTTGCTTAGAAAATATCTCCATTATCTAGAGTGACAACTTGTGAGAGTTAGGTTTTTTTGCATTGATCATATTTTCTTTAAGGTTTTCTTAATAATTTCAAAAGGAACTCCTCCACAAACAACATGAGGATACAAAAGGGTTCTCTCACCTTGGTTGAAAGCCATAACCATAAAATAGTGAGGATAGATCAAATCCTCTTGAGGGTGTTATCCATCTCTCCACATCCGAGTGAAAAGGGCCGATTAGATCCCATCCCTGGCTACAAAATGACTCATTATGATCTATCTCGTCTCTAAGCTTCCTACTAAACCCTGTGATGTTGTTCGGACTTTGAAGGAGAATCATTTTGAGTACTAACAAAACCTACTCAGAAGAGACAAGTCAAATGGCCAAATATCATCCCTAGTTTATCTATAAGCCAATCGGAGAGAGATTCATGGAATTTACTATCCTCATTGAGGAGAAGAATAAAGATACTATCATGACAAATGAACTACTAGATCTCTAGGTTTTCAATAGGGAAGGCTACACACGAAGGTGCCAAGCGAGATGCACAAGTGGCTCTCGGAAATTTTTGGAGAAGTATGATAAAGATAAAGCTTCTAAAGATGAACTAAAAGCAAAATTTGAACAGCTCACTACTCTGTTAAGGAAAGTAACACAACCCACTTTAATGGCCGATCCTTCAACTACAACTTCTCTGAAAATTTCTTCCACTCTAGATGATATTTCATATCATGAGATTGAGAAGATAGGTCAAAAGGGAAGATCAGTGAATGGAAAAATAAAACTCATGCTTTAGGAATTTGGCCCTTTGATTAAAGAGGTTGTTGAAATATATAATGATTTTCAAACTAAAAGGACCTCCATTCGCATGTTAGATGAAGTCCTCTCTGAGGATAACAACAATCTAAATCTAAATTTGACTTCATGGGCGAGATTAGAGATGAGGACCAGATTTAATTCTTCAAGGAGAAGTAATTAATGATATTTCAAAAAAATTGAGTTTCATAAAGGTATGGAATTTAGATCCCAGTCTTTGCAGGATTTGATCAAGAAATTGGATAATAAATGCGTGGAAATAATGGATGGTCTAAATGATATCTCGGAAGATTTTGATATTATCAATTGGAAAATTTTGAATGCGAATATTGACGTTCTTCCAGTGGATTAACTTAAATCAAATTTCAAAGATTTGGTAAAGAAATATGATGAAGTAACTAGAACTTTCAATAGTGATTCAATTGACAAGTTGGTCTCATGTCAGAATTTCATAAGTCAATTGAAGAAAGTTTTGCTTAAGTTGAAAAAGCGTTTCCAGCTAAAGTGGCAAGAGAGATTAATACAGTGGATGTGGTAAATCATTACGCATGTGGACTAGAAGAAGAGGAAGTACAAGGAATCATCAAGTGTTTCATTGATTACAAGCATCAGATGACTATGTGGGAGAAAGAGCAGGAGAAAATCAAAGAGGAAAAAGATGTTGCAAGACCAAGCTAAGCTAGGTGGCCATGAAAGGACAGTTCCAAGCTCTGGATCAATCCAAGTTGCAAGGTTGACTTAGTCAAACCTTTGCAACTACTTTGCTATTTTTATGGGAGCCTATTCCCTGGAACTTAATTACATTCTATTTTTAGTAACTTGTTAGTTAAGGTTCAAATTGTAATGGCTCAACCTAAAAAAATTATAAATAGTTAAGTGTATGAAGTTGAAAAACACTTTTAGATCATTGGGAAAATTACTCTTCAAGCTTGGAAGAGTGCTTTGAATACTTTGGAGCCTTTCAATTATATTCAGAACAATATTTTTCCGTGAAATATTTGATTTATTGTGTTAATGGTTGATCAATGTATGCTTTGTGAATGTGTAATTCCTTAGTGTGAAGTGATTAATCTACCTTTATTTCAAAATATCTTGTTTAATCTGTGGGAAAATGATGTTATTATCTTAGATATCAGTTGGAATTTTATATCCTCTCGTTATAAAGTTACATTATCATTAACTACCATTAAGAGAAAGGGATGTATGACATGTGCATATCATATATTGTTATGATTTGTTGATTGTGTATTTGAGTAGGCTTGATCTATCTGTTAAATATACTCGGTGTCTTACAAGGAAATGCATGCTCTTATATGTCTGTGGTATCTTATTTTCCTTGTCTAAATAACATGAGGTGAAGTTGGATTGTGATGTTTTATCTTTTCTAAATTAACCCTTTCCAATGTGAAGATCAGAAAATTGTCTAAAAATACTCTCTCTTGGTGCAATCACCTTACTTTTCCTTAATAGAGCATATATTATAATAGTAAGACTAGAATAGAGCATATATTATAATGAGCTGGAGCCCCAGCAAAGTATTAATTAGGCGAACAAGACCTATGATGTGGATGGATGAATTTTCTGTCACAAGACGTAAATCTTAGTCTCCCTCACTCCGTCTCATTTGTCTTAATTTTGTCTCCCTCACTCCCACGATGTGGATGGAGGAATTTCCGTCGGATGACGTAAATCTTAGTCTCCCTCACTCCGTCACATTTATCTTCATTTTGAACAAGAGAAAATGAGTGCTAATCATTTTGAAACAAGTATTAATCACTTTCATCCAAAATTATTATATACGAAGCCACTTTGATGACCTATAAAATATATTCAAATATATTAATTAATATATATATATATATATATATATATATATATATTATATTTAAAAATGAAATTTAGAGACAAGTAGAGTAATAGTCAAGACCTCCAAAAGAGAGCAATAGTTCAAAGCACTTAAAATTATATTGGATGAGTCATTTAATAATTTAATTTATTTATTTTTCATATCCATATACTTTTAGTAGTTTTAAATATATATTTTAAAAAATATCTCGGAGATCTAAACACTATATCTAAAATAAAGGAGTATGACTAATGGTTGGTGTTGGAACTAATTAGAACATTTTTCCTAACATATTCACTTGTCACAAATATCTCCTCTAATTTCTTTTTGTCAAATTTAATATTAATCTTTTTGATAGAGTTCAATTGTTTTGTATTTATTTGCGAACACTTATATTAAGTCAAACTATATCAATTAACTTCATCCCTTATTAATTTCCTATTTTGATCATTTTGCACTCGATTTAAATCAAAATAAAATAAGTGTGTTACTTATTACACTTTTGTTAAAAAGGAGAAAAGTTATAAATTGACAACTCATTTGGGTCCCACATCAAAAGATAAAATTGGGAAGGCGGGTCGGAAGAGAGGAAAATTGGAAATTTTTCCTTTTTGTTAAAAAGGTAAAATTGCATAAATGAGTTGTGACTCCATCAAAGGCCCAGATTAAGCCACGTGTTGAGCCTATATTTCAAAGGCGGAGGAGCGGGGCAAAATGTGAAAATTGCGCATTTTCTCCAAAAGTCATAAAATTCAAAAGGCAACCCTTGAGTCCACTCCAAATCAGATTTTTCCACATGGATGGCTCTAATCTAAAGTTGAGAAGGGACAGAATCAACGGTTGTTTTGCATTACATCTGATTTTGCCGCCATTTTTTCCAAGACTCCTGGAGATGCGAATATGCATTGTTTTTCATCATTTTTTGATGAAATTCCTTGTCATTTTTGTCTGCAAAGTGCAATTTAATGGATTTAGAGCTTAATTTGTGAGTCCAAGGAATGTAAAGGTTGATATTTTGAAGTTGGAATTGCTCGGGCACTTGCAAAAACGTGAATTACTAGAGAAGCTAGATGCAGAAGGCAGAGTTGCAAAGGAAAGAATGGGAAAAGGATGAAATGATGGAGGTTGCAGAGCGCAAAGGATGAAAAATGTGTTGCCATAGGAGATGACTGGATGCCCAGTTAAAACAATGATGGAGATATTTACAATGATTCACCTTTTTGAAAAGCGGCAACTTTTTGTTACGAAACTCGTTAAACGTCATTTTCTAGAAATCATGATCAAACATGTAACAAAAAAAGGTTCCTCGAATATTATTTTCTTGGGGGAAAAGCTTGGATGTAAATTGAGTGTTATAAAAAGCATGCTTTAGTCATGCAAATGGTGGGGTTGAATTCTTACGAGAAAATTTGAGAAATCCCATCTTCCTGAGAGACCATCATGAGAAACCTGTTAATCTCTTATGTTTTAGATTTGATCATGTCAAGTTGGTTGCAAGTGTGCTGACCATTGACAAGATTTGAGATTGTTCAAGAAACCTTCCCCCCGATGAATATAATCAATTTCAAATTAATCTATGTTAATCTTGGAAAAAAATTATCATCGCTTTATTTCAAAATGTCTCAAATAATATTTCTTGTTCCTATTGCAATATTGTGTTAAAATTCCCCTAAATCACACATGATCCGTACCTATGATAGTTTAGTGGCATTTACAATTTCATTACAGAAGAACCTTCATCTTGTAATGAAATAAACAATTTAAAATCACTTACTGTCATTTTGTTGATAAAGATTGTCTGTAAGCCTTTGAGTGTATCTTAGGCGTGAGGAACCGGGGTCTTTAATGTTTAATTGAGTCTTTAGCTCGAACCTTCGTGTTGAATTCTTGGAGATTGTGTGAAACCATGCAAATTTGGGCCTCCATTGATGCACACCTTCTGGTTGAAGGAATATTTTAGCTATTATGAAGCATTCTTTCATTTAGTTTTCCAATTGTTGTGAAGGTTCTCAAATATCTAGCAAAATCAAGTTTATCCTACTTAATCTCCCACCAAAAATTATTCAAAAACAATGAATCCTACCTGAACTACCCATGTTTTCCTATATGTCCACAAATCAATAAATTCTCTTTGCCAAAATATGCGAAAATCGGGATTCCATAATGTCTTTAGTAACCTTAACCTTGTTTAGAAAATATCACCATTCTTTAGAAGTGACAACTCGTGAGAGTTAAATTATGGTGCATTGATCATATTTTCTCAAGGTTTCCTTTCAAATTTGTGCAAAGAAGGATATATTCATTCTCCTTCACCAACAGAGGTTACAAAACGGGTCCTCTCACCTGGTTGAAAGGCACGGCCTAAAGTAGTGAGGATAGATCAAATCCTTTTATATGGTGTTATCCATTTCTCCAGCACCCAAGTGACAAAGAGCCAATTGAATCCCTTCCCTGGCTACAAAACGACTTATGATTCATCTGTCTCTAAGTATCTTGTTGAATCTGTGATGTTTCTCGGCTTCCAAGGGAGAATCAATTTGGGCGCCAACACATTTTTAGTGCCGTTGTCGGGGACTTATTAGCATGGCCAGGGGATTATTTAAACTCTGGGAATCATTTGTTCAAGCAACAACACCTTTATGGCACCGTTTCCGAGGACTTATTAGCATTGCAGGGATTATTTGAACTTCGGGACATATTTGGGTGGCAACAATGACCAGATTAGTGCCATTTTTGGGACTATTTGAACAAAGGTGTACACATCAATGACCACAGTAATGATTCTTACATGATCTAAGTGCAAATACATTATTTAAACATCATCCTTTGTTTAGATCTTTAATATTTATGCAAGTTACAAGTTATGTGTGCAATATTTCCAGTTTTTTGTTGGTTTTTGCACTAAGTTTACATCATCAATGTTAAATATGGGTAAAGTAAGGTCGATTTATGAAGATTTGCATAAATTTAGTGTTGAAAGACATTTGTGAGATCAATTTTAGTGCATTTGCACAACTAAGGTGAAAATCCTTAGTGGCGACTACTGTGTTGAATTATTTTTTGATATATGTTAGTGTCTTAACCTCTCACAATTGAAATTTATCACTAATCTTTACAAAGCTGGAAGGAAGATCTTTCTTCATTAAAGCCCTGCTAGAAGGTTGTTTCTAGAATTAGGAAAGACAAATTCGAAGGAAGAAGAATCGGAAAGTTGTCGGAGATCAGAAATCAAGAAAGAGTGATCAATTATGGAAATTGATCACCTATCATTGAAGATTTTCATACTTCCTCAAGTGCTTCAATCAGGTAGTCTTTTTGTAGATCTAAATTATCCAACTAGAGAGGGTCCTTCATTTGTATTTGAAAATTTTGCATCTCATTATGTCCCTGTGTTTTCCAAAGTTGATAGGATCTTCCAAGAAATAGATTTTTTTAGAGAACATTCATTTTGAGAATTGCATTCATGTGCCCCATGACCCCTCACTCCTCATCATTATGTTTCTCTGTAAGATCACCTCCCTAAAACAATATGGCCCAACCCCCACCCAAACCTCTATTTTTTGTGAACACTTTTGGTCCTATAGATTTTAGAGGTATGGATGGATATCCAAATGTTGTGCCCCAAGATGTTAGAAATAGACTACCTAAATTTCAAGGAAATAATGCTATTACTGGTGATCAACACTTAAATTTTTTTTTCAATATGATGGAAGACTTTGAGATCGAATTTGAGGATGTGTACATAAAATTTTTATTCATACTCTAGAGGAGGATGCAGGACTAGTATAAATCTTTGCAGAGACAACTCTATTGATTCATGGACGAGAAATGAAGAATGCTTTTAGATTGCAGTATGGAGATAAAAGCAGACCACAGGTTTCTTTTATCGAATTTTAAAATATTAAGAAGAATCTTAATGAATTTGTTCATGACTTCAATACGATTCAATAAGACTCGAATAGGCTACTTTAATCCTAAGGCAAAGCGATGTTTCCTATCGATATAATACTCTGATGCTTTTGATAAAAAGGTTGCTTATTATTTGAGGGATAAGAACCCAAGAACATTGAGGCATGCCTTCACCATGGCTTTACATATTGAAAACAATATCAAAGCAATTGGTAAGCCTCCTAAGAGGGAAGGTATCAAGCTGATCAATCCAGAGAAGCCTCAGTCAAGTAAGTCTATGGATCTAGAAGAGGTTGTAAAAACTTTGGCCGGAGTTGTTAAGGAAATATCCTATAAACTGGCCAGAGCAGAGAAGGGGATTGGACAAAGTTCCCAAGGTCAGCACAAGCCACAAGGTCAAGAAAGATTTGTAAATCATCCCAGAGGTGATCATAGATCAGATGACAGGGGTAAAGGGCCCATGGGATCAAGAAATAGACAACCCCAACCCCGGAAAACAAATTGGTGCCTGATCCTTTAGCTGCCAGAGTTGTTGTTGTTGAAGAAGCTCATGAAATTGAGTGGTGTGATAGTTGTTTCTTTCCACATTCCCCATGTGATGTTGAAAAGGGAGTTGAGGAAGATGGTGATGATGATGATGCATGTCGATGGATTTCTCTACAAGTTCACAACAGGGAGCAACCTCAACTGAGTTGATGAGTGCCAGAACTGTTGAAAAATTATGGGATTGCATTCACTAGGGTATTGCCTCTTCCTCCCATTAATGCTTTTGAGATTGATATGGTACAAGCTTTTGAGTTTCATAATAATGATTTTATTACTTAAGCATTAATGATTAAGAATTATGATGGAGGAATTCCTTGAGAAGAGGACAGAGACAGGTTGTTAATGAATGCGTTATTGGCCACGAAAAAAATATAATACTAGGAGCAAAGTTGTCAAAGGGGCAGGGCCTCAGGCCAAACCAAAAATTCTAGTGCTTACTAGTATCCCTAAGGAAACCCCTAATAAATATGCATCTGGAAAATGCATTATCACCCCAAATAAAACTTGTGTTCCTCCCCATGCTCAGACTGTGAAAATCCCGTGCCATTAGATGAATTTGTAAACCTTCCTCCTAACACTGCCTTACCCAAATATGTTCCTTGTGACATAGCCCAAATCTTGAGTCAAATCAAGATTTCTGTTCCTATTTTTGAATTTCTTAGAATCCATGAAAATAGGAATAGAGCATTCGAATATTTGGGATTTAAAGAAGAAAAGGTCACCCAGGGTAAAAATGTAAACAATGTAGAGGTTCCTCTGTCATTGCAGAATTAGAAAAACCACAAGCATTGGAGGAATTGGGTGAACCACCTGAGGTTTATTTGGGAAACTTTCTGGTTGAGTCTCGGTGAAGGTGGATCCATTTTTCACTACTCTGATTATTAAGGATAAGCTGTTACATAACTGTATGTTTGATTCAGAGCCTTATGTAATGTAATGCCTCTTGAGGTCATGAATGAGTTGGATCTCAAAGTAACAACAACTTATGGGAAATGTACTACCATGGATTCAAGAGAGGTGCCAGTAGTTGGATGTGTCAAAGGCTTAGTAGTGCAATTGGCGGCGTATCCAGCAAACACTTAACTTCGAATGTAGTAATTGTGGATTGTCCTACTAATTGGGGAATGTTACTATGGAGAAAGTGGGCAGCTAGTGTGGGTGGAAGTGTGCAAATGGACATGTCTTATGCCACCATATGAATTAAGGGCAGCCTTGTGAAGTTACTCAGTGAAAAGAAAATGTTATATCTCATTGAGGACCCCAACAATGCTTCTTATGAAGTATTGACAGAGTTTCTCGATGTTGATAACTCTATGAGCTATGTTGTTTCAAGGAGTATGAAAGTGATCAATGCGAGATATCCCGACTAGATTGTTTTTCTTGGGACTTTGATGTTTGATGCAGCCTCGAGAGATGTTGAAAAACTTGACATAGGCACAAAGGATAAGCTTGAAAAAATGTGGTCAGATAGCAACTTGGATGGAGAAGAGAAATAATCATATGACCAGTTGTTAAAGATGTATCAGAACTATTTAGCATGGTCATATCTAGAATCGAAGGCACTTGAAAATCTTCCTTGATTTTTTTCTCAGAATCAGGGCATGCACACCATTGTACAGTGTATAGTCTTTTGTTTTCGTTCTGATTTCATGTTTTTCTATTTCGTTGTTTCCTGGTCCCTAGTGACAAGTTTTTATGGTTTCTCAACTCATGTTGGGGGATTTGGTTATTGTCTTTCTACTCAGAAAATTTTCTTGACTCCGCCCAATGGATTTTGGCACATGGTCTACTCTATTGTTCTTGTGGCATTCGTAGGAGTGCCCATCCCCGAGTCGGAGCCGATGTTGGTGCTTAATTTGATCTCACCCCATTTTTTCTAAAAATTTCCCAATCTTCTTAGTTCGTTGTATTTTCTATCTCCCGAATGGATGCGTACAATTTTTATCTTTACCAGGGTGTTATTGTAAATCCTTCTCTATGGTCGTGGATTCATTGTCGAGCCATGAATTATTTGCAAATTCTTTGTCTTTGAAGAAAAATTCAGTGCAGGTGCAAATGGTGAAGTTCCCCTGGATCTTACTGCTCGACGGTGTGTTTTCCCCTGTCATGTTATATCTCAACATCTTCATATACGTGTTCAATCTTGATTGGATTCGGTGCGACAGTCTTTTGGTGAAATTTTCAACTTTGGTCACATTTGTAAAAATATCAAATTGGCCCCAACCCGATAGTCTCCGATTGGCTATCCAACAAATATGAAGAGGGGGAAAAGTATTACTTTGACCCCGAAGAAGGACACATGGAATATTTCAAAAGTTAGAAGTGGAAGGCGGGTCGCTAGGGTGTTTTGAAGTTTTTTGTCCTTTTGTAAAAAGGAGCAAAGTTATAAATTGACTCGTAACCCCATAGGGAAAAAGTGTTACTTTGACCGTTGTCTCCTGAAACCACTTTTCATTCTCTAAGTTAAATTTTAAATTTTGAGCTCTCGCCCTCCTAAAGTATTTAAGCCAAGTTGAAATTTCAAAAGAGAGAAAAATCCATGCCCTAGAGTTGTTTCAAATCCCGATCTGTTTGTTTTGATAAAAAAATTATTTTCCTATCTGGACGCGTGAAAATTTTATTGTTGTCCTCATTTGAAGGAAATTTTCAATCTTTCTATGCCACTGGATCATTGAACCTTGTATTGTTTTCAATTCCTCGCATCGCGAAAAGAAATTTGAAAATTAGGCGCGAAATGGTGGAATTTTCTTCTTCTCTACAATTTTTCCACAGTCGGGAACAATGGACGTTTTCTTCCCCATCAAATTTTGGCTCCATCATCCATGAGTATGTGGACATACCTAAATTGAAGCGAGGTTGAAAGATAAATTTGTGTTTTGAGCCTCTTTGTAAAAGGGTGAAAATTTAAAAAGTGACTGTAGCCCCGATTAGGCTATAAGGGAGAAAGCCAAATATCAAGCCCGCAGCGAAGGTCAAATTAGGGAGGTGGGCCGGCGGAGCAATTTGTGTTTTTAAGCTCACATAAATAAAAGGTAAAATTATAGAATCGACATGCAACTCCTTCGCTAATCAAGTGAACCCACGTGTCATAACCATATCAAAAGCGGTGAGCGGGCCAAAATTTTCATAAATGCCATTTCTCCAAAAGGCACAAAATGCAAAAGGCATCATCGCACCCGTTCAAGTAAGTTTCTACCACGTGTATGACTCGATTTAAGGTTTCAAAAGCAAGATGAAAAGTTCAAATTCAATGTTACAAAACAAGTGTAATGCCGCATTATGAAAAGTCTATTTTTTCCACCATTGGCATTTCCTCGCGAATTGAGAATCCGAATGGACGCGAATGATTGAAAATAAATTGTAAACCGTTTCTTGCTAAAAAGAAGAAGTTGTAACTATTTCTTGGAGGAGATTTAATGGCTTCTTCATGCCATTGTAGAGGCGTTGGCAATTGATCTTGGAAACTCAAGAGTATATTGTACTTTGAGAGAACAAAGGAGATAGCCATTTTTCTTCCATTTCCCCCTTTTCTCAATTTCCTCCATTTCTCCACTATGTACAACTTCTGATTAAGCATCAATACAAGAAGAAGGATTTTTAGCCTCTTTGATGAGGAGATTTTAGAAACTTTGAGTTCACAATCTTATCTCGTCTTGTTGCCATTTGCAGGGTTGTTTCTTCCCATGAATGCATGTGATGAATTTTCTAACTAGTGTGTGCAAGAATCTGATTTCCTACCTATAAAATTAGTTCTCCTACCTCTTTTCTCACTCCCTTTCCCACTTTTAGACAAAGTTATCTCTTGCAAGTATCTGCAAGCTTTGTGCACAGGGTAGTGGAGTGCCCCTATTGGATCCCGGCCAAAAGGCCACCACAGAAATCCACATTTTCTCACACATGCATATATGGTAGTTGCACCGGTTAAGTAGAGGGACTTATATTCCCAGAGCATTGGCAAGGAATCCACAAGTTTTTCCACCCAAAAAATTTCCTCGCCAATAGTTTTTGGTGCCCACCGTGGGGTAGATTTAGCAAACATCTGCACCTAAATGCGACCGCAAGGTCAGAAAATTCAAAATTCAAAAAAAAAGAGAAAAATTTTGGAATTTAAATGGCTATATGAGCCACATGGATTCAAATCATGGCTATTCTGGGAAACCCTCCTGTTGAAAGACCTGAATTTCTCTTCCACATCCAAGAAGACGTTGCTTCAGATTTGAGGGAAGTTATCTGGCATAATAGACAAAGTGTCAATCACTACTTCATTGCCATAAGAATTTTGGACCTTGAAGAAGAATGCGCGTTCTTTGAACAAGAGAGGAAAAGAAAATCCGTAACCACAAAGAAGAGCATAGATTTTCAAGCTGGTGGATAGAAGATTCACCTAGCAACAAAGATAAGGAGGAAAAACTGATCCCATTTTTGAGGAACTTCAAAGGAGACAAGAGCTACTCGGAATCTAGAGGCTTCCTTTTCAAGCAATCGGTCACGTTGGGAACTTGAGTGTTTCCAATCCTTTGGATGGTGAATTTTCATACATAAACGAGAACCTTGTATAATTCACTGATGTGAAGACTGAAGAAGAAGCTAGAGAAAGAGAGGTGAGAGCCGATGAAGAAATAAGAGCTCAACTCGAAGAAATCGAGAGACTTCAAGCCGAGGCAGATGAAAGAGCAGCAATGAAGCGCGCAAACCTTAGCAAGGTTGGAAGCTAGAAATAGAAATAGATTGGGGGATTGTGATCATGAATGTGAACATGATCGTGAGGCATGTAGGCCTAATGTACCATGGGGAGGGAACACCGGTCCAATGGCTCTTTCTCACCACTCCACGGAGCTACTTGAGAGGCTCAAGAAAAAACTTCCCAAAATTTAGAGGGGATGGGTCTCAACTCCCCAAAGAGCATGTAGTAACATTTATCACTACTTGCGGTGTGTTGGGTGTTGAGGATGAAGATGTGTCAGTCTAAATCTTTATAGAGTCACTTCAAGAGAAATTTTTCGAATGGTTCTACATGTTACCCCCGATGTTCGTCCCCTGTTGAGAGGATATAAGAAGTGCATTCAAACACATGTTCAAGAGCACAGAGGATTATCAGGATATTTTGGTCCAATTGGTACAAATGAAGAAAGAAACCTCTCAGTCAATGAGGGACTTTGTAGCAAGACATGATAGAGTGATAAGAAGGATCGGCTGAAGATGGTGCCAACCAAAAATAATTTGGGAGGTTTTCCTCGGCTGCTCGCCATCGAAGATCCAAACCAAGAACATTGAGACAAGCCTAGGACTTTGCAATAGAAACCGATGATGATCTAGTCCTTTTCGAAAGGTGAAAGGCCCCAATGGGAAACAAAAGGTCGAGAATTCAAACTCTGTCACCACAGATCGATGTTCCAAAAATGGCAGATGATTTGGTTGCCTTGAAGAAGCAGCTATCTCAGATCACAATGCAGAATGCTTCAAGGAGACCAAACCCTCCAGATAGGCCAAGGATTGCTCCACCTCCTCGTCGGCTTGCTCTTGAATCACCACCAATCAATGCCATCTATGACACCAAAGAGCTAGAGGAAGAAATAGAAATTGATGAAACTGAAGAAGAAAATATGGAAGATTATGAAAACTATCTTGAGATTGAGGAAATTGATATGCACAATGGCCTGATTGAGTATGTTGATGATGAAGATGAAGGTGATGAAGAAGTTCCAAGTTTCTCATGTGTTGTTTTCACTTATGCTCAATCTAAGAAAGGGATTTCACCCCCAACAATTGCAGCAAAGGATAAGAAGAAGAATAAAGAAGATTGTCCTTCCATGGAATCACCATTACCAAGAAAACCAAAGGACTCACTTTGGTTTCCAAAGAGCATGCTACTATACCAAGTAAGTCATTTGATTCTTCTTCCACTCAAAAGTTGTTAAGAATAATTCTCTTCTAAATGTTGGTCCCTGCAAAAACATCTAAAGTTCGATCAAAGGCTACACCCTCACCCCCTTCCAAGCCAATTGTTACATCCGAAAAAGAGAACCCAACACCAAAAGTAGCAAAGTCTCTACCATGTAGATCTTCCTCCATTTTATGAGCCTTTTCCTCACCCGTCATTTGCCCCATTTGATTTTGTAGAACATGTAATCAAAACCAAAGTCCAGCTCTCCAAAATACAATACTTACAAACACATCCCGTCCAATTTGAAAGATTCATCAATGCAGTTTGTGGTGGTAACCCTATCTCTTCAAGCCCAAATTCTAAAGGCTTACTCCCCACACCATCCACACCACCCTCCCAAAACATGCTAGCCCTCAGTGCCTCCAACATCAATAGAGTTGAACCTTTCTACCTATCACTCCTCATCGAAGGATTCCATCCGAATAATTTCACACAGGCCTCAACCTCGTAAATGGCACATGCTACTCAATGGAATCCAAACAAGTTCCATTGGTAGGAAGAATCAAGGATGCACAGGTGGCACTAGCTAATTTTCTAGACAAGAAGGTGCTCTTGACCATATTGGTAGCAGACATCCCAACATCTTTTGGTATGCTTTTGAGCAGAAGTTTTTGCAGAGACCTAGGTGGAGAAATAAAAATGGATTGGTCATCTGCAACTATCCCAGTAAAAGGAGAGATGAAGAATTTTCTACTAGTAAGAAAGATGAAGTTCACAGTATGAAATTTTGATGATCCGAAAGTAAACATTCTCTTTCAAGATTGTGGGCTAGGAAACTACTTCCTCACATTAGAAAAAGAGGAGAACTTGCCGCTTCTCATGGAGGAAGAGGAAGATCAAATTTAGACAATGGAATTTGATGGTAGTCATTCCAGAGAGGAGGTTCGGGGAGCTGATGTAGTATTCTACTCTCCTTCTAATGAGGTGTACCCTTTTTCCTACAAGTTGTAATTTGATAATACAAACAACACTGTAGAGTATGAAGCATTGCTCTTAGGCATGAATGTAGTAGAGGACATGGGAATGAAGAAGTTGAGTTGCAAAGGTGATGCAGAGATTTTGGTAAAGTAGGTCTCGCTTAACAATATCAAGTGAAAAACCCAAGGCTCGGGCATTACGTAAACAGAGTGTGGGATTGCATTGAATCTTTTGATGCATTTTCCATTGAAGCTATTCTAAGGAACAGAATGAAAAGGTTGATTCTCTTGCAATATCGGCTTCCCTAGTGGCACCTCATCCTTCTTTTGGTAAAGAAAAGTGAACATTGAAATGGTATTCGGCCTAGTGTACTGCACAATGCAAATCATCGGCAAGTCTTCAATGATGATAACCAAATTCTATCCTTTTTGGGGCAAAGGGATAATTTCAATAATCTCTTCTTCGAAGGAGGTGAAAATCCACACCGAGAAGTAGTCACGAAGAAGAGAAAGAAATAATTGAAGGGATTGATGATGAGGAGTAATCAAATTGAAAGGGAACAAAATTCTCAAAGGCCTAGTCTCTTTCGAAGACCTCTTTTATAAACATGACAGATTCATTCAAGAGAAAGAAAATCAATCTTCTCGGTGCCAACTGATTTTCATAAAGAAAACATTGGTACCCGGAGGAGCAAAGCATAGTCCATATCGGAAAATGTTGCTCACCTAAAGAAAAATAAGGTTTGTTGCATTACTCAAGAAATACTCGAGATGTCTTGGCCTACTCTTATGATGAACTCAAATCCTTACCCAAAATAAACGCATCACTCAATTCCTTTGAAGCAGGGTGTTAAGCCCTTCAGGAAGAAACAAAGGCCGTACAACCCAAAGATTGTTGATACCATCAAGGAGGAGGTAATGAAGATGCTTAACACAAGGATCATCTTTCCCATCCACCATTCAACGTGGGTGGCTAACATTTGTGAGTGCGGAAGAAGAATGGTGAAATAAGGATATGTGTAGATTTTTGCAACCTAAACCAGGCATCACTCAAGGACAATTATCCTCTTCCTATCATGGACCATATCCTACAAGCAGTCACCAGATCTGAAATGCTTTCATTACTTGATGGATTCTCAGGATACAATCAAATCAAAGTGGTAGAGGAAGACCGCACCAAGACAGCCTTTACAACACCTTGGGGCACTTTTGCCTACAGCAGAATGCCTTTTGGCCTAATCAATGCAGGAGCTACATTCCAAAGGGCGATGGATTTGGCCTTTAAAGATCTAAAGCATTACATTGTCATATACTTTGATGATCTCACAGTATTTGCAAAGAAGAGGGAAATCATAACTATCACTTGGAACATGTACTTGCAAGGTGTAGGAAACATGACATATCACTAAATCCAAAAAGTGCATTTTTGGAGTCATAGAAGGCAAATTATTGGGGCACATTGTGAAAAAACATGGAGCACACATTGATCCTAAGAGGATTAGAGCCATTCAAGCATTAGCCCTACCCACAAGCAAGAAGGGAGTTCATTCATTCTTTGGAAAGGTAAACTTTCTTCGTCGTTTTGTGCCTGAGTTTGTTGAATTGACAAAGCACATCACTTCCATGATGAAACCTCAAGCAAGTTTCAAATGGAACAATGAAGGGAAGGAAACATTTGAAGAGATCAAGAAATCCATTGCCAAGGCTCCAACCCTTGTGTCTCCATATTTTAACAAAGAGTTCATCATGTATTGTTATGCATCAAAGCATACACTCTCTGTTGTTCTTGTTCAGAAAAATGATGAAGATGTTGAAGCACCTATTTCTTTCATGAGTTGTCCTTTGAAGAAGCATGAGCTAAAGTACAACCAATTGGAGAAGCATGCCTATGTAGTGGTCAAGGCTGTAAAAAACTTCAGGTTTTACATCCTCAATTCTCATATAGTGGTGATGGTCCTTGGCAGTGTAATCAATTCCATTTTGACTCAGCAAGACCCTGGAACTAAGAGGGGAAATTGGATTGCAAAGACTCAATAGTATGACCTGGAGATTCGACCTTCTAATTTGGTAAAGGGAAATGGCTTGTGTAATTTGATTGTTGAAGATGAAACTCTCAAAGTTCAACATGGTGAAGAAACATGTACTTGCTCAACTTGTTCAGAAGACAACCCACTCGATTCTCCTTGTCACCACTACTAATGAGTGGTATCTTTGATATTTCCTATTACTTGACTTATGGAGAATTTCCTCCCACCTTGATTATAAGAAAAGGAGAACACTTGAAGTTGAAGGCAGCCAAATTTGTGATGTGGAATTATGTGCTTTACAAAAGAATCCTGGATGGTTGTTTCCTCAGTGCGTAGATAAAGAGCAACAAGAAAAGTTACTTAAAGCATATCATGACCAAGCATGTGGTGGGAATTTTTCAGCAATGGTCACTACACACAAGATCCTTTGAGGAAGGTATTATTGGCCCACCATCTTTGCAAATACTTGAGATTATGTTTCTAAATGCAAAGCATGCCAACGATTCGTTGGATGACCGCGACTTCGCTGCATTACCACTCGAGCATGTGGTTATTGAAGAACCATTTCAACAATGGGGATGGAATTCATTAGTGTTCGAACCCTCACTCAATTCAGTGGGCACACCTATGTACTCACAACAATAGACTACTTCACCAAATGGGTGGAATCCATTCTGGCCAAACAAGCCAACACTGAAACAATATGCAACTTCATCAAGGAGAATATCATAGTCCATTTCGGAGTGCCACAGAAGATTATAGCTAGATAATGCTACCTATTTCTCTTCAAGAGAGCTGACCAAGTTTTTCTATAGCTACGGAATCTCCCTAGCTCATTCTTCTGACTACTATCCACAAGGAAATGGACAGGCCAAATCAAGAAACAAGAACATTATGACCATTTTCCACAAGCTTGTAAACAAGAATCAAAGGAATTGGCACAAAAGGTTGTATGACACATTGTGGGTAGATAGGATCACTCCCAAGAAGGCGATAGGTATGTCTCCATTCCAACTATTGTATGGAGTTGAAGCAGAGATTCCCCTCACAATTGAGATGCCATCTCTCAAGTTGCTATAGGAAATAGAATATGGTCAATATAAAGATTCCATAGACAAAAGGATCCTATTTCTGGAGAAGCTGGAAGAAAATAGATTCCATATGGTGGATCGAATCAAAGAACACCAATTTAAAGTGAAGAAGATCTTTGACAAGAGGGCCAAGGCAAGAGAATTCAAGGTTGGAGACTTTTTCCTGTTGTGGGACAAGAGAAGAGAACCAAAGGGCAGCCATGGAAAGTTTGATTCATTATGGCTCGGCCCATTCCAAATTCATGGAGCTTGTTGTGAGAATGTTTTTCTCCTCTCATACTTGGATGGAACGCCATTGGAATTGCCTTGAAGTGGGAAATACTTGAAACTGTATCATTAGTGAAAGTGGGTTGTCCCCTGCCTTGTACCATAGGTGATTTCTTGGTGTGTTTCCCTTTTCGTTGTGTGGTTTTATTTCCCCTTCTATTGTGTGTCATGTGTTTCCTTCCTTTTGTGTGTTTGTGTGTTTCCTTCTTCTAATATTTCTTTCTCGAGAATTGTACATGACTTTGTAAGGCCCAATGGATAAGGCACTGGTCAACGTTATATGGTTTA
Organism: Taxus wallichiana var. yunnanensis; assembly: GCA_018340775.1. Lineage (NCBI taxonomy): Eukaryota > Viridiplantae > Streptophyta > Pinopsida > Cupressales > Taxaceae > Taxus > Taxus wallichiana. The sequence continues at coordinate 835,040,802 of CM031240.1, forward strand.
AAAATTGAGATTCTGGATCCTCATACCATATCTTCACCATGCTCAGTCCATGTCATGTCCCCAAGCTAGAGCCAGTTGTTGTCTCCCAAAAACTACTTTTTGTTTTCCAAGTTAAATTTGAAATTTTGAGCTCTTGCCCTCCTAAATTATTTAAGCCAAGTTGAAAGTTCGAAGAGATAGAAAATCCATGCCCTAGAGTTGTTTCAAATCCCCAGTCTGCTTGTTTTGATAAATTTTTCGTTTTCTGTCCCTGCTCTGACGCATGAAAATTTTATTGTTGTCCTCATTTGAATGAAATTGTCGATCTTTCTATGCCCCTGGAATCATTAAACCTTGTATTTTTTCAATTCCTCGGTTCGTGAAAGAAAATTTTAAAATTAGGCACGAAATGGTGGAGTTTTCTTCTTTCTCGACATTTTTCCCATGATTTGGGAATGATGGGCATTTTCTTCCCCATAAAATTTTGGATCCATCATCCATGGGTACGTGGACATACCTAATTGGAAGCGGGTTAGTGGAGAAATTTGTGTTTTTGAGCCTCTTTTTAAAAAAGGCAAAAATTTAAAAGTGACCAGCAGCCCCAATCCAAACCCTCCCGAATTCGCACTTGAATTCACACACACTATTCACCTTCACAAAAACACTCATATCAATCCTATTGTATGTCCATCTATATATAATTACATCAATAGGTAGCCGAAGAGGTAGTTTTACAAAACAATGGGTACCGAAAAGCCATGGGCCCAAAACTAGCCCATAACGGTTACCCATTACCCATGGGTTAATAAACCACCCATGAAAATTTGCTTCGGGGGCTTCACCCCCGAACCCCCTTGACCCACTCATCGGCGAGTGGGACTGCTTAAAAATATCCAAGTGTAACACATGGAAGGTGTACCAAACTCTAACATGAAAATAGGCTCCACAAACATAACAATCTCCCACTTGGAGACTAATTTCCACTGAGCAAGCTTCTCAACCCTTCACTTGTCATCCGTGAAGGCCAACCAAAGCTGAACATAGCTTTAGTTTATCCCTTGTGACCACCTTGGTCATCATGTCTGCAGGATTCTGACTGGTATGAATCTTCTCCAACTTCAACTTATCTTCCTCCAAAGTTGTCCTGATGAAGTGATATCTCAACTGTATATGCTTTGTCCTAGAATGGAAAGCAAAGTTCTTAGCTAAGTGAATATAGACTCTAACTATCACTATATAGCTTTCCAACTTCTTGCTTATGCCCCAACTCATCAAGCAATTGTTGTAGCCAAATCATCTCCTTGCTAGCTTTTGTAGCAGCAACATACTCAGCCTCAGTGGTTGACAAAGCCACAACCTTCTATAACCGTGAAATCCAGCTCACTGCTGTATCACCTATAGTAAATACATAACCTGTTGTGCTCCTCCTGTTGTCTAAATATCCAGCCACATCTCGAGTCAACATATCCACGTAAAGTAGTGTCTAATCCATTTGTAACACAAAAACAAGTACCCATGGTCCCTCTCAAATACCGAAGTATCCACTTTACTGCCTGCTAGTGCTCATTTCCTGGATCACTCATAAACCTACTCACTGCTCCCATTGCATGAGCAATATCTAGCCCTCGCATACCATAGCATACATCAAGCGCCAACAATTGATGAGTAAGGCACCTTGTACATCTAGTTTCTTTCTTGCTCTGTCTTGGGACACGATCCTTTGATAACTTAAAATGGCCTACTAAAGGAGTCCCAACCGATTTAGCATCCTGCATGTTAAACCTATCCAATACCTTCTTAATGTACTCTTCCGAGATAAAGTCAGCTTCATTCCTTCCTATCCCGAGTTATCCTCATACCAAGGATTTGTTTAGCTACCCCAAATCCTTCATATCAAAGGATTCACTTAGTTGTTTCTTGAGTACTTTTATTTTCTACATGTTTCTACCTACGCAACCAACATGTCATCAGCATACAAACACATGATAGTATAACTTCCATCCTCAAATTTCTTTGTATACATGCAATGGTCGAATGACATCTAATATAACCTTGCTCCATCATGAAGCTATCAAACTTCTTATACCATTGACATGGAGCTTGTTTGAAGCCATACAAGCTTTTCTTCGGTTTGCACATCATCTCCTCTTTACCTTTGACTTCATATCCTTATGGCTGCTACGCATATATAGCTCCTCCTCTAAATCACCATGGAGAAATGTAGTCTTTACATCTAAGCTGTTCTAAGTGTAAGTCTTCGCTACCACTATTCCAAGAACAATTCGATAGAAGTCATTTTTACTACGGAGAAAAAAATCTCATCAAAATCTATACCTTGTTTATTTGTAAACCCCTTAACCACCAACCGGGCCTTATATCTTTTCTTTCCTCCTTCGTCTTTAACTTGTGTACACCCACTTTTTCTGCGAGTTCTATTTTTCCTTCTAGTAGCTTCACCAAATCCTAAGTTTGGTTCTCCATGAGAGACTTATGCTCCTCATCCATGGCTTGCTCCCACTTCTTACTGGCATCTACCTGCATTGCTTCATCAAATCTCTCTGGCTCTCCACTATCAGTGAGTAATAAATAATAAAGAGAAGGAGAAAAACATTCGGGTTCTTTTCTTACCCTAGAAGACCTCCTCACTTTGTAGGAGTTTGGGGTTCTGTTGAGTAGGTTCTGAATTGATTCTGGTCACTGTCCCATCCAGAAGATCCTCTACCACTGCATATTCTTTCTTGGATTCTTCCTTGTTTTCCTACAACTGTTGCTTATACATGACTTTCTCATTAGAGACCACATCCCTAGACCAAATGATTTTATTTTCCTTAATACTCCAACATTTAAATCCAAAGTCATCACCACCATAACCAATAAAAATGTATTTTTCGATTTAGCCTCTAGCTTGGTCCTATCATCCTTGTCAATATGAACAAACACCTCACATCCAAAGACTCTAAGAAATGAGTAATCAAATTTCTTACCATACCAATCCTCCTCGAGTGTATGCCTCCATCCAAGGCACTTGAGGGTCCTCTGCATTTATCAAGTACACAATTTGTGCTCACCGCTTCGCCAAAAATAAAGAGGGAGTCCCGCATGTATCCTCATGCTCCTAGACGTTCCATTATTGTTTTTTTCATCCTTTCGACACCTCATTCTCTGCGGGGTTCCGGAACCATATTTTTCCCATGCGGATTCCATTCTTATAACAATAATCATCAAATTCATTGTTGCAATACTCCCTCCATTATCGACTGAGACATTTTAACTTAAGACCTGTTTCATTCTCTACCAAGGCTTTCCATTTAACAAAAGTATCAAATACATCAGATTTTTTTCTAATACAATAAACCCAAACTTTCCTTATTACATCATCAATAAAAGTAACATAATAACTTGAACCCCCAAGAGATGATACCTGAGCCAACCCCCACACATTAGAATGTACCAGCTCTAACTTATTCTCTTTCTTCGTCGGTCCAACCTTGAGAAACCTTACTCGCTTACTTTCCCATATATGTAGTTCTCACAGAAATCCAAACTTGTTTCTGTATATCCAGGAAAATTCTTCTTTATGATGTTCATGCCCTTATGGCTCATATGACCGAGCCTATAGTGCCATAATGTTGTATTTGCATCTGAAGCCACAAGATTACAATCATAACTACTATCATTGGTTAAATATAAGGTTCCAACCTTCTTACTCTCTTGCCACCACAAGAGCACCCTCGGTAACCTTCCAAGAGTCGAGTTGTAAATATCACAAGACAACCATCACTTCCCAATTGCCCGCTTGATATCAAATTTCTCCTTAATGTAGGCACATTTCGACATCCTTCAATAGCCATGTATTCCCATTCTCGCATCTTAACCTCGAGCAAGTAACCTTTTCCAACTATACTGCAAGGCTCATCATCACCAAGAAAAACATGCCCAAAATCCCCTTGAACATAATCAAAAAAATAATGCCTATGTGGAGTAGCATGAAAAGAAGCCCCTGAATATAAAACCCAAGATTTAGTAATATTATGCAAAGAAAGAATCAAAGCATCCAAGCATACATGGCCCAATGCCACATTTTCCTCCTTGTTTTCTTCTTGTTGTTTCTTCTTATCCCGAAGCTCCCAACACTCCTTCTTTGCATGCCCAGACTTTCCACAATTCTAGCATCCAATCTTGCACTTGGATTTTGACCTTCCCGATCTTTTGATTTTCCACGGTTTCCTCTATTCTTCTCGCCTCCCTTTAGTTTCCATTGTCGAAGCATTCCTTGAATTAGAAGATTCCCTGGAGCTTTTTCTTCACATTTCCTCACTTAGAATCACCCCTACAACATCCTCAAACTTCAACTTCAAGTTAGCTTGAACCGAGTTGCTTACCGCCATTACCAGGCTATTCCAACTCTCAGGTAAAGAGCACAGAATTAATAAAGCCCTAACTTCTTCATCAAATTCTATTGTAACTGAAGCTAGCATATTCACAACCGTATTGAAATCATTTAAATGATCTGCTACTGAACTATTCTCAGACATCTTCATATTAAACAACTTTTTCATTAAAAATATCTTGTTAGAGGCAGAGGGTTTTTCATACAACTTCCCTAATGCATCCATTAGATTTTTTGTAGGCTTTTCCTTTGAAATATTAAATAATACCAAAGATGAAAGACACAATTTGGATCATTCCAAGTGCCTTCCGATCCAAAGCAAATCCCATTCCACATCCGTCATACTCGAGGGTTCGTTCACCTTCTCGACAACGGAGTATAAAGATCCTTCGATAAAGGTAATCTTCCATCTACATCCCGAAAAGACTAAAATTTTGTCCGTTGAATTTATCAACCCTTGATCTTTCATCATCTGCCATAGCTCCCACTCAAGCTAAAAACCTTTCCTGCGATTCAACACTTCAAACAAACCAAACCAGCTCGATACTAATTGTTAGGAATTAATAGAATCTAATGCGGAATAATTCCTCAGAATCGTAATAATAAGAAGTATGAATAGAAATTACAGAAATGAAATATGCAAAACATGAAGACAATATTTAACGTGGTTCACCCAATGTGGGCTACATCCACCAAGAACACTTGCTCAGATTTTATTACAAGCCAACAGTCTTCACAATTACAATAACCAGATCTTGTTTGGAGCTGTGCTCAACAAACCCTCCCAAATTCACACTTGAATTCACACACACTATTCACCTTCACAAAAACACTCATATCAATCCTATTGTATGTCCATCTATATATAAGTACATCAATAGGTAGCCGAAGAGGTGGTTTTACAAAACAATGGGTACCAGAAAACCATGGGCCCAAAACCAGCCCATAACGGTTACCCATTACCCATGGGTTAATAAACCACCCATGAAAATTTACGCGTCGAGGTTTCACCCCCAAACCCCCTTGACCCACTCACCGATGAGCGGGATCACCGTAAAAATATCCGAGTGTAACACATAGAAGGTGTACCAAACTCTAACATGAAAACAGCTCCACAAACATAACACTTTTAGTCAAACACACATCCACTCAAGTTACAAATCAAAATTAGAACCAAGGAAAACCTTAAGCTGCTAGGCCATTTTAACTGTATAATCCAAATGTAGTTTTAACATCAAAGGCCTTGGTTTAAGGGAGAAAGTCAAATATCAAGCCCGCATCGAAGGTCAAAGCAGGGATGCGGGTCGGCGGAACAATTTGTGTTTTTAAGCCCGCATTAAAAAAAGGTAAAATTATAGAAGAGACCCGTGACTCCTTCGCTAATCAAGTGAAGCAACGTGTCATGACCATATCAAAAGCGGTGAGGCGATTCACCGATTTTTGCCCCAATTTTGTGGCATATATTTCCATCCAGAGCTCAATTTTTCTCGATTTTGGTGTCATTGGAAAGCTATCAAGTCCTCTACATGATGGAATTTTCAATTTTTTTTTTTGGTGGAGTTTAGTGAGAGAAAAATGAGATAAATGCCTTTGGCATGGGGAAAAGAGGAGAACCGACATTCAACCACCATTTTTAATGCAGTATGGCTTCCATTCTTCTCCAGCATGGTCAAAAATCTTAGAGAATGAACTTTTAAGGGTACCCATAATATTTTGATGGATCGGTTGGTGGTTTAATCATTCATTTCAATTTTCCCGCATTTCTCCTTCCTGAACTTGGGTTTTCATTGTTAAAAGCCAGATTTGGCTCATTTGTAAAGGGTTGGATGTTTTTATGTTCTGTAGGCTCCCTCCTTCACCCTAGCAAGTGAATTTGTGGAATATCAGACCTTTTAGGGACTACAACATGTTTTTTACCTCATTGTTGTTGTCTTTGCATTGTATTTAAAAATGGAAATGACAATGCAAGCTCTGTGAATGAATTTTCAATCCTTTCTTGTGTTGTTTGCTCTATCCTAATCTTTCATTAAAATTTTAGCAATTTGTGCATGATTTGTGTTGCATTTTTATAATCTGTGTCAATCTACAGAAATAGATGTTCACCACTCCTTTGGTGTATCACCTTGTCAGTTTAGTTTTATCTTCTTTTCTTTCTATCCTTGTCTCCTTGGCAAAATTAGAGTAGAATTTTGAGTTAAACCTCTGCAAATTTCATGCATACATCTGATCAGAGGAGTAGAGGAACCATCCTTTAATCTGGAGATTTTTTTCCCATTTTTGCAAGTCCCACACTTGGGGAAAATATTTCATGTTGTGCAATCACACTAAATGACCCAATTCTCACTTGCAAATCTGAAGGTCATTTAGGGGCTACTGCTGATTTGCACTAATAGGTACCTGATCCTTTGGCTTCCAAAGTTTCCATTGTGGAGGAGAAAGATGTCATTGATTGGTGTGATAGATGTTTCATGCCCCATGCTCCATGTGAGGAAGATCAGCAAGAAGAGGAAGAATCTTATGATGATATCTCGTATGATGGGTTGCTCCACAAGCTTACAACAAGGGGGAAATTCAACTGAAGTGACAAGTGCTAGAAATGTTGCTGATTTTTGGGATTGCATTCACTAGGTACCTTTTCTCCCTCCCTCTCATACTTTAGAAGTAGATGTTGTACAAGATTTTGAATTGCCCAATAATGACTTTGAATATTTAAGGGCTTTAATGATAAACAAGTATGATGGAGGCATCCCATCTGAGGAGGACAAGTAGTTGTTGATTAATGTTGTTGTGGCTCAAGAAAAGGAACACAACACAAGAAGTAGGGTTGTCAAAGGGATAGGGCCTCAAGCCAAGCCAAAAACTCCATTGCTTTCAAATGTTCCTAAAGAGACTCCTAAGAAAGATGCATCTACTAAGGGCCTTGTTGTCCCAAACAAAAAGCATACCCCACCTCATGCCCAAAGTGTCAAAAATCATGTGCCATCTCATGAGTGTGTCAACCTTCCTTTCAATGTATCCTTCTGCCAAAGTCTGTCCCTTATGATATTGCCCAAGTCTTGAGTCAGATCAAGATCTCAGTTCCAATTGTTGAATTTCTTAGGATTCTTGAGCACAAGAAGAGGGCTCTTGAGTATTTGGGGCTGAAAGAGGAGAAGAATGCCCCAAGCAGAAATATAAACGTTGTGGAGACTCCACCGGTCATTGAAGAATTAGAGGCACCACCAAAATCAGAAGAGCTAGATGAACCACTTGAGGTTTATTTGGGAATTGTTATCAGCCAATTTTGACTTCGCAAAATTGTTTAAAAATAATTAAAAAATGAAAAATTAGAAAATTTTGAAAAGTGTTACTTTGCGTGGTTCATTGGACTCATCGCGATCATCTTATTTTTGTGATCGTTTCGGTCTTCGTTTCATGATTTTCGGGCGAGAACTCTTCCCGCCAGGCTTTAAAACACGTTAAAATACATTAAAATAATTAATTAATATTTAATTAATTAATTGCTCTTGTTCCATTAAATTAATTTTTTTTAAATTACTTAAGGAGTATTTAATTAAATAAATAGAAATTAAAGTTCATTCGACAAGTTTTAGTGTAGGGAAGTAAGCTTTCATTTCAATCGTCGGAAAGCGATTGGCTTCCCGAACCCAATTTCCACTTTCTGGCAATTTCCTTCAATTTTTCCACACGTGGGGTTTTCCTCTGCCAATTGCCTAATCATGGATTGGAAAACGGGCATAAAATTCCCCAAATTCCCACATGGGGAAATTAGACGGGGATTGCCAACCCATTTTTCCATTCCGTTAGCAATTATCCATTGCTCTCCCATTTCCCTGGCTCTTAACCCACTCGGGAAGAGAGGAAGTTAGATTAATTCCGTAACTTCCTCCATCAAACCCGTTGGAAAAATTCGTGTGAAGCTTTCAATTGCTTCTTATTTCTTTAGGAAGACATAATATTTTGTCAACATCATGCAAGAGAAACTCACGCCATTGTGAAGGAAGAAATATCAGTTGTGCATGCAAAGGAGGTTTTATCAAAATCTAAACAAATACTAGACAAAGGAGGACAGCAAATTTCCATGCCAAGGATAAGGAGAAAAGTCCAACAGCTTGGACAATACAAAAATGCGTAGGAAAGGAAAGGAATAAGCCAGTTTTTAAATAAAAAAGAAAGAGAAAGAAGCAGGCACGTGGGAGCAAGGAAGAGAAAGTTTAGTTTTTAAATAAATATTAAAGGAAGTCTGCGCACCCAACTAAAAAGAAAAGAAACATTTGTTTTGTTTTAGAGGAAGAAAACAAATTTCTTAAAACCCACGCACCAACTAGAGGAAAGAACTTTCCATGCGCAGGAATGATTAAGAACTATTCAAAAGGAAGAGGAGGCGCAGGCATAGACAAGACAAAGACATCCCACACATCTAAAGGATAAGAACACCGAAGCTTTCCATGCATGCAAAGGATGAGAATGCGAAAGCAATTTTAAATCCGTGCCGAGCACTTTCCAAATAATGATGAGGAGAAGCCTCCAACAATGCTTGGATGTTTCACACCAAATTTTATCAACCATCTTCATAGGAGTTTCAATGGTCCACAAACTAGTTGCAATTCGGTGGGCTGCTATGCATACAACAGCTGGTACAAATGGAGTTGGGTCTACTAGACGGTAGGAACCACGGCCTTTCACTTTGGTGCAAGGTCCACCGAGGATAGGACACACACGATCGAGGAATGTTGAATGTTATTCATCTTGTTCAATATCAAGCACTATTATGGTGCATATTTGCTTAAGAAACTTGCTCTGAAAGCTACAAGTAATCCTATAATAATGCAAACAAAGATTGTGAGATTTGCACAAGATCAATCGATGATGTTCTTTAGAGTATGGATCGCACACTATTCTCGTATGCTTCCTAAACTTTTCCCTAAACCATGAATGCTTGTTTGCGCTCCATCAAATGCATGTGAGATGAATTTCTAGTGTGTTCTAGATCATGGATTCATTGATGGTGAAATGAAGTTCTATTGCCTTGATGTTGCAAGAGTGGGTGTGGATTCTCAAAATCATGCTTGCATGAGTGTAGTATCAATGGAGCGTATAACTGAAATTCTCCTAGGAAAGTGCCGTGAGGAAGTAGTTGGCTATATGCAGCATCTAGAAGGAAGAAGAAGTCAGTTTCAACGAATTTGTAGGGATTGGATAAGACAAATAGAGCTTGTATTTTGTCTAAAAGACCACGTAAGGAGGACAGATCTCCACGCAGGCCCAAGCACAAGAAGATTCCACGCATGAAGAGAGAGAGAGCAGCATGAAAAGACCACGTGGAGGAGACAACAAATACAAGAATGCTCAGGAAATAAAAACAGCTTTCCACGCATAGAAAGGAGATCAAATCGATCTAGCAGCGTGGCCCAGATGTCATGTCGACGTTTTTATTGGTAATGGCATTTTCTCATCATTTGGAAGGTACAATTGTGCTTATTATGACAAATCCAAAACATTCTTACTACAAGTGTTATATGATGAGGAAGAACCGTGAGCATTGTGGTAAAACCATTCTTTTCGTAAATGTTGGGTTAAGCTTGAATATAAAGTAGTTGAGTGAAAAGCTAAAAACAATTCTAATTATACTACAACAAACTTTACAATTATTGATGAGAGTTAAGTGTAATCATGGTGGCAAGGTCAATCCCTATAGATGTTGGTTTAAGCCTATGGATGAAGACCATGCTATGATTTGAATTTGGTTTAATTCTATGTATGAAGACCATAGAATGATTCATACTTTTGTGGAGGAGATAGATCGCACTAACAATTACCCACGAGATGAAGTTAATAGGGTATTTTTTGATTGATTCGAATGATGTTCATGAGTAAAATAACCATTCCTCTATCACATAAATGAGAAGTTTGCATTGCCATATTGATTGATAAAAATGTCTCTTGGAATAACTATTTGAGTCGACAGGAACCTTCAATTGTGTGCATGCAGACACACCTGAATCGAGTTTTTTACCGAGATTGTTGTGAAATATGAGAACTGCTTCCATCATTTCAAACAAGGAAAATGTTATTTTGGTGATTATTGGTGATGTTAAGTAAACCAATAAAAGATAGGTTGTGCGGTGAGATGGAAGAGTCGGGTTATTCAATTTGTAGAAAATGTTTGCAAAGCTAGACAATGCTTTCAACTTCATCAAATCAGATGTATAGTGCAGATAATCTGGTTATATTTATTCATGGGGTGTTTGTTAAAGCCATGTTTTGTAATACCATTGGAGGTGAATTACAATTTTGGCTCTTGGAGATCTTCTCAATGGTGAAAGACGGAAAGTGGATTCGATAAACCAAGGTGGCATAACAACTATGGTCTCGCGACAAATGAATAATTCACCATGGAAAGGTACTCGAGCATGTGGAGAATTGTGAATGTGAATACGAATGAAGACAAATTTTCTCACACGGAGGATATTGCTCGAGACGAGAGAGGGTGGATGAATTTCTCAAGTTTCAAGCTCAAAGACTCTTGTCATTTGGAGGATTGAAGAGCACATTCAATGAGCTCATTCCCATACGATCGGAATAGGTGGACTCTTGGCCCAATGGATAAGGCACTAATCTTAGGTGTCTTGATCTGGGTGGCACATTGCTAACTAGGATGTCTACGTGTGCGTACAAGTCATTTAAGTGGGTCCACATGTACCCATTTCTTTTATTTATGTATTTTTCCTTAAATGACTTTTTAACTTAAGTGGTTTCCATTTTTAGTCACTTTTTAAATGTTGGTTGAAAAATTCAAAGTCACTTAAGTGCCCTATTTAATGTGCATTTAAAACCCTAACTACTTTGTAACCAACTTTTGGGTTATAAAAGGAAGTGAGGGCTCATTTGTAAGGGTGACTCGAGAGAGGAGAAGAAAATAATTTTGTGCAAGCTTTGTTTCAAGAAGAAACTTTGTTTTCTTTGTTAAAAACATTTTAGAGTTAATAGAATAAGAACTTTGTGTCTCATTCATTGTCTCTTGTAACATTTGGTGTTCTTATGTTCATTAGATGTTAGGTGTTTGAATCTTGCATGCAAATATTATCTTTGATCTTATTGTCAACATTAGTAATCAGTTGTTCTAGTTCACAGTGATCAAGCTCTGATTGTCTACTTGCTCATGTGTGTTCCCTTTTACATGTTCTTGTTTAACTAACTCAAACTCTATTTTATTTGTGTTGGTTATTCATCTTTCCTCTTCATGCAATATTAGGCTCTATTTTTACCTAACTCTTGCATGTTCTTTCAATTCATTCCATTCCACTCCTTTCCTTCATTTCATTCTATCTCCTTCATTCACTTTTCTTCCATTGATGTTCCAAAACACCCCCCACATACAATTTTGAATGTACAGATGTAAATACAGTTTTGGTTTTCAATAAAGGCAGCCTCACCTTCATTGAGGAGGGACTTCGTTCCCACACTGTTGCATGTCATTTGCATGTGTGCAAATCCATATGCTAACAGAACATCCTTAGTAGATTCTCGGTGAATGTGGATCCACTCTTCACTACCCCGATCATTAACGATAGATTGTTGCACAATTGTATGTTTGATTCGGGGGCATCATGTAATATTATGCCTTTATAAATTATGAATGAACCGAATATCAAAGTAATGACTACATATGGGAAGTGCACTTGCTATGGATTCCAAAGAGGTGACAAAGTGGTGGGGTGTGTGAAGGGTTTGGTGGTGTAACTACTGCAACCTATCCGGGAAGGAATTTGAAGCTTGATGTAGTTATTATTGACTACCTAGCCAAGTGGGGTATGTTGTTATCTAGAAATTGGGCTGCAAGTATTTGTGGGAGTGTTCAAATGGATATGTCCTATGCCACCATCTCAATCGAGGGCAACATTGTCAAGTTCTATGGGGAAAACAAGATGTTGTAGCTTATTGAGGATCCCAACAATGCGTCATATGAGATATTGTACACAAGTGTTGATGTTGATAACTTTGTAGGATTTGTTGATGGAAAAGAGCACAAGATTGAAGAATGCAAGTGTCTTGAGCAGAAGGCTCTCCTTGGACTTTATTTTTGATGGAGCTTGCTCCAAGTTTGGAAATGGTGTTGGTGTTGTTCGATCTCTCCGGGTAAAGAAAAGTTTGTCTTTCCCTTCAAGCTCAACTTTGAGTGCACTAATAACATTGCTGATTATGAGGCATTATTGTTAGGTCTCGAGGATTGTGTGGAAATATGGTGTTAAAGACATCATTGTTAAAATATATTCAAAATTAATTTTCACGAAAGTCGAGAAAATTGTATGGCACAAAAAATAAACGAATGAAATGATATAAACATGCGTTTGGGATCTCATTGAGATGTTTGATTCATTCAACATTGTGCATCATGATAGGAAATTCAATGCTTTCGCGAGTACATGTTTCTTTGTGTTGGGATATCGGTTTGATAATTATGCAGTGTCCCCAAATTTTGAATATGATGTTGAGGTGGTAACAAGGCCATCTATACCGACAACATTAAGCATTGGCGGGTTTTTGATGATGATGCTCGAGTCAAAATATTTTTCAGAATAAAGAAGAGTTTTCTAATCAAAATATCGATTGGGAGCCAATGGTGTGCGTAGCGAAGGTAGAGAAACCTTGTTTAGCAAAGGCATCATCCAACTAAAAACCAATACCATTCCTAGAGGGCGGGTTGCTCTTGATTCCAATTTTGATCATGTTGATTGCATTATTAGCAAATTCATGGTGGCCTCAAGGAATATTGATGAGCATTACCTAGGAACAAAGGAGAGACCAAGGAAGATCTGGTTAGGAAGCAATCTCGTAATGTAATGAGAAGTAGTCCTACATTCAATTGCTAAAAAGGTATCAAGGCGCATGTCTTGGACTTATTCTCGAGTGAAGGCATAAAGAGAGGATCTGTTTCAACATGAGATTCCCTTGGAGTCCAATGAAAAACCATTCAAGCAGAAACAAAGGCCAATCAATCCACTCCTATCTCTTAATTTGAAAGAGGAACTGAAGAAGTTGAGGGATGGAGGTATTATTCATCTCACAAGGTATTCTTCTTGGGTTAAAAACCTAGTACCATGTAAAGAAGAATGGTGACATCAGCCGTGTGTGGATTTAAGAAATCTGAACATAGCATCAATGAAGGATAATTTTCCTTTACCAACCATGGAAAACATGTTGCAGCTAAGAATCGGTTCCGAGCTACTTTCTACCCTCGGATTGTTTCTTTTGTTATAACCAAGTTATGGTGAAGGAATTAGAAAGAATTGAGACATCATTTACCACTCCTTGTGGGACTTATGTGTATGTCAAGATGCCCTTTGGTCTAATGAATGCTTTGGAGAAACCTTTCAAAGAGCAATGGATGCTTCTTTTTCCTATTACATCAACGATTTTATTGTTATCCGTAAAGCAAGGTGATCACTTGCTGCACTTGGAAAATAAGTTGATAAGATGTAGAGAGTATGGCATTTCACTCAATCCAAAGAAGTGCCATTTTGGAATGCGAAGGCAAAGTTTCTTGGTCACATTGTGTCATAAGAAGGAGTGATGATTGATCTAGAAAGGGTAGAGGCCATCGCAGAAGGTCCTGGGGTTCAAGAACTAAGAAGGGAATCTAGTCCTTCTTTGGGCGTATAAACTTCATCGAAGATTTATCTCAAAATTTGTTAAGTTGACCATACCAATCACCTCCATGTTAAAGAAGGACCAGGCCATCAAATGGGAGGAGGATGTCATTCAAGCTTTCAATGGGATTAAAGAGGCATTAAAGCATGCACCTATTCTAGGAGCTCCAGATTATAAGAAGCCCTTTCAATTGTTCTCTTTTCCTTCAGAGAACACCATTGCATCGGTCCTGTTGCAGAAGGATAATGAAGGGGATGAGAGGCCAATTTACTTTTTCACTAAGGCATTTCAAGGAGTTGAGCTGAAATACACTATTATGGAGAAATAAACATTTGCCTTGGTAAAAGCAACAAAGGTTTTCGTGCCTTACATTTTGAGTTCTAATATTTTTTTTTGTTCCCACAACCATGATGAAAGACATCTTATCTAAGATGGAAGTCTCAAGAAAAGGTGCATGTGGGTGAACAAGTTGCAAGAATATGATATGGATATCCAAACCATGAAGTTGGTGAGAGGTTTGGGCTTGGCTAAGCTTATGGATGAGAGAAACTTGCAAACCTGTTGAGGTGAATGAGGTAAGAGAAGGAAGGAGAGATCTATTTGAGAAACTAATGAGTTTTGAGTTGTACATAAGGATGTGATTTTCCATCTCGGACATTTATACTACCCCGAGTATTTGAGTAAGAACTAGAAAAGGGCCCTTAAGTTGGCTTCCCTTAAATATGTCATTCGCTTCTGATTACTAAATATGAAGCCCCTAAGATAATTGTTGATCTGTATGGAGGATTTTGTGGGGGGAATTTTTCTGAAAGGGTCACAAAGACACAAGATCCTAAGGGCTATTTATTTGTGGCCAACTCTTTTCAAGGATGCAACACTTTTGGTTATAAGATGTGAGATTTGCAGCGCTTCTCTCGGAAGATTGAAAGCTTTAGGCTCCCTTCCTTTATAGCCTGTATCAATTGAAGCTCCATTTAAGAAATGGGGAATGGGCTTTATTGGTGAGATTTAAAACCCTTCAAGTGTTGGCCATAAGTGGATTCTTGTAGCCCCAGATTACTTCACCAAGTGGGTAGAGGCAATCCCCACCAAAAGGGAAACACACCAAATTTTCATGGACTTCATGTTGAACCATATCATCTCGCAGTTTGGGGTGCCAGTCAAAGTTGTTCCGACAATGCCATGAGCTTTAGAGCTAAACCATTGGTGGAAATGTGTAAAGAATATGAGATGAATTTGACATATGATTCTAATTATAATCCCCAAGGAATTGGAAAAGTTGAGTCCAGCAATAAAAATTTAGTAAAGATTATCAAAAGAACCTGGAGCTCAACAAGAGAAAATGGGGTGAGAATTTGAAATTTGTTGTCGGGTTCGATCAATTATTGTTAAAAGGGCCACTCGAAAGAGTCCATTTGAGTTGGTGTATGGAACTCGTGCCCGCTTCCCCGCATACACAATTATCCCGATATCATTTCATGCAACAACCGAAAGATCAAGAAGTAAGTCCATATGATGCCCGTATTAACCAGATTGTTGAACTTAATCAAGAAAGGAGGGCATCCCATCAAAGGCATATAAAGTTTAGAGAGAAGTTGAAGAAGTTGTTCAACAAGAAGGTCACCCCTGAGATCTTTCAATGTTGGGGATCTTGTGCTACTTGTGGGATAGAAAGCGTGAGGATAAGGGCAAGCATGGAAAATTTAACACTTTGTGGATGGGCCCTTACTCCATTGATATTAGAATTGGTGAACATACCTTCTTCCTAAATGACTTGGATGGGGAATTTCTCAAATTTCTTGTTAATGGCAGGCATTTGAAACATTTCTTGGACTGATTCCCCATAATCAAGGTGAACATCTTTTGTACAGTGTATAGTTTGTTATTTTTAATTGTCTTTTGTGTTTTCACTCACTCGGTCCTTGGTGACCTATTTTTGTTGGTTTCTTTGTTCCTTTTTCAAGATGGCTTTGTTTCTCTACTATGCAAGCTGACTCCTTTTCCCAATGGATATTTTGGCACTTGGTATACCTTTGTTCTTCTGGCACTCACAAGGAGTGCCCATCCCCAGTCGAGGCGATGTTGGTTCTCAAAATAGTCTCGCCCCATTTTGCCATTAAAAAACTTATCAATTTATGACCTCTCGCCATAAACTATCTCCCCATGTTGTGCTTGAGAGGTCCCCGCCTTCCTTTGTTGCTGTAATCAGTCCTTTCTTGGACCAAGGATCATGTATAAAACCAAAATTGTTTCCTCGTTCCCCTGTTCATCTGAAAAGGTCTGTATTTGGGTGTAAATACTTGTGCTCTCCCGTTCTTTCCATTTTCCACAGTCAAGATTTGTTGTCCTTGTCATTTTTTCCCTAAATACTTGAGGAAAAATGAATGGATGTGGCTCAGAGAAATGTATTTGAGCTTTGTAATGATTCTAAATTCTCTATCCTTTGAAAAAATTCATCTCCGTGCTCATGTGGTCATTTTTCTACATTTTACGGTTTGATGAGTGCATTTCTCCTAGTTAAATTTGCATCTTTACATCAACAAGAAACATGGCCTCTTTTGGTGTGATGCGACTCGATGGGGTACATCATAATTTTATAAATCACCTCAACTTGAAAACCTATCTACGTGGAAGAACGACGCTCATTTGAAATTTCACTTCTGGTTTGGCCTTGGAGTTTCATTGGGAGGACACGTGGAGGTTTCCACCGCTTCACCGGACTTAGACAAATTTTTATGCAGCTGGTATAGTTTGGCGAGTAACAGGGACACGTGGCTAGCCTGCGCTCATTCAAGGTCTCTCGCTTTGGGCACCATTTTGAAATTAAGTTCAAGACACGTGGAGGCTTCCACTAAGGCTTCCCATACTTTTTTTCAAAAAGGTTTTAAGAGTCCTGGGACACGTGGAGAAACCGTAAATGTTTGAGGACCGACCCTTGAAGTTTACTTTAAAGAAGCACCAGGAGGACACTGGAGGCCTCTACTCACTTAAAATTTTTCTTGAAATTTTCAACGGCCAAAGGAGACGCCTCGGATCCTCGACACATGGTGCCTTCATACGAGCATTAAACCTTCATACAAATCTTGTCAAGGCCGGGACATGTAGTGAGCCCGCACTCTTTCAAAGTCTCAACTTCAAGGACCATCTCAAGATGCACCATTATGACACGTGGTAGTTTTAAAAGTCGAGGGGAAGGGGAGCGGACCATCGGAGGTAACTTGTATTTTTTCCTCTTGTTACAAAAGGATTAAAAAATCGAATGGCCCGCAAACCCGGAAAAAAATAGTCAAAAATTTCCCAATGATCAAGTGCGTACATTCAGAGGAAAATTGGAAAAATTTACTTTTGAGAAAAAGGATTTAAAAGTAAAAAGGGAAGTGTGGTTCCACCTGGGACCCACATCGAGACTAGAAGTGAAAGGGAGGAGCTACGGGGAAAATTTGGAAATAAATTCCCCTTTCTAGAAAAGAGGTGAAATAACATAATTTGGTCGCGGTTCCTTTGGGACCCACCTTAGGACACGTGTCAGGCCATTTCTCAAGGGCGGAGGTGCGGAGAAAAATGTGAAAATTTTACATTTTTCCAAAAGTTGTAAAGGGAAAAAGGGAACCCACAGGCCCACTCTAAAATGGATCTCCCACGTGGACGGTCCAAATTCAAAATAGAAATCAACAACATTTGTGCATCTGTATCTAATTTTTCTACCATTTTCACTCCAGAGCTCCTCAGGATGCGTATTCTTATTGTTTTTTATCATTTCTTGGAGTCTCCTGCACACCAAATGAAGAGGAGCATTAATCTGGAGGCCTGGTTTGGTGAGGAAGGTCTTAATAAGTCTCTCATCATTAATAAGCAATCTGGGTGTTGGATTTGGCCTGATTTTTCTTTCCTGGCACACGAAAGACTTGTTGATATCTGGGTTTGATGAGGAAAATCAGGGGACATCTTTTACCATTAAGACGAGATCTGATTTCTGGGCTCGATCCTATCTTCCATTTTCTTTTCCCGAGCACACAAGGAACTAGATTTGATAGATTAGGGGTGAAAGTCATTAGAGAGTAAAGGGAAGAGTGATCTACTAGGAGAGGGAGTTGAATGCGGGAGAGGCTCAAGAGATATGGACCCCGAGCACTGACAACTTTTTATAGATCTCGATTCTAGGAATCACGATCAAGATCATAGCGAGCACCGGTACACTCATTATCTTTGGTTATGGGGGAAAGGCTCTGTTGTAAAATGTTATAAATAGGCATGATTTTTCCATTAAAAGGGTTGGAGGTTAGAGGTTAGAATGCTAGAGTGTTAGGAGTTAGAAACCGATTTCCTAAGAGAAAGCTTGATAGAGCCTGTCTTTCTAAGGGACTGTTTGAGAAACTCCGTATATCTATTTTGTGTTAAAATCGATCATGTCAAGGTCGAATACAAGTGTACAACCATTGACAAGCTCTTTTCGACTTTATTCTAGAAATTTTCTCCTACTAATAAGTTTAATCAAATTTGAGTTATTTTGTGTTAACTCGAACAATTAGTGTCTGCTTCATTTCAAAATGTCTCGTAAATAGTTTTATTTGTTCCTATTATAATCTTATACTGAATTTTTGTGAAATCACACGAGGATTTCATTCCTATAACAATTTAATGTTATCTGCAATTTCATTTCAAGAAGATCCTTCATCTTGGATGAGATTAAGAAATTTAAAATCAATTCACCTTGTCATTTGTTGATAAAGATTGTCTATAAGTATTTGGGTGTACCTTAGGTGTGGTTAATCAAAAACTATAGTGTTTAATTGGGTCCTCTAATTCAAGCCTCATGTTAGGGTCTTAAATATTATGTGAAAACATGTTGATTTGGTCCTCCATCAAGCACACCTTACGGTTAAAGGAACATCTTGACTGTTCTAAAGCTTTTTCGTTGTAAAGTTTCTCATTATTGTAAAGTCCCTCCAAAGGTCCGGTATACTCAAATTTATCCGCTTCACCTCCCACCAAATTCATTCAAAAATAATTAATCATACCCATACTACCGATGTTTTTCATGTGTGTATACAAATGTAAAATTTTACCACCAAAACATGCAAAAACAATTAGGTTTTCATTTTCTTTAGTGCCTCGAACCTTGCTTAGAAAATATCTCCATTATCTAGAGTGACTCATGAGAGTTAGGTTTCATTGCATTGATAATATTTTCTTCAAGGTTTTCTTAATAATTTCACAAGGAAGGACATCTCTATCTCCTCCATAAACAACAAGATACAAAAGGGTTCTCTCACCTTGGTTGAAAGGCATAACCATAAAATAGTGAGGATAGATCAAATCCTCTTGAGAGTGCTATCCATTTCTCCACATCCGAGTGACAAAGGGCCGTTAGATCCCATCCCGGCTACAAAATGACTCATATTGATCTATCTATCTCAAAGCTTCCTACTAAACCTATGATGTTGCTCAGACTTTGAAGGAGAATCAATTTGGGATGTATGACATGTGTATATCATATATTGTTGTGATTTGTTGATTGTGTATTTGAGTAGGATTGATCTTTTTATAAAATATATTTGGTTTCCTAAACGGAAATACATGCTTTTATGTCTGCGTGGTATCTTATTTTCCTTGTCTAAATTAGATGAGGTGAAGTTGGATTGTGATGTTTTATCTTTTCTAAATCAACCCTCTCCAATGTGAAGATCAAAAATTGTCTAAAAATACTCTCTCTTGGTGCAATCACCTTACTTTTCCTTTTTTTTTCGACCTTTAACCCCATAAATTGAGTAGATTAGATTTTTTTCAAAGTGTTTTAGCCTCTTGAATCTCAATCTTAAATCAAGTGTTGCAAGTTCTAAAGGAACTCGGCCTTCTCCGGAGGTTCATCCCAAGGCAACAAGGTCCCACACCTTGGGGATGTTCCAACATTGCACGGGATCAATCAACAATTCAACGGGTGCATGATTCGAGTGACAACATAAACCCTAAGGTTTCGTAAGCGTGGTGTGTCATTCATAATGTTTTAGGTGAACTCAAATTATGTCGAATCATTTCACCTTCGTGAAGGTACATGTAATCAAATCCAAGGCACAAGCCCTAATGTTTGGCATTAAAAGGGCTATGGAACGTGGATGTACCCATCTGCTCATTGAGGGTGACTCACAGGTAATAATTTAAGCTCTCATTTTAGGTGAGGCCTCCAATTGGAATCTAGATTTCTATATATCAAACACTCTCTTTTGGCTCGCCAAATTGGATTCTTGGAACATAGGACACATGTTCCGTGAAGCCAACTCAACAACAGATCACCTGGCAAATAATAGGATGACATAGGTGAATGACATAGGAGTTTAAAGGTTGATATTTTGAAGTTGGAATTGCTCGTGCACTTGCAAATACGTGAATTACAGAGAAGGCTGGATGCGAGCAGAGCGAGTTCAGTAAAGGAAAGAATGGGAAAAGGATGAAATGATGGAGGTCAGTAGGCGTAAAGGATGAAAAACGTGCTGCCATAGGAGATGACTGGATGCCCCGCTTAAAACAATGATGGAGATATTTACAAAGATTCACCTTTTTGAAAAACTAGCAACTTTTTGTTGCAAACCTGTTAAACGTCATTTTCTAGAAATCATGATCAAACATGTAACAAAAAAAGGTTCCTCGAATATTATTTTCTTGGGGGGAAAGCTTGGATGTAAATTGAGTGTTATAAAAGCATGCTTTAGTCATGCAAATGGTCGGGGGTTGAATTCTTACGAGAAAATTTGAGAAATCCCATCTTCCTGAGAGACCATCTGAGAAACCTGTTAATCTCTTATGTTTTAGATTTGATGCACACCTTCTGGTTGAAGGAATATTTTAGCTATTCTGAAGCATTCTGTCATTTATTTTTCCAATTGTTGTGAAGGTTCTCAAAGATCTAGCAAAATCAAGTTTATCCTACTTAATCTCCCACCAAAAATTATTCAAAAACAATGAATCCTACCTGAACTACCCATGTTTTCCTATATGTCCACAAATGAATAAATTCTACTGCCAAAATATGTAGAAGCAATCAGGATTCCATAATGTCTTTAGTAACCTTAACCTTGTTTAGAAAATATCACCATTCTTTAGAAGTGACAACTCATGAGAGTTAAATTGTGGTGCATTGATCATATTTTCTCAAGGTTTCCTTTCAAATTTGTGCAAAGAAGGATATCTTCATTCTCCTTCACCAATCAGAGGTTACAAAATGGGTCCTCTCACCTGGTCAAAAGGCACGGCCTAAAGTAGTGAGGATAGATCAAATCCTTTTATATGGTGCTATCCATTTCTCCAGCGCCCAAGTGACAAAGAGCCAACTGAATCCCTTCCCCGGCTACAAAATGACTTATGATTCGTTTGTCTCTGAGTATCTTGTTGAATCTGTGATGTTGCTCAACTTCCAAGGGAGAATAAATTTGGGCACAAACACATTTTGGCACCATTTTCGGGGACTTATTAGCATTGCCGGGGATTATTTGAACTCTGGGAATCATTTGTTCGGCAACAACACCTTTTGGCACCGTTTTGGGACTTATTAGCATTCACGGGATTATTTAAACTTCAGGACTTACTTGTGCGGCAACAACACCAGATTATCGCCATTGTCGGGGACTATTTGAACAAAGGTGTACACATATTGACTCGTAATGTTTCTTACATGATCTAAGTGTAAATACATTGTTTAAACGTCATCCCTTGTTTAGATCTTTAATATTTATGCAAGTTACAAGTTCGTGTGCAATATTTCTAGTTTCTATTGGTTTTCAAACTAATTTTACATCATCAATGTTAAATATGGGTAAAGGAAGGTCGGATCTATGAAGATTTGCATAAATTTAGTGTTGAAAGACATTTGTGCAGATCAATTTTAGTGCATTTGCACAACTAAGGTGAAAATCCTTAGTGGCGACTCTGTGTTGAATTGTTTTTTGATAAATGTCGGTGTCTTAACTCTCACAATTGAAATTTATCACTAATCTTTACAAAGTGGAAGGAAGATCTTTCTTCATTAAATCCCCTACTAGAAGGTTGTTTCAGAATTGGGAAAGACAAATTTCGAAGGAAGAAGAATCGTGAAAGTATTCGGAGATCGAAATCAAGAAAAGAGTTATCAATTGGAAACTCGATCATCTTATCATTGAAGATTGTCATACTTCCTCAAGTGCTTCAATCAAGTAGTCTTTTTGTAGATCTGAATTCTCCAACTAGAGAGGGTCCTTCATTTGTATTTGAAAATTTTGCATCTCATTATGTCCCTGTGTTTTCCAAAGCTGATAGGATCTTCCAAGAAATAGAGTTTTTAGAGAACATTCATTCTAAGAATTGCATTCATGTGCCCCACAGACCCCTCACTCCTCATCATTATATTTCTCCTGTAAGATCACCTCCCTAAAACAATATGGCCCAGCCCCACCCAAACCTCTGTTTATTGTGAACACTTTTGGTCCTATAGATTTTAGAGGTATGGATGGATATAAATGTTGTGCCCAAAGATGTTGGAAATAGACTACCTAAATTTCAAGGAAATAATGCTATTACCGATGATCAGCACTTAAATATTTTTCTCAATATCATAGAAGACTTTGAGATCAAATTTGAGGATGTGTACATAAAATTGTTTATTCATACTCTAGAGGAGGATGCACAGGACTAGTATAAATCTTTGCCAGACAACTCTATTGATTCATATACAGAAATGAAGAATGTTTTTAGATTGCAGTATGGAGATAAAATAGACCCCGCGTTTCTTTTATCGAATTTTAAAATATTAAGAAGAATCTTAATGAATTTGTTCATGACTTCAATACCCGATTCAATAAGACTCTGAATAGGCTACCTATAATCCTAAGTCCAAGCGATGTTTCATGTCCGATAAAATACTCGATGCTTTTGATAAAAAGGTTGCTTATTGTTTGATAGATAAGAACCGGGAACATTGAGGCATGCATTCACCATGGCTTTACATATTGAAAAAAATATCAAAGCGGTTGGTAAGCCTCCTAAGAGGGAAGGTATCAAGTCTGATCATGCCAAGGAAGCCTCGGTCAAGTAAGTATGTGGATCTAGAAGAGGTTGTAAAAACTTTGGTCGGAGTTGTTAAGGAAATATCCTATAAAATGGCCAGAGCATAGAAGGGGATTGGACAAAGTTCCCAAGGTCAACACAAGCCACAAGGTCAAGAAATATTTGTAAATCATCCCAGAGGTGATCATATATCAGATGACATGGGTAAAGGGCCCATGGGATAAATAAATTGACAGCCCCAACCCCGGAAAATAGATTAGTGCCTGATCCTTTAGCCGCCGTGAGTTGTTGTTGTTGAAAAAGCTCATGAAATTGAGTGGTGTGATAGTTGTTTCTTGCCCCATTCCAATTGTGATGTTGAAAAGGGAGTTGAAGAAGATGGTGATGATGATGATGCATGTACAATGGATTGCTCTACAATTTCACAATACGGATCAACCTCAATTGAGTTGATGAGTGCCGAGCTGTTGAAAAATTATGGGATTGCATTCACCGGTATTGCCTCTTCCTCCCATTAATGCTTTTGAGATTGATATGGTATTAGCTTTTGAGTTGCATAATAATGATTTTTATTACTTAAGGGCATTAATGATTAAGAAGTATGATGGAGGAATTCCTTGAAGAGGACAGATAGTTATTAATGAATGCAGTAATTGGCCACGAAAAAGAATATAATACTAGGAGCAAAGTTGTCAAAGGGGCAGGCCTCAGACAAACCAAAAAATCTAGTGCTTACTAGTATCCCTAAGGAAACCCCTAATAAATATGCATCTGGAAAAGGCATTATCACCCCAAATAAAACTTGTGTTCCTCCCCATGCTCGGACCGTGAAAATCTGTCCCATCGATGAATTTGTAAGCCTTCCTCCTAACACCGCCTTACCCAAATATGTTCCTTGTGACATAGCCCAAATCTTGAGTCAAATCGAGATTTGCTGTTCCTATTTTTAATTGCTTAGAATCCTTGAACATAAGAATAGAGCATTCAAATATTTGGGATTTAAAGAAGAAAAGGTCACCCAGTGGTAAAAATGTAAACAATGTAGAGGTTCCACCCATCATTGCAGAATTAGAAAAACCACAAGCATTGAAGGAATTGGGTGAACCACCGAGGTTTATTTGGGAAACTTTTTGGTTGAGTCTCGGTGAAGGTGGATCCATTTTTCACTACTCGATTATTAAGGATAAGTTGTAACATAATCGTATGTTTCATTCAGAGCCTCATGTAATGTAATGCCTCTTGAGGTCATGAATGAGTTGGATCTCAAAGTAACAACAACTTATGGGAAATGTATTGCCATGGATTCAAGAGAGGTGTCGCGTAGTTGGATTTGTCAAAGGCTTAGTAGTGCAATTGGCGTATCCAGTGCAAGTACTTAACTTTAAATGTAGTAATTGTAGATTATCCTACTAAGTGGGGAATGTTACTATCGAGAAAGTGGGCAGCTAGTGTGGGTGGAAGTGTGCAAATGGACATGTCTTATGCCACAATACAAATTAAGGGCAGCCTTGTGAAGTTACTTGGTGAAAAGAAAATGTTATATCTCATTGAGGACCCCAACAATACTTCTTATGAAGTATTGGACAAAGACATCTTGATGTTGATAACTCTATGAGCTATGTTGTTTCGAAGGAGTATGAAAGTGATCAATGCAGATATCCCGACTAGATTGTTTTTCTTGGGACTTTGATGTTTGATGCAGCCTCGAGAGATGTTGAAAAACTTGACATAGGCACAAAGGATAAGCCTAAAAAAATGTGGTCAGATAGAACTTGGATGGAGAAGAGAAACAATCATATGACCAGTTGTTAAAGATGTATCAGAACTACGTAGCATGGTCATATCTAGAATCAAAGGCACTTGAAAATATTCCTTGATTTTTTTCTCAGAATCAGGGCATACACACCATTATACAGTGTATAGTCTTTTGTTTTCATTCGATTTCATGTTTTTCTATTTCGTTGTTTCTGGTCCCCTGGTGACAAGTTTTTGTTGGTTTCTCAACTCGTGCCTTGGGGATTTGGTTATTGTCTTTCTACTCTACAATCTTTTTCTTGAATCCGTTGCCCAATGGATTTTTGGCACATGGTCTACTTTATTGTTGTTGCGGCATTCGCAGAGAGTGCCCATCCTCGAGTCGGAGCCAATGTTGGTGCTTAATTTGATCTCACCCCGCTTTTTTTCTAAAATTTCCCAATCTTTACCAAGGTGTTATTGTAAATGCTTCTCTATGGTCGTGGATTGCTATCGAGCCATGAATTATTTGCAAATTCTTTGTCTTTCAAGAAAAATTCAATTCTGGGCACAAATGGTGAAGTTCCCCGCATCTTACTGTTGGCAGGCGTGTTTTCCCAGTCAAGTTATATCTCAACATCTTCATATACATGTTCAATCTTGATTGGATGTGGTGCGACAGGTCTTTTTGGTGAAATTTCCAACTTTGGTCACATTTGTAAAAAATATCAAATTGGCCCCTTGCAACCCCGATAGTCCGATTGGCTATCCAACAAATATGAAGAGGCAGGGTAAAAGTCTTACTTTGACCCCGAAGAAGGGCACGTGAAATATTTCAAAAGTTAGAAGTGGAAGGCGGTCGCTAGGGTGTTTTGAAGTTTTTTGTCATTTTGTAAAAAGGAGCAAAGTTATAAATTGACCCGTAACCCCATAGGGAAAATTCTTACTTTGACCTGTTGTCTCCTGGAAACCACTTTTCATTCTTTAAGTTAAATTTTAAATTTCGAGCTCTCACCCTCCTAAAGTATTTAAGCCAAGTTGAAAGTTCAAAGAGAGAGAAAATCCATGCCCTAGAGTTGTTTCAAATCCCCAAATCTGTTTGTTTTGATAAAAAAATTTCCTATCCGGACGCGTGAAAATTTTATTCTGTCCTCATTTGAATGAAATTGTCAATCTTTCTATGCCCCTAGATCATCGAACCTTGTATTGTTTTCAATTCCTCGGCTCGCAAAAGAAATTTGAAAATTAGGCACGAAATGGTGGAATTTTCTTCTTCTCTACGTTTTTTCCCACAGTCGGGAACGATGGGCGTTTTCTTCCCCGTCAAATTTTGGCTCCATCATCCACGAGTACATGGACATACCTAAATTGAAGCGGGTTGAAAGATAAATTTTTGTTTTTGAGCCTCTTTGTAAAAAAGGTGAAAAGTTAAAAAGTGACCCGCAGCCCCGATCAGGCTATAAGGGAGAAAGTCAAATATCAAGCCCGCATCGAAGGTCAAATTAGGGAGGCGGACCGGCGGAGCAATTTGTGTTTTTGAAGCTTACATAAATAAAAGTTAAAATTATAGAACTGACCCGCAACTCCTTCGCTAATCAAGTGAAGCCACGTGTCATAACCATATCAAAAGTAGGTGAGCGGGCCAAAATTTTCCAAAATGCCATTTCTCCAAAAGGCAAAAAATGCAAAAGGCATCATCTACACCCGTTCAAGTAAATTTCTCCCATGTGTATGACTCTAATTTAAGGTTTCAAAGGCAAGATGAATAGTTCAAATTCAAAGTTACAAAACAAGTGTAACAACTGCATTATGAAAAGTCTATTTTTTCCACCATTGGCATTTCTTCGCGAATCAAGAATCTAAATGGACGCGAATGTTTGAAAATAAAGTGTAAACCGTTTCTTGCTAAAAAAGAAGAAGTTGTAATCTGTTTCTTAGAGGATATTTAATGGCTTCTTCATGCCATCAGAGAGCATTAGCAATTGATCTTGAAACTCAAGAGTATATTGTACTTTGAGAGAACAAAGGAGATAGCCATTTTTCTTCCATTTTCCCCCTTTTCTCAATTTCCTCCATTTCTCCACTATGTACAACTTCTGATTAAGCATCAATACAAGAAGAGGGATTTTGTAGCCTCTTTTATGAGGAGATTTTAGAAACTTTGAGTTCACAATATTATCTCGTCTTGTTGCCATTTGCAGGGTTGTTTCTTCCCATGAATGCATGTGATGAATTTTCTAACTAGTGTGTGCAGGAATTTGATTTCCTACCTACAACATTAGTTCTCCTACCTCTTTTCTCACTCCCTTTCCCACTTTTAGACAAAGTTCTCTCTTGCAAGTATCTACAAGCTTTGTTGCAGGGTCAGTGGAGTGCCCCTATGGATCCCGGCCAAAAGGCCACCATAGAAATCCACATTTTTCACACATGCATATACTGTACATTGCACCAGTTAAGTAGAGGGACTTAGATTCCCAAAGCATTGGTAAGGAATCCACAAGTTTTCCACCCAAAAAATTTCCTCGCCAACAGTTTTGGTGCCCACCGTAAGCGTGATTTAGTAAAGATTCGTGCCTAAATGCGACCGCAAGGTCGAAAAATCAAAATTCAAAAAAAGAGAATTTTTTTGAAATCGAATGGCTATATGAGCCATATGGATTCAAATCATGGCTATTCAGCAAAACCCTCCTGTTTAAAGACTTGAATTTCTCTTCCACATCCAAGAAGATGTTGCTTCAGATTTGAGGGAAGTTATCTAGCATAATAGACAAAGTGTCAATCACTACTTCATTGCCACAAGAATTTTGAACCTTGAAGAAGAATGCGCTACTGAATTAGAGAGGCAAAGATAAATCCCAGCACCGCAAAGAAGAGAATAGATTTTTAAGCTAGCGGATAGAAGATTCACCTGGCAACAGAGACAAGGAGGACAAACTGATCCCATTTTTGAGGAACTTTAAAGGAGACAAGAGCTACTCAGAATCCAGAGGCTTCCTTTTCAAGCAACTGACCACGTTGGGAACTCCGATTGTTTCCAATCCTTTGGATGGTGAATTTTCATACATAAACAAGAACCTTGTATACATCACCGACGTGAAGATAGAAGAAGAAGCTAGAGAAAGAGAGGTGAGACCCGATGAAGAATAAGAGCTCAACTCGAAGAAATCGAGAGACTTCAAGCCGAGGCAGACGATAGAGAGCAATGAAGCCGTAGCCTTAGCAAGGTTGGAAGCTAGAAATAGAAATAGAATGGGGGATCGTGATCATGAATGTGAACATGATCGTGAGGCCTGTAGGCCTAATGTACCATGGGAGGGAACACCGAGTCCACCGGATCTTGCTAATGCCCATGGGGTCTTTGAAAAGGCTCGAGAAAAAACTTCCCAAAATTTAGAGGGGATGGTTCTCAACTCCCTAAAGAGCATGTAGCAACATTTATCACTACTTGCGGTGTGTTGGGTGTTGAGGATGAAGATGTGTCAGTCTAACTCTTTATGGAGTCACTTCAAGAGAAATTTGTCAAATGGTTCTACATGCTACCCCGAGGTTCATCCCCTATTGAGAGGATATAAGAAGTGCATTCGAACACAGGTTCAAGAGCACAAAGGATTGTCAGGATATTTTGGTCCAATTGGTACAAATGAAGAAAGAAACCTCTGAGTCAATGAGGGACTTTGTAGCAAGACATGATAGAGTGATAAGAAGGATCCCTAAAGATGGTGCCTCCCAAAAATAATTTGAAGAGGTTTTTCATCAGTGCTCTGCCATCAGAAGTTGGTTTCTTCCTTAAAAGATCCTAACCAAGAACATTGAGGCAAGCCTAGGACTTTGCAATAGAAACCGATGATGATCTAGTCCTTTCTGGAAAGGTGAAAGGCCCCAATGGGAAAAAAAGGGTCAGAATTCAAACTCTGTCACCACAGATCCAATGTTCCAAAAAATGGCAAATGACTTGGTTGCCTTGAAGAAGCAACTATCTCATATCACAATGCAGAATGCTTCAAGGAGACCAAACCCTCCAGATAGGCCAAGGATTTCTCCACCTCCTTGTCGGCTTGCTCTTGAAGCACCACCAGTCAATGTCATCTGTGACACCAAGGAGTATGAAATTGATCAATGCAGATATCTTGAGTAGATTGTTTTTCCAGGACTTTGATGTTTGATGCAGCCTCGAGAGATGTTGAAAAACTTGACAAAGGCACAAAGGATAAGCTGAAAAAATGTCATCGATAGCAACTTGGATGGATAAGAGAAACGATCATATAACCAGATTGTTAAAGACGTATCGAAGCTGCCCAAAGAGCATGTAGTAACATTTATCACTACTTGCGGTGTGTTGGGTGTTGAGGATGAAGATGTGTCGGGCCTAACTCTTTATAGAGTCACTTCAAGAGAAATTTTTCGAATGGTTCTACATGTTACCCCGATGTTCGTCCCTGTTGAGAGGATATAAGAAGTGCATTCAAACACATGTTCAATAGACAGAGGATTATCAGGATATTTTGGTCCAATTGGTACAAATGAAGAAAGAAACCACTACCAATGAGGGACTTTGTAGCAAGACATGATAGAGTGATAAGAAGGATCCTCGAAGATGGTGCCTCCCAAAAATAATTTCAGGAGGTTTTTCCTCGGTGCTCGCCATCGAGAAGATCCAAACCAAGAACATTGAGGCAAGCCTAGGACTTTTGCAATAGAAACCGATGATGATCTAGTCCTTTCTGGAAAGGTGAAAGGCCCCAATGGGAAATAAAAGGGTCAGAATTCAAACTCTGTCACCACAGATCCAATGTTCCAAAAAATGGCGAATGACTTGGTTGCCTTGAAGAAGCAACTATCTCATATCACAATGCGAGAATGCTTCAAGGAGACCAAACCCTCCAGATAGGCCAAGGATTTCTCCACCTCCTTGTCGGCTTGCTCTTGAATCACCACCAATCAATGTCATCTATGACACCAAGGAGTATGAAATTGATCAATGCAGATATCCCGAGTAGATTGTTTTTCCGGGACTTTGATGTTTGATGCACCTCGAGAGATGTTGAAAAACTTGACAAAGGCACAAAGGATAAGCTGAAAAAATGTCATCGAGATAGCAACTTGGATGGATAAGAGAAAGCGATCATATAACCGGTTGTTAAAGACGTATCGAAGCGCCCAAAGAGCATGTAGTAACATTTATCACTACTTGCGGTGTGTTGGGTGTTGAGGATGAAGATGTGTCAGTCTAACTCTTTATAGAGTCACTTCAAGAGAAATTTTTCGAATGGTTCTACATGTTACCCCGATGTTCGTCCCTGTTGAGAGGATATAAGAAGTGCATTCAAACACATGTTGATAGCACGAGAGGATTATCGGGATATTTTGGTCCAATTGGTACAAATGAAGAAAGAAACCTCTCAGTCAATGAGGGACTTTGTAGCAAGACATGATAGAGTGATAAGAAGGATCCCTGAAGATGGTGCCTCCCAAAAATAATTTCGGGGAGGTTTTTCCTCGGTGCTCGCCATCGAAGATCCAAACCAAGAACATTGAGGCAAGCCTAGGACTTTGCAATAGAAACCGATGATGATCTAATCCTTTCTGGAAAGGTGAAAGGCCCCAATGGGAAATAAAAGGGTCAAAATTCAAACTCTGTCACCACAGATCCAATGTTCCAAAAAATGGCAAATGACTTGGTTGCCTTGAAGAAGCAACTATCTCATATCACAATGCGAGAATGCTTCAAGGAGACCAAACCCTCCGAGATAGGCCAAGGATTACTCCACCTCCTTGTCGGCTTGCTCTTGAATCACCACCAATCAATGTCATCTATGACACCAAGGAGTATGAAATTGATCAATGCGAGATATCCCGAGTAGATTGTTTTTCCGGGACTTTGATGTTTGATGCAGCCTCGAGAGATGTTGAAAAACTTGACAAAGGCACAAAGGATAAGCACGAAAAATGTCATCGGATATAGCAACTTGGATGGATAAGAGAAAGCGATCATATAACCAGAGATTGTTAAAGACGTATCGAAGCGCCCAAAGAGCATGTAGTAACATTTATCACTACTTGCGGTGTGTTGGGTGTTGAGGATGAAGATGTGTCAGTCTAACTCTTTATAGAGTCACTTCAAGAGAAATTTTTCGAATGGTTCTACATGTTACCCCGATGTTCGTCCCCTGTTGAGAGGATATAAGAAGTGCATTCAAACACATGTTCAATAGCACGAGAGGATTATCGGGATATTTTGGTCCAATTGGTACAAATGAAGAAAGAAACCTCTCGGTCAATGAGGGACTTTGTAGCAAGACATGATAGAGTGATAAGAAGGATCCTCGAAGATGGTGCCTCCCAAAAATAATTTAGGAGGTTTTTCCTCGGTGCTCTCGCCATCGAAGATCCAAACCAAGAACATTGAGGCAAGCCTAGGACTTTAATAGAAACCGATGATGATCTAGTCCTTCTCGGAAAGGTGAAAGGCCCCAATGGGAAATAAAAGGGTCGAGAATTCAAACTCTGTCACCCACCACAGATCGATGTTCCAAAAATGGCAGATGACTTGGTTGCCTTGAAGAAGCAACTATCTCATATCACAATGCGAGAATGCTTCAAGGAGACCAAACCCTCCAGATAGGCCAAGGATTGCTCCACCTCCTTGTCGGCTTGCTCTTGAATCACCACCAATCAATGTCATCTATGACACCAAGGAGTATGAAATTGATCAATGCAGATATCCCGAGTAGATTGTTTTTCCGGGACTTTGATGTTTGATGCAGCCTCGAGAGATGTTGAAAAACTTGACAAAGGCACAAAGGATAAGCCCGAAAAAATGTCATCGAGATAGCAACTTGGATGGAGAAGAGAAACAATCATATAACCGA
Organism: Taxus wallichiana var. yunnanensis; assembly: GCA_018340775.1. Taxonomy (NCBI): domain Eukaryota; kingdom Viridiplantae; phylum Streptophyta; class Pinopsida; order Cupressales; family Taxaceae; genus Taxus; species Taxus wallichiana. The sequence goes on from CM031240.1 coordinate 835,072,458, forward strand.
TTGTTAAAGACGTATCGAAGCTGCGAAGCATGGTCATATCAAAAATCGAAGGCACTTGAAAATATTCCTTGATTGTTTTCTCATAATCAAGGCATGCACACCATTGTATAGTGTATAGTCTTTTGTTTTCATTCTGCTTTTGTGTTTTTACATTTCGGTGTTTCTGGTCCCCGTGACAAGTTTTTGTTGGTTTCTCAACTCGTCTTCGGGGGATTTGGTTATTGTCTTTCTGCTCTACAAGCTTGTTCTTGACTCTGTTTCCCAATGGATTTTGGCACATGGTCTGCTCTATTGTTCTTGCGGCACTCATGCAAGGAGTGTCGATCCCCGAGTCGGAGCCGATGTTACTATCGAGAAAGTGGGTAGCTAGTGTGGGTGGAAGTGTGCAAATGGACATGTCATATGCCACCATACCAATTGAGGGCAGCCTTGTGAAGTTACGGTGAAAAGAAAATATTATATCTCATTGAGGACCCCAACAATGCTTCTTATGAAGTATTGCACATAGACATTGATGTTGATAACTCTATGACCTATGTTGTTTCCAAGGAGTATGAAATTGATCAATGTAGATATCCTGAGCGATTGTTTTTCCGGGACTTTGATGTTTGATGCAGCCTCGAGAGATGTTGAAAAACTTGACATAGGCACAAAGGATAAGCCCGAAAAATGTGGTCGATAGCAACTTGGATGGAGAAGAGAAACAATCATATGACCGATTGTTAAAGACGTATCGAAGCTGCGTAGCATGGTCATATCTATAATCGAAGGCACTTGAAAATATTCCTTGATTTTTTTCTCAGAATCAAGGCATGCACACCATTGTACAGTGTATAGTCTTTTGTTTTCATTCTGCTTTCGTGTTTTTCTGTTTCGGTGTTTCTGGTCCCACAGTGACAAGTTTTGTTGGTTTCTCAACTAGTCTTGGGGTATTTGGTTATTGTCTTTCTACTCGCAAGATTTTCTTGACTCCGTTTCCCAATGGATTTTTGGCACATAGTATGCTCTATTGTTCTTTCGGCCTTGGCAGAGGAGTGTCGATCCCACGAGTTGGAGCCGATGTTGGTGCTCAATTTGATCTCACCCCATTTGTTCTAAAAATTTCCCAATCTGCCTAGTTCGTCATATTTTCTATCTCCCGAATGGATGCATACAAGTTTTATCTTTACCAAGGTGTTATTGTAAATCCTTCTCTATGGTCATGGATTGTTGTCGAGCCATGAATTATTTGCAAATTCTTTTTCCTTGAAGAAAAATTCAATTCAGGTGCAAATGGTGAAGTTCCCTTGCATCTTCTTGTTTGACGAGCATGTTTTCCTATCAAATTATATCTCAAAGCATCTTCAAATATGTTTTCAATCTTGATTGGATGCGGCGCAGAGGGTATTTTTGGTGAAATTTTCCACTTTGGTCACATTTGTAAAAATATCAAATTGGCCCCGACCCCGATAGTCTCGATTGGCTATCAGCTATCCAAAGAATATGAAGAGGCAGGAAAAAGTATTACTTTGACCAGAAGAATTGCACGTGGCATATTTCAAAAGTTAGAAGCAAAAGGCGGGTCGTGGGGGTGTTTTGAAGTTTTTTTCCTTTTGTAAAAAAGGAGCAAAGTTATAAATTGACCCGTAACCCCGTAGGGAAAAAGTCTTACTTGGAAAAAGTCTTACTTTGACCCTGTTGTCTCCTAAAAACCGCTTTTCATTTTCCAAGTTAAATTTGAAATTTTGAGCTCTCGCCCTCCTAAAGTATTTAAGCCAAGTTGAAAGTTCAAAGAGATAGAAAATCCATGCCCTAGAGTTGTTTCAAATCCCCAGTCTACTTGTTTTGATAAATTTTTTGTTTTCCTATCTAGACGCGTGAAAATTTTATTGTTGTCCTCATTTGAATGAAATTGTCAATCTTTCTATGCCCCTAGATCGTCAAACCTTGTATTGTTTTCAATTCCTCGGCTTGTGAAAGAAATTTGAAAATTAGGCACGAAATGGTGGAGTTTTCTTCTTCTCTACATTTTTTCCCACAGTCGGGAACGATGGGCATTTTCTTCCCCATCAAATTTTGGCTGCATCATTTATGGGTACGTGGACATACCTAATTAGAAGCGGGTCAACAGAGAAATTTGTGTTTTTGAGCCTCTTTGTACAAAAGGTGAAAATTTAAAAAGTGACCCGCAGCCCTAATCATGCTATAAGGGGGAAAGTCAAATATCAAGCCTGCATCGAAGGTCAAAGCAGGGAAGCAGGCCGGTTGAGAAATTTGTGTTTTTAAGCCCGCATAAATAAAAGGTAAAATTATAGAAGTGACCCGCGATTCCTTATTAATCAAGTGAAGCCATGTGTCATGATCATATCAAAAGTAGGTGAGTGGACCAAAAGTTTCCAAAATGCCATTTCTCCAAAAGGCACAAAATGTAAAAGGCATCCTCTGCGCCCGTTCAAGTAAATTTCTCCCACGTGTATGACTTTGATTTAAGGTTTCAAAAGCAAGATGAATGGTTCAAATTCAAAGTTACAAAACAAGTGTAACGGATGCATTATGAAGAGTGGTTTTTCCGCCATTGGCATTTCCTCACAAATCAAGAATCCGAACTGACATGAATGATTGAAAATAAATTGTAAACCGTTTCTTACTAAAAAAAGAAGTTGTAACCATTTCTTGGAGGAGATTTAATGGCTTCTTCACACCATTTAGAGAGCATTGGCAATTGATCTTGGAAACGCAAGAGTATATTATACTTTGAGAGAACAAAGGAGATTGCCATTTTTCTTCCATTTTCCCCCCCTTTTCTCAATTTCCTCCATTTCTCCACTATGAACAACTTATGATTAAGCATCAATACAAGAAGAAGGATTTTGTAGCCTCTTTGATGAGTAGATTTTAGAAACTTTGAGTTCACAATCTTATCTCGTCTTGTTGGCATTTGCAAGGTTGTTTCTTCCCATGAATGCATGTGATCAAATTTCTAACTAGTATGTGTAGGAATCTGATTTCCTACCTGCAAAATTATTTCTCCTACCTCTTTTCTCACTCCCTTTCCCACTTTTAGAAAAATTTCTCTCTTGTAAGTATCTATAAGGTTTGCCATAGCAGGTCGGTGGAGTGCCCCCTGTTGGCAAAAGGGATCCAACGCATGCATATACAGTATTTGGTTAAGTAGAGGGACTTAGATTCCCAAAGCATTGGAAAGGAATCCACAAGTTTTTCCACCCAAAAATTTCCTCACCAACAATTTTTGGCACCCACCATGGGGTAGATTTAGTAGCATCTGCAGCTGAATGCGACCGTAAGGTCAGAAAATCCAAAATTCAAAAAAAAAAAAGAGAAATTCTAGAATTCGAATGGCTATATGAGCCACATGGATTCAAATCATGGCTATTCTAAGAAACCCTCCTGTTAAAAGACCGAATTTCTCTTCCACATCCAAGAAGATGTTGCTTCATATTTGAGGGAAGCTATCTGGCATAATAGACAAAGTGTCAATCACTACTTCATTGCCACAAGAATTCTAGACCTTTGAAAGAAGAACGTTGGTGAATTGGAGAGGCAAAGACAAATCCCAGCACCACAAAGAAGAGCATATATTTTCAAGTTGGTGGATAGAAGATTCACCTGGAAATAGAGACAAGGAGGACAAGTTGATACCATTTTTGAGGAACTTCAAAGGAGTCAAGAGCTACTCGAGAATCCAGAGGCTTCCTTTTCAAGCAACAGTCACGTTGGGAACGAGAGTGTTGCCAATCCTTTGGACGGTGAATTTTCATACATAAACGAGAACATTGTAAACTTCACCGACGTGAAGACCAAGAAGAAGCTAGAGAAAGAGAGGCAAGAGTTGACAAAGAAATAAGAGCTCAACTCAAAGAAATCAAGAGACTTCAAGCCGATGCGAGATGAAAGAGCGAATGAAGCACGCAGCCTTAGCAAGGTTGGAAGCTAGAAATAGAAATAGAATGGGGATTTTGATTGTGAACATGAATGTGAACATGATCGGGAGGCCTGTAGGCCTAATATACCATGGGGAGGAACACACGGTCCACCGGCTCTTGCTCAACCACTCATGAGCTACCGAGAGGCTCGAGAAAAACTTCCCAAAATTTAGAGGGGATGGGTCTCAACTCCCCAAAATATAGCAAAGCATTTATCAAGCTTGCGGTGTGTTGGGTGTTGAGGATGAAGATGTGTCAGTATGATTCTTTGTGGAGTCACTTCAAGAGAAATTTGTTGAATGTTTCCACATGCTACCCCTGAGGTTCATCCTGTTGGGAGGATATAAGAAGTGCATTCGAACATAGGTTCAAGAGCACAGAAGATTGTCAAGATCTTTTGGTCCAATTGGTACAAATGAAGAAAGAAACCTCTGAGTCAATGAGGGACTTTGTAGCAAGATATGATAGAGTGATAAGAAGGATCCCTGAAGATGTGGTGCCTCCCAAAAATAATTTGAAGAGGTTTTTCATCAGTGCTCTACCATCAGAAGTAGGTTTCTTCCTTAGAAGATCCCAACCAAGAACATTGAGGCAAGCCTAAGACTTTGCAATAGAAACCGATGATGATCTAATCCTTTCTAGAAAGGTGAAAGGCCCCAATGGGAAACAAAAGGGTTAGAATTCAAACTCTATCACCACAGATCGATGTTCCAAAAAATGGAAAATGACTTGGTTTCCTTGAAGAAGCAACTATCTCATATCACAATGCAGAATGCTTCAAGGAGACCAAACCCTCCAGATAGGCCAAGGATTGCTCCACCTCCTCGTCGGCTTGCTCTTGAAGCACCACTAGTCAATGCCATCTATGACACTAAAGAGCTAGAGGAGGAAGTAGAAATTGATGAAACTAAAGAAGAAAATATGGAAGATTATGAAAACTATCTTGAGATTGAGGAAGTTGATATGCACAATGGCCTGATTGAGTATGTTGATGATGAAGATGAAGGTGATGAATAAGTTCCAATTTTCTCATGTGTTGTTTTCACTCGTGCTCAATCTAATAAAGAGATTTCAGCCCCAATAGTTGCAGAAAAGGATAAGAAGAAGAATAAATAAGATTTTCCTCAGAGGTTACACAAAATAAAATTATCAATAGAGGATCACCATTACCACCTTCCATGGAATCAGCCAAAGAAAAACCAGACTCTTTGGTTACCAAATATCATGCTACTATACCAAGTAAGTCATTTGATTCTTCTTCCAAAGCTCAAAAGTTCTAAGAATAATTCTCTTCTAAATGTTGGTCCTACAAAAACATTTAAAGTTGATCAAAAGCTATACCCTCACCCCCTTCAAAGCTAATCGTTACATCGAAAAGAGAACCCAACACCAAAAGTAGTAAAGTCTCTACCATGTAGATCTTCCTCCATTTTAGGAGCCTCTTCCTCACCACCATTGCCCCATTTGACTTTGTAGAACATGCAAGCAAAACCAAAGTCTAGCTCTCGAAATAGAATACCTACAAACACATCCTGCCCAATTTGACAGATTCATCAATGCAATTCATGGTGGTAACCCTATCTCTTCAAGTCCAAATTCTAAAGGCTTACTCCCACACCATCCACACCACCTTCCCAAAAAATGCTAGCCCCAGTAGCCCTCATAGGTTGAACCTTTCTACCTATCACTCCTCATTAAAGGCTTCCAGCTAAATAATTGCATCATAGATTTTGGAGCCTCAGACAATGTGATGCCAGCCAAAGTTACAAATGCTCTAGGCCTCACTTTGACCCGGGTAAATGGCACATGCTACTCAATGGAATCCAAACAAGTTCCATTGGTAGGAAGAATCAAGGATGCACATGTGGCACTAGCTAATTTTCCAGACAAGAAGGTGCTCTTGACCATACTAGTAGTAGACATCCCAACATCTTTTGGTATGCTTTTGAGAAGAAGTTTTTGTAGAGACCTAGGTGGAGAAATAAAAATGGATTGGTCATCTGCAACTATCCCAGTAAAAGGAGAGATGAAGAAGTTGCTACCAGTAAGAAAGATGAAGTTCACAAAGACAAAAATTCGATGATCGAAAGTAAACATTCTCTTTCAAGATTGTGGGCTAGGAAACTACTTCCTCACATCAGAAAAAAGAGGAGAACTTGTCCACTTCTCATGGAGGAAGAGGAAGATCAAATTTTTACAATGGAATTTTATGGTAGTCATTCCAGAGCAGGTTCAAGAGCTGGTGTAGTATTGTACTCTCCTTCTAATGAGGTGTACCCTTTTGCCTACAAGCTGTAATTTGATAATACAAACAACACTACAGAGTATGAAGCATTGCTCTTAGGAATGAATGTAGTAGAGGACATGGGAATCAAGAAAGTTGAGATGTAAAGGTGATGCAGAGATTTTGGTAAAGTAGGTCCGCCAACAATATCAGGTGAAAAACCCAAGGCTCATGCATTACAAAAAAGTGTGGGATTGCATTGAATCTTTTGATGCATTTTCCATTGAAGCTATTCTAAGGGAACAAAATTAAAAGGTTGATTCTCTTGTAGTATCAGCTTCCCTAGTGGCACCTCATCCTTCTTTTGGTAAAGACAAAGTGACCATTGAAATGGTATTCGGCCTAGTGTACTAGACAATGCAAATCATTGGAAAGTCTTCAATGATGATAACCAAATTCTATCCTTTTTGGAGCAAAGGGATAATTTCAATAATCTCTTCTTTGAAGGAGGTGAAAATCCACACCGAGAAGCAGTCCCTAAAGAAGAGAAAGAAGGAATTGAAGGGATTGATGATGAGGGAGTAATCAAATTGAAAGGGAACAAAATTCCCAAAGGCCTAGTCTCTTTAGAAGACCTCTTTGACAAACATGACAAATTCATTCAAGAGAAAGAAAAGCAATCTTCTCGGTGCCCAGCTGATTTTGATAAAGAAAACATTGGTACCCCGGAGGAGCCAAGGATGGTCAATATCGGAAAATTTTGCTCACTTGAAGAAAAAAGAAGGTTTGTTGCATTACTCAAGAAATACTCAGATGTCTTGGCCTACTCTTATGATGAACTCAAATCCTTCCAGCCAAAATAAATGCATCACTCAATTCCTTTGAAGCAGGGTGTTAAGCCTTGAGGCAAAAACAAAGGCCGTACAACCCAAAGATTGTTGATACCATCAAGGAGGAGGTAATGAAGATGCTTAACGCAAGGATCATCTTTCCCATTCACCATTCAATGTGGGTGGATAACATTGTGCTAGTGCGGAAGAAGAATGGTGAAATAAGGATATATGTAGATTTTGCAACTGAACCAGGCATCACTCAAAGAAATTATCCTCTTCCTATCATGGACCATATCCTTGCAAGTGAGTCACTAGATCTGAAATGCTTTCATTACTTAATGGGTTCTCAAGATACAATCAAATCAAAGTGGTAGAGGAAGACCGCACCAAGACAGCCTTTACAACACCTTGGGGCACTTTTACCTACAGCAGAATGCCTTTTGGCCTAATCAATGCAGGAGCTACATTCCAAAGGGTGATGGATTTGGTCTTTAAAGATCTAAAGCATTGCATTGTCATATATCTTGATGATCTCATAATATTTTCAAATAAGAGGGGAGATCATATCTATCACTTGGAATAGGTACTTGCAAGGTGTAGGAAACATGGCATATCACTAAATCCAAAAAGTGCATTTTTGGAGTCACAGAAGGCAAATTATTGGGGCACATTGTGAAAAACATGGAGCACACATTGATCCTGAGAGGATTAGAGCCATTCAAGCATTAGCCCTACCCACAAGCAAGAAGGGAGTTCATTCATTCTTTGGAAAGGTAAACTTTCTTTCGTTTTGTGCCTGAGTTTATTGAATTGACAAAGCACATCACTTCCATGATGAAACCTCAAGAAAGTTTCAAATGGAATAATGAAAGGAAGGAAACATTTGAAGAGATCAAGAAATCCATTGCCAAGGCTCCAACCCTTGTGTCTCCATATTTTAACAAAGATTTCATCATGTATTGTTATGCATCAGAGCATACACTCTCATTGTTCTTGTTCAGAAAAATGATGAAGATGTTGAAGAACCTATTGCTTTCATGAGTTGTCCTTTGAAGAAGCATGAGCTAAAGTATAGCCAATTGGAGAAGCATGCCTATGCAGTGGTCAAGGTTGTAAAAAACTTTAGGTTTTACATCCTCAATTCTCATATAGTGGTGATGGTCCCTGGCAAGTGCAATCAAGTCCATTTTGACTCAGCAAGACCCTGGAACTAAGAGGGGAAATTGGATTGCAAAGACTCAAGAGTATGACTTGGAGATTCGACCTTCTAATTTGGTAAGGGGAAATGGCTTGTGTAAGTTGATTGCTGAAGATGAAACTCTCAAAGTTCAACATGGCGAAGAAACATGTACTTGCTCAACTTGTTCAGAAGACAACCCACTGGTTCTCTTTGTCACCACTACTGATGAGTGGTATGCTGATATTGCCTATTACCTGACTTATGGAGAATGCCCTCCCCACCTTGATTACAAGCAAAGGAGAACACTCAAGCTGAAGGCAGCTAAATTTGTGATCTGGAATCATGTGCTTTACAAAAGAGGCCTAGATGGTTGTTTCCTCAAGTGCGTAGATAAAGAGCAACAAGAAAAGTTGCTTAAAGCATACCATGACCAAGCATGTGGTGGGCATTTTTCAGCAATGGTCACTACACACAAGATCCTCGAGGAAGGTATTATTGGCCCACCATCTTTGTAGATACTCAAGATTGGGTTTCTAAATGCAAAGCATGCCAACAGTTTGTTGGAAGACCGACTCGCTGCATTACCACTCAGGCATGTGGTTATTGAAGAACCATTTCAACAAAGTGGGGGCTGGAATTCATTGGTGTTTTGAACCCTCACTCAAGTGTGGGGCACACCTATGTACTCACAACAATAGACTACTTCACCAAATGGGTGGAATCCATTCTCAGCCAAACAAGCCAACACTGAAACAGTATGCAACTTCATCAAGGAGAATATCATAGTCCGTTTTGGAGTGCCACAGAAGATTGTAGCAGATAATGCTACCTATTTCTCTTCAAGAGAGCTGACTGAGTTTTTCTATAGCTACAGAATCTCCCTAGCTCATTCTTCTAACTACTATCCACAAGGAAATGGATAGGCCGAATCAAGAAACAAGAACATTGTGACCATTTTCCATGCAAGCTTGTAGACGAGAATCAAAGGAATTGGCACAAAAGGTTGTATGACGCATTGTGGGAAATAGGATCACTCCTAAGAAGGTGATAGGTATGTCTCCATTCCAACTACTATATGGAGTTGAAGTAGAGATTCCCCTCACAATTGAGATGCTAGCTCTCAAGTTGCTATAGGAAATAGAATATGGTCAATACAAAGATTCCATAGACAAAAGGATCCTATTTCTTGGAGAAGCTGGAAGAAAATAGATTCAGGTGGTGGATCAAATCAAAGAACACCAATTGAAAGTGAAGAAGATCTTTGACAAGAGGGCCAAGGAAAGAGAATTCAAGGTTGGAGACTTTTTCCTACTATGGGACAAGAGAAGAGAACCAAAGGGCAGCCATGGAAAGTTTGATTCATTATGGCTGACCCATTCCAAATTCATGGAGCTTGTGGTGAGAATGTTTTTCTCCTCTCATACTTGGATGGAACACCATTGGAATTGCCTCAAAGTGGGAAATACTTGAAACTGTATCATCAGTGAAAGTGGGTTGTCCCCCGCCTTGTACCATAGGTGATTTCTTGGTGTGTTTCCCTTTCCGTTGTGTGGTTTTGTTTCCCCTTCTGTTGTGTGTCATGTGTTTCCTTCCTTTTGTGTGCCTGTGTGTTTCCTTCTTCTAATCTTTCTTTCTCAGAATTATACATGACTCTATAAGGCCCAATGGATAAGGCACTGGTCAACATTATATAGTTTAAAAATTGAGATTCTAGATCCTCATACCATGTCTTCGCCATGCTCAGTCCATGTCATGTCCCCAAGCTAGAGCTAGTTGTTGTCTCCCAAAAACCACTTTTCGTTTTCCAAGTTAAATTTGAAATTTCGAGCTCTCACCCTCCTAAAGTATTTAAGCCAAGTTGAAAGTTGAAGAGATAGAAAAATCCATGCCCTAGAGTTGTTTCAAATCCCAATCTGCTTGTTTTGATAAATTTTCATTTTCCTATCTAGACGCATGAAAATTTTATTGTTGTCCTCATTTGAATGAAATTTTCAATCTTTCTATGCCCCTGGATTGTCGAACCTTGTATTGTTTTCAATTCCTCGGCTCGTGAAAGAAAATTTGAAAATCTGGGCGAAATGGTGGAGTTTTCTTCTTCTCGATTTTTTCCTGATCGGGAACGATGGGCATTTTCTTCCCCGTCAAATTTTGGCTCCATCATCCATGGGGGTACGTGGACATACCTCTTTGTAAAAATTATAAGTGGGTCAGTGGAGAAATTTGTGTTTTTGAGCCTCTTTTAAAAAAGGTGAAAAAAAGGCAAAAATTTAAAAAGTGACCGTTGGAAACCTCGAGTAGGGAGGGTATAAGGGAGAAAGTCAAATATCAAGCCCGCATCGAAGGTCAAAGCAGGGAGGCGGGCCGGTGGAGCAATTTGTGTTTTTAAGCCCGCATAAAAAAAAGGTAAAATTATAAAAAGTGACCCATGACTCCTTTGCTAATCAAGTGAAGCCATGTGTCATGACCATATCAAAAGCGGGTGAGTGGGCCAAAATGTTCCAAAATGCCATTTCTCCAAAAGGCACAAAATGCAAAAGGCATCCTCTGCATGCCCGTTCAAGTAAATTTCTCCCACGTGTATGACTCTGATTTAAGGTTTCAAAAGCAAGATGAATGGTTCAAATTCAAAGTTACAAAACAAGTGTAACAGTTGCATTATGAAAAGTCTGGTTTTTCCACCATTGGTGTTTCTTCACGAATCAAGAATCGAACGGATGTGAATGATTGAAAATAAATTGTAAACCATTTCTTGCTAAAAAAGAATAAGTTGTAACCATTTCTTGGAGGATATTTAATGGCTTCTTCACGCCATTGTAGAGCATTGGCAATTGATCTTGGAAACTCAAGAGTATATTGTACTTTGAGAGAACAAAGGAGATAGCCATTTTTCTTCCATTTTCCCCCTTTTCTCAATTCCTCCATTTCTCCACTATGTACAATTTTTGATTAAGCATCAATACAAGAAGAAGGATTTTTTAGCCTCTTTGATGAGGAGATTTTAGAAACTTTGAGTTCACAATCTTATCTCGTCTTGTTGCCATTTGCAGGGTTGTTTCTTCCCATGAATGCATGTGATGAATTTTCTAACTAGTGTGTGCAAGAATCTGATTTCCTACCTGCAACATTAGTTCTCCTACCTCTTTTCTCACTCCCTTTCCCACTTTTAGACAAAGTTCTCTCTTACAAGTATCTGCAAGCTTTGTCGCAGGGTCAGTGGAGTGCCCTTGTTGGATCCCCAACCGAAAGGCCACCATAGAAATCCACATTTTCTCACGCATGCATATATGGTAGATGCACGGTTAAGTAGAGGGACTTAGATTCCTAGAGCATTGGCAAGGAATCCACAAGTTTGTCCACCATTAAAATTTCCTCACCAACAGACCCCGAAGAAGGACACGTGACATATTTCAAAAGTTAGAAGCGGAAGGCGGGACGCAAGGCGTTTTGAAGTTTTTTTCCCTTTTGTAAAAAAGGAGCAAAGTTATAAATTGACCCACAACTCGCTGGGGCCCACATCAAAAGATAAAATCGGGAAGGTGGGTCGGTGGAGGAAAATTGGAAATTTTGCCTTTTTGTTAAAAATGGTAAAATTACATAAATGAGCCATGACTCCATCAAAGGCCCAGATTAAGCCACGTGTCGAGCTGTATTTCAAAGGCGGGGGTAGGGCAAAATGTGAAAATTGCACATTTTCTCCAAAAGTCATAAAATGCAAAAAGGAAACCCCAGGCCCGCTTCGAATCAGATTTTTCCATGTGGATGGATCTAATCTAAAGTTAAGAAAGGGCAGAATCAATGGTTGATGTGTATTGCATCTGTTTTGCCACCATTTTTGCTCCAAGACTCCTGGAGATGTGAATACGCATTGTTTTTCATCTTTTTGATGAAATTCCTTGTCATTTTTGTTTGTAAAGTGCAATTGAATGGATTTAGAGCTTAATTTGTGAGTCCAAGGAATGTAAAGGTTGATATTTTGAAGTTGGAATTGCTTGGGAACTTGTAAAAATGCAAATTACCAGAGAAGTTGGATGCAGAGCAAAGTTGTAGAGGAAAGAATGGGAAAAGGATGAAATGATGGAGGTTGTAGGTGCAAAGGATGAAAAATGTGTTGCTAGAGGAGATGACTGGATGCCCCGAGTTAAAACAATGATGGAGATATTTGCAATGATTCACCTTTTTGAACAACTGGCAACTTTTTGTTGCAAACCTATTAAACGTCATTTTCTGGAAATCATGATCAAACATGTAACAAACAAAGGTTCCTCGAATATTATTTTCTTGGGGAAAAGCTTGGATGTAAATTGAGTGTTATAAAAAAGCATGCTTTAGTCATGCAATAGTTGGGGTTGAATTCTTACGAGAAAATTTGAGAAAGCCCATCTTCTTGAGAGACCATCTGAGAAACCTGTTAATCTCTTATGTTTTAGATTTGATCATGTCAAGTTGGTTGCAAGTGTACAGCCATTAAAAAGCTCTGAGATTGTTCAATAAACCTTCCCTGCTAATGAATCTAATCAACTTTGAATTAATCTGTGTTAATCTTGGGCCAATTTGTGTCTGCTTTATTTCAGAATGTCTGCAAATAGTATTTCTTGTTCCTATTGCAATCTTGTGTTAAAATCCTCTTAATCACACAGGATCTCGTCCTGTGATAGTTTAGTGGCATTTGCAATTTCATTACAAGAAGAGCCTTCATCCTGTAATGAGATAAACAATTTAAAATCAATTTACTGTCATTTTGTTGATAAAGATTATCTGTAAGCCTTTGAGTGTATCTTAGGCATGAGGAACCAGGGGTCTTTAATGTTTAATTGAGTCTTTAGCTCGAGCCTTCGTGTTAAATTCTTGGAGATTGTGTGAAACCATGCAAATCTGGGCCTCCATTAATGCACACCTTCTAGTTGAAGGAATATTTTAGCTATTCTGAAGCATTCTGTCATTTAGTTTTCCAATTTTGTGAAGGTTCTCAAAGATCTGGCAAAATCAAGTTTATCCTACTTAATCTCCCACCAAAAATTATTCAAAAACAATGAATCCTACCTGAACTACCCATGTTTTCCCTATATGTCCACAAATGAATAAATTATATTGCCAAAATATGTAAAAGCAATCAGGATTCCATAATGTCTTTAGTAACCTTAACCTTGTTTAGAAAATATCACCATTCTTTAGAAGTGACAACTCGTGAGAGTTAAATTGTGATGCATTGATCATATTTTCTCAAGATTTCCTTTCAAATTTGTGCAAAGAAGGATATCTTCATTCTCCTTCACCAACAGAGGTTACAAAATGGGTCCTCTCACCCTAGTCGAAAAAATGGTAGATCAAATCCTTTTATATGGTGTTATCCATTTCTCCAGCGCCCGAGTGACAAAGAGCCACTGAATCCCTTCCCCAGCTACAAAACGACTTATGATTCATCTGTCTCACGAGTATCTTGTTGAATCTGATGATGATGCTTAGCTTCCAGGGAGATCAATTTGGGTACCAACATCATTAATGGAAAGTAAAAAGGGTTAACATCATGATCATCATTAGTAGTAAGGCCACTTTGTTACTCAATTAAAGGTAATTATTTAATAATCCCATGTGTAATTTTATTTATGGGGTATGTTAAGCAACCATGGTGGGATGTCCTTGTGAAGACACATATAATGTCTGCGTAGGAGGCTCATTATTACTGATGTTTCTTTATTATATGATATGAATTTTTATGACTTATTAGAAGGAATATATGATGCCAAAGGGATTATAAGAGTCTTAATATCATGACAATTTCTTGATTCACTAACTACATATGTGTGTCGCTAGACAATTGGAATGGGTTGCACTAATAGAGTGACAATAGGATCATTAGAAGTAGAATACTCAACATTTCAATATTTGAAAGGATATTTATATGTGTAAATATTAATGTCATGGTGGACATCTCAAAACATTTTGACATGTTAACTAGGCATAGATGAAGTGGCTCTCATATCCTAAATCTAGTGTTTGTCGTCCAAGAGGATATTGAAAGGAGCACATATGTCCAAGATATGAATAGTGGTAGGTGGCATGATAAGGCCAGTTAGAACTTCTAAAGTGATGATACCAATTGTAGTGAGTGGGATTTTTAAGCCCTCTAATATGGATAGGTGTTTGATTAACATCACACACAAGAATACCCATTTGTCAAAGGAAAGAACTAGTGTAAACATTTAAGAAAGATTCGTTATGATCTAGTATTTTTAATTAGAAATCTATGAATTTGTGCCACAATAAATAAGAGTGGGTGTTGATATTTATATGAAAAATTTCTAACTCTATAGGAGAAATAGAAAGTGCAAGAATGACGCTTGGAGATTTCTTTTAAATAGGAAGCATTGTTGATGGACATATACTAGAGGTATTAATATCATGTTTATTTAGGGTGATGGGGAATGTGATAGCATTGGTAGTAATCAGATATTGTGTAACATGTCAGAGATTTAAAAACATATTAGTAGCATGGAAAATACATTGATGGTAGTGTTTTATATATCTCCCCCTCGGGTAAATATAGACAAACAAAAGAATATGGAAATCAAAGAAACTCAAAGCTCGATATTTATTGCATCACCAACAGCCAGCGCGCACCCTTGTGGCATAGGTTGGAGGCGTAGAAGAAGATGTCGACATGAAAAAAATTCACACCTAAAAAGTTAGAGGCGCGAGTAGAAGATGTGGACATGAAAAAAGTCGCGCCCAGGCGCAGTTGGAAGCAGAGTAGAAGATGTCAACATGAAAAAACCGCGCCCAGCGCGGAGTTAGAGGTGCTGAGAGAGCGAAGATGTCGACATGAAATTTTCAGCACCTATGGCACACTTAAGAGTATGTTGACATGAGGATGGATGCACCGAGGTGCATCTTCAAGAGGTGCAACATTTTGAGCATTGACACCCGAACCCGACAGAAAGCAAACCCTGACCCAGATATTCAAATGGCCATAACTTTTCATAGGGAGCTCGGATTCATGCAAGGTTGGACTTTTTGGAAAGCTTACAAGGTCCTCATCTATCCAACTTTAATTGGGTGAGAACAAGTTCTTCAAAAATTTAAAATATAGTTCGCCATTTTTGGGTTTTCTAGGGTTCTCACCTACCGCCATAATGAGATGAATTAAATACAATACTGGAGGTGGTTGGGGTAGATTTGGAATTCCTCTCTCTTCCCTCTCTCATTCTTCCTATAAATTGTAAGGAGGGGCTTATTTCTAAAGGTTGACATTCTTGTTTTCCCCTCCCTTATTCTCTTTGGCAAGTGAATTTGTGGAGTTCAAACCTCCCATCTAAAATTGTAATGCAACTTTGCCTCTTGGCATTGTGTAGTGTATTGTATCAATCTTTGGAGTAAATAATACATGTATGTGGATGATTCTCAACCCTATCTATGTTCATTTGCATCTCTTGATCTTTCTTTTGCAAATTTGGTTATCTATGCATGATCTTGCATTGAATTTTAATGGTTTGTAATTATTGGCAAGACAAGTGTTCTTCATTCCTCGATGCATCACCTTTGTTTGTTTAGGTTTATTTTTATGCATCTTCTTACCTCTGTCTCCTTGGCAAGTTAGATTAGGTTTTTGAGTAAACCCCATGCATTTTTATGTGTGAATCTAAACAAAGGAATAGGAACCAACCTTCATCCGGAGAGCTTTCCCGATTCACGAGGTTCCACACTTGGGAAAAGCTCCATGTTATGCAATCGCACGGAGAGTCTCAACCCATCAAGTTGGGAACATTTAGGGGTGCTTGTGATTCACCATCAACATTTTTGGCATGCCTAGTGGGACCAGGAGGTCATTCCACAAGATTTGAAGGAATTTTCAAGAAATTTGGACTTAGAAATTGCAAGTTTTACAATTTTGGATTTTTTTCACCTTCAGGGTGAACTCCGAAATCGATTTTTAAAGGCTTAACTTGCTCAAAACAAGTCAAAATTTCACCAATTGATAGATCGGGGATAATATTCAAAAGGGTATTCTTAGATTTTTGAGATTTTAACTTTAAAATTTCATAGTTTTTAGTATTTCAAGTTTTCCCAAGTGTCGAGCATGTCCCAAGTTCCGGCACAATGTGTTTTAGGTTTTGTAAGTTGCCTTACATGACACGAGTTTCACCTGTACCTTTGGGGATTAGTAGCTACACAACAAGACCCAATAACTGAATTGAAGAACTGTATCTTCCGAGTCCTTCAAAGTTTTAAATTCTATTTTTAATATTGTCGGAGTTTGGAGTGTAACTTGGCGAGAATCTAGCCTTTTAGGCTCATTCTCTAACACATCAGCAACTCGAAAGGATAGAATTCAGCGGTGTAGTAGCAAAATTTGCCCAAGCACATGAGAATAATTTCCAACCGGGTATGATACTCGAGAAGAGGGCTATTTTTCTACTTGCAACTATCACCATGCAGAGGAAGGAGAGGAAGAGGACCAAAAAGATCACCATCTCCACCTAACTGGACTTTATCTACACCTCCACTTGGTAGACCTTTTCTTGCATCAACCAGAGTTCTTAGGCCAATCATAATGGCACATCTACCACCGAATCCCTTTGTCAATTTCACGGGTAGTAGTCCACTCGCCCTAAATGCTCAGAATCAGATTTCGGTTACAGCGCTAAAGAATATCCCCTATTTCACAGGAGAAAATCATACTACTCCTATTGACCACATCCAGGATATTTCCAATGCATGTGCAATCCATGAAATAAATGAAATGGATGTTGCAGTCAAGTTGTTGGCTTCATCTTTTAAAGGTAAAGCCTTACAGTGGTTTAAAAGCCTAACAACAGGGTCTATTATGAATTGGAACCAACTTTGTTCAACTCTTTGCAACCAATTGAGGAGAGGGAAGACAATTTTCCTTTATTGGAACAACTGACAACAATCAAAAGAGCTCCTAACGAACAAATGACATATTTCAACTTCAGATTCCAACGGACATGGGACAGGATTCCAATAGATGTTAGACCAACCGCCAAAGGTGCATTCCTTTATTTCTTAAAGGCTATAAATTCAGACATAGCCATGATGATCTAATCAATGGGAGGGACAACGCGTTGCCAGGGGTTCTATGACATAGCTATAGAGTAGAGAAGTGTTTGATCCAAGTAGCAAGCTTGCACAAGGCCACTAATGCCTCTCTATCCGGATATGGGAAATCCTACAACCGATCAAGCACCAGAGTTGAATCCCATTCCAAATCCTAGAAATCAAAGCAATAATGAGGCATCGACTTCTTCAAATACTTTAAAGGAATTACAGGAGGTTATGAAACAGCTGCAGTAGAACCTTGGAAATGAGTGGTGACTATCAAAAGATAGTAATCTCAAAGTGTTAGGCCGTATCGGCCTCAAGCGCGATGCACGAGGCTAGGCCCCATACCAACAAAATATACCACCATCTCAAGCTGCAAATCAAAACCAAAACTAGGAAAACCTCAAGTGCCATGCTATTTCGACCATATGATCCAAATGTAATGAAATCCTCAAGAGCCTTGGTTCCAACACAAAACAACATGGCACAGAGTACTGTTGGTGTTACCCTTGCAATCTACCTCACAATCAAAGCATGTTTCAATGGGCACACTAAATCAAGCCTTGATGGTGCAAACCATTGGTGTGTCTCAAGAACCAAGCCAAGGAGGGAATCAATAAGCAAGAAACACAAAAGAAGCACCTCTAATGGAAACCACGTTGGCCAATTAGCAAATGGAAGACTTACGTGGAGTTAACAAATAGCCTTTTCAAGGCATGGTTGTCAACACATGGTCAAAGAAGTGAATCATAGAAGAGGGGCAACCATCTAATCCAGATTGCTTCTCAAATTTACTCCTACACAAGAAGGGGTCGGTAGACCAAATACTGATTCCAAATGCGCAAAATCAGCCTAAGGTACCTATTATAGCAACACATGCACCTGTTCAAGCTCCAGAAAAGGTTGTACCAAGTAAGGGACAAAAAAAATACAGATCATCCCCTTTCAACATCATCGATAAAATGAAGAAGGCACATGTGAACATTTCCATGTGTTCAAAATTGAATTTGCTTTCGGGTCCCCTCCACCAAAATTAAAAATGTCTTGGAATCTTGGATAGTCTTAAATAAACATCACTCCCTTGGATCCATTTGGGTGTGCAGTCATTTCCTTCTCATCTGGCACATTTGGTGGGAGAGGAATCTAGACTTATTCAAAGAACCCTTCTCGGGTTCAATCGAAATCCAAAAATTTTAAGTGGCAATATCAAAAAATGTGAGTTCTAGTTACAACAATTTGGCCAATTTTTCCATCTAGGATGCTTCGATTAGGTAGGTATGACCTCTCATCAAGCCATGTCCTCCGGGATCTATTTGTAACCAATGCAAATATGAAGAAGAAAAAGAGCAACCTAAGAAGTTAGATCAGATGGCCTCCACCACCTATTTTTGCAAGTTAAACTTCGATGGGGCTTCCAAAGGAACTTTTTCACTTGGATCCGAGCACCGTTGAATCGTTGATTGATCCCATGCAACATTGGAGCATCCCTAAGGTGTGGGACCTTGTTTCCTTGGGGATGTTCCAAGGTTGCAGGGATCAATCAATGATTCAATGGGTGCATGATCCAAGTGACAACAATTTTCATGCCCGAGTGGGACATAGTATGAAAGTTATACATTTCACGGGTATCCCATTATATATCTTAGTCATTTATTCACAAGTATGTGTATTTGTTTTCACTTACTTTCATTAATTTGTTGTGCTCTTAGTGAAATTTCAGCCTTAAGAGGTATACCCAAGCACAACTGGTGACTCTATTGGTCTAAGTAACCCACTCTCTAAGTTGCAGACTGTATTTTTCCACCTATTTCCATCTATTTTTCTTATACATCTTCAAATTTTTCTCCCATTCACAAAGCTATGCAATCATGTCTTCATTCCCACAGTGGAATTCCCACTTACTGATAGAACTACCCATTCAACATGCCTCGAGCTTACAAAATCAATCTTCAAATTATTAGAGTTCACCTCTAGTTCAATATTATGATGAAAAGAAGTTGCGGCATGCATATCCCTTTGAGAAATGTCATGGTAAGTTTGGTTTTCACCTAACTATGCAGTTTCAAGAGCAAGAATATGCAGATTCTGGAGGTGATCATACATATGAATATCATGAGTTGCATCTTAAGATGCAAAGAATGGAAATGGGTATGGTGAAGTCCAGAGCTACATCTCAAATGAAGACATTAAGGAACGGATTCAAGATACCTTGTCCATGGGTTGGCCCTATGCCAAAGTTTGATAGCTTGCAAGAAAATAATTGTTTCATGACTGAATTGCTACCTCAACTTCAAAGTTGGATCGAAGAGATAAAGGCCTATGAGTTTGATGCAAAACAACATTTTCGATGGGTAACTCATACACCACCACCTCAGAGTTCTCTTTCCATCTCTCAATCAATGTCATTTTAGTCTAAACCTCAAATTCCAAGATTTTCACCAGTTACCCAAGATGAGAATTTCATTCCTTCATTTCATATATGTCCATCCCATCATGAATATTTTGTTTTGTGTTCTTCCAAATTTCCTTCTTTTCTACAAAGGCAACCAAGACAAGAATTTGTACCCCCTTTGCCAACTCAAACAGTGAGGGAATTTTTTGAGCCCTAGCCCACCTCTCCTCTTACAATCCTGAATCTATTTTATGAAAAAGAAGAGGAGAAGGTTAAGGAGCTTATTAAAGATGAGCTTGCAAAATATCTGAAGGATTGGGCTGCAAGATTGAATGTCAAGAAAGTTCCCTTCCTAACTCGGCCTCTATCGAGTTTGAGATGTAAGGGTAGATGATGGAAACTAAATTTGCGTAAGAACAAGCATGAGTGAATGATGACCAATAATGTACTTGTTCAAATTCAATATTCATATTGGTTCCATATCATCAGAAGAGGTTGAATCATCATAAGTTGCAAAGTTGGTTGTAGAAGAGAAAATATTAGCCCCAAATATTCCAAAATAAGAACATGTGCAAGTTGAAGAAGAAATAATATCAAGTGTACCAGGTAATTCCAATGAGTGTAATGACCCTAACTTCCATGCATGTCAAGAGCTCACAGAACTTTTGGAAAGCTACATTATTCCACCAAGGTCATTCACACATAATGCAGTTAGACATGAAGAGCTTCAGGTTGTGAACAAAGACCATGTAGGTTCTGAGGTTTCAAACTCTTTTCCCTCTTCATCTTTTCAAAGTTCTGATTTCCTAGATGAGTTTAATATTTCAAAATTTATGTTGGAGGATGAAGAAGGTCATGGTAAACAAAATTCCAATCCAGAGAGCATCATGGTGAAGGAATTTGAACCTTTGACTCTGGTGAGCAGTGGGGAGGCATACTATTTATCGAGATATGGAGGAGTGTTTGGATGAAAAAGAACCTATGGAAATAGTCATTTCTACTATTCCATTATTTATCCTTTAATACAAATTGCCTAGTTCTTTGCAAAGGAATATTCAAGAACCACCTATTTCTCATAATAATCTTCTTGAGCTAAAATTGGAGGAATTGAATCTTCCATATGACTCATCGAAAGAAGAGGAAAATGAGCACATGGAAGAGGCCAAATTAGTTTCAAGAACCTAGAATGTAAATGACATTATTGGAAGTTTCTTTCTCCCAATTGTGGGTCTTGATTTTCTTAGTGAACCTCTAATGGAGGGAAATATTCTTAAAGATTATGTTGTTTGCGGTAGTTCTCAAGAGAAGTGGATGAAGGAGTTTGACCTTGGTTTTATGGTGGATGAGAAGGTTAAAAATGTAGGAATATTTTGTCTCAATTAGAAGAATAGGAACTCATGCATGAATAAGCTTTAAGCACTTGCAGTGGTTCAAAAATGGCTCAATTACAAGCTGCAAGCAATCTAGATGAGCTACGTGTTGTGAAGGAAATCCTTGTTGTGAAGAAATAAAAGGGAAATGAAGAGAACATTACTTCGGTACCATTCATCTAGGTGGAAGATAAATTGTTTGTAAATGGGAAACAAGAGAGAAACCATATCATAGATAATCATCTTTTCAAGGATGTCTCGCATGGAAACTTTCTTGTTAAATTTGAAGGTTGGAGTAACGGTCATATTCAAAAGGTCAAACCATGTCCCATAAGGTATTTAGATTCTTTGAAGACAAATGAAGAGTCACAACCATTCACATTTACTTCAGAATGTGAGGGTGAGTTTCACAGTCCTGAGGATCAGTTGTTATGTCTCTAAAAACAAATGCAGAGTGACTAAAAGAGGGATACTTTCTCTTTATAGTTGATGCCTTGGCAAGTCAGGTGGAGAATTGGGCTTATTTCAGTTTTTCACTTTTAGTTTCATCTGTTTCCATTATCACATCATCTGCATGGCTTCCCATTGTAAGGAGTGGAAGCTATTTTTCCCAACTAGTTTGAGGGTTCATTTAGCTCACCTATTCCTCTTGTTAGTATAGGAAAGGAATAGGTTTGATTTTAACATAATAAGTGCGACACAATTTGCATGTTTCATTTGAAGCATGTATGGTTTTCAATTTTGGTATATGTTGTGTTTCACCATTACTCTGTAAAATGCATCGAAGGTTGAATTTCCAAAAGAGGGAGAAAATAATCAGTACTCAATAAAGTTCCATAATGTTCCGATTCAGCATATGTTTTGTTTAGAACTCACGGTGTGTTTTGATGTAACAAACTTTGGGTATTTAGATGTCGGGAGTTTCATGGTTCAACATCAAGTTTCAAAATGAAAATTATGACTCCATGCACAATAGATATACAAGGCTACTAGATTAATGCTTAGCGAGACAAGTATCCTTGAGAGGTCGCCAAAAATTCATCTAATGGTGTCTCATCCAGTGTCAAGTAATTTTTGCTTTGAACAAAGAGATGAATAAGAAGAGTGTTGGATGGATCACTTGAAGGTTATGGAGTATGACGTATATATCAAAGTTACCAAACTTTTCAAAGTTAAGGGTTTGTGTCAACAACTTCTCGTAGACATGGAATCAAAAGGTGATGAGAACGTGACGCTCCTAAACACTTATAAAGGTGATGATGAGGTTATTTGGTTATCCAAAATAAATATTTTCCTTTTCTTAGGAGTATACACTATGAATATGAATAAAAATCAAAGACAAACCTTTTGTACTCGATATATTCCATATGTTCTACTAGATAATGTTCTCTTTCGAAGAGATTTGAATGGTGTTTTCCTTTAGTGTGTCGACTGCAGGTAAATAAGTTACTAGAAGAGTTTCACATTTATCTTGATTTTAAAATTTACATACATCGAGATTCGAGTTTTATGGGTGCCCTAGAAATTTACGAAGATGTCCTACTGATAAATGGGTTTTGTTAGAATTGGTTCGATAAATTGTTGGATTATCACAAAATCTAGAACAAATGACATAAGGCAAGTGTCCAGCTTTCCATGTCAATCAAAAAGATATATAAAGCAAAGAATGTGGATGCAGAAATTTCTAAAGTTACTTTGCAAACCTTTCATCCCAGAACCAACTTTGACTACTGGGGTAAGTTTAGTGAAACAGGTTTAGCTAGTTCTCATGTGCCTCAACTAGAGGATATTTGGATTCACCTGTCGGATGAGGTTATCATCAGGAAAGAGAATACGAAAGATTGACTTTGGATGAGGTTAGAAAATTTGGTATTGCAGAGATTCTAGAGGAAATGGAGGATGATGATGAAGTGTTGGATCTAATATACAAAAGTAATAATGTTGCCAATCAACTTTTGCCATGGATTGATTGGTATCAAGAGGAGAATTGCAATACTAAGGAAAGGGTAGGGCCCATTTTACAAAGAACATATGATTGGTTGGATACCTTGGGAATTTCACCCAAAGGGTTAGATCAATCTATAAGAATAAAATCCCAACCAACAATGAGTCTTCCTACACCCACAAAAGGAAAAAGGTCTACCCAAAAGGCCAATATAATTCCTAGGAAGATTTCATTTGTTGTTGGAAGTTCCTCTCTTTCCAAGGCTCCTACTTCTAAGTTTGTGTCTTCTAATATCAATATCGAAGTTATTGAAGTTATTGATTTGCCAATTGTGTCAAAAATTTGCTACCCCCTCCTTCCCTGCCATTATCACTTCCTCTATCATTACCTTCTACTTCTACACTCATTTCTTCTTTTCCATCCCCATCCATGGCTCAAGTATTTTCATCCCTTCCTATCCTCTTAGTAGGGGAAATGATTGGGTCTCCAGTTTCCACTTTATTGTCTCAACAACTTTCATTTATTTCTATTTCAAATTCTAGTCCCATTACATCTAATCCTGAGGCTATTCTCACATCCACCCCATCTATCATTACCACCTCCATTTCATTGCCAACTAATGTTACCAGTGCTATTGTGTTATCTAGTGCTCTAGGTACTCAATTTACCATGCCACTTTCATCTATATCTATTATACCAGAATGGCTATATCGCCAAACCCCAAAGAAAAAAACGATCTTGTCATCACCAATCTGGCACTATGATAATTCTTCACCAGGAACTCCTCGTGCTATGATTATTTACTAATGCACACATGACCTTTAGTTTGGTGGATGTAAACGGAAACACAACAACAAACATAACACAAGAATACCATAGACTATGATAAGAAGGAATGATGATAAATCTAAAATATCGAGTAAATTATAATATTAACATGAAATTGTTACAATCTCACCCATGAGGTACTTCAAGTGTTATTGACTTCACTTGCCTTTCACCAAGACTATGGGAGAAACTTTACAATTACACCGCTTAATGGCTTCTTCAAAACACCTTTAAACCGATGGCTTCCTTTACACACTTCCTACAATATTTCTCACTACTTCCTTCTATGCTAAATGAGGGGGTGACCTCTTTATTTATAGAACTTCCAGGCTTATCCATCTTATCTCGTAAGATAGGATAAGAAATCCACTGACGAATCATATTCCATACCTTAACTCTTATCGTGCATGTAATCTTATCTTTTAAGATAAGATAAACCTTATCATTTCACATGGGTTCCACATTTTTAGACTTTTTACAAATAAAATACACAAAATATGTATGACCTCACTCCTTTTCCTTATTACCAATATACATACATTAATGAAATAGAAATTACGGAGGAAAATTTTAGTGCTCAAAATAGTCTGATAGCCCCATTTTTCCATTCAAAAATTTATCAATTTATGGCCCCGCCATAAATTACTTCCCCGTGTTGTGCATGAGAGTTCCCTGCTTTCCTTTTGTTGTCGTAATCAGTCCTTTCTTGGACCAAGGATCATGTATAAAACCAAAATTGTTTCCTCGTTCCCCTGTTCATCTGAAAAGGTCTTTATTTGGGTGTAAAAACTTGGGCTCTCCCATTCTTTCCATTTTCCTGATCAAGAATTTGTTGTCTTTGTCATTTTTCCCTAAATACTTGAGGAAAAATGAATGGATGTGGCTTAGAGAAATGTATTTGAGCTTTGTAATGCTTCTGAATTCTCTATCCTTGGAGAAAATTTCATCTCCAGGCTCATGTGGTTGTTTTTATGCATTTTACGGTTTAACGGGCATTTCTCCCAGTCAAATTTGCATCCTTACCTCAACAGAAACGTGGCCTCTTTTGGTTGGACGTGGCTCGGCGGGGTACTTCATAATTTTATAAATTTCCTCAACTTGAAAACCTGTCTACGTGGAAGAACGATGCTCATTTGAAAGTTCACTTTTTGGTTTGGCCTTGCAGTTGCGCTGGGAGGACACGTGGAGGTTTCCGTTCCTTCACCTAGACTTAAACAAATATTTATGTAGCTGGTATATTTTGGTGGAACAAGGACATGTGGTGAGCCCGCACTCATTCAAGGTCTCGCTTTGGGCACCATTTTGAAATTACGCCATGAAGACACGTGGAGGCTTCCGTCGGGGCTTCCCATACTTAGTCTTTTTCAAAAGGTTTTAAGGGTCCTATGACACATGGAGAAACCATGCATGTTTGAGGACCGGCCCTTGAAGTTTAATTTAAACAAGTGCCAAGAGGACACTTAGAGGCCTCCGCTCACTTTGCATTTTTATTGGAATTTTCAACGACCAAAGGAGCGCCTCGGAGCTCGACACATGGCGCCTTCCGCTGAGCTTTAAACCTTCATACAAATCTTGTCAAGCAAGGACACGTGGTGAGTCTGCTCTCTTTCAAGGTCTCAACTTTTGGGGACCAGCTCAAGATGCGCCATTGTGACGCGTGGTAGTTTGAAAAGTCGAGAGGCGGGGAGGCGGAGACCATGGAGGTAACTTGGATTTTGCCTCTTATTACAAAAGGATTAAAACATCAAAATGGCCCATGAGACCTAGCAAAAATAGTCAAAATTTTCCCGATCAACAGTGGAGGTGTGGACCTTTGGAGAAAAATTGGAAAATTTTCCTTTTGAGAAAAAGGAGTTAAAAGTAAAAAGGGAAGTGTGGTTCTGGGACCCACATCATAGACTAGAAACGGAAGGGTGGAGTTGTGGGGAAAATTTGGAAAATTTTCCCTTTTCCAAAAAAGAGGTGAAATAGCATAATTTAGCCACGGTTCCTTTGGGACCCACCTTAGGACACGTGTCAGACTCATTTCTCAAGGGTGGAGGTGTGGAGAAAAATGTGAAAATTTTACATTTTTCCAAAAGTTGTAAAAGGAAAAAGAAACCCGCAAGCCCACTCTAAAATGGATCTCCCATGTGGACGGTCCAAATTCAAAATAGAAATCAATGGCAATTGTGCATATGTATTTGATTTTTCCACCATTTTCACTCCAGAGCTCTGGGGATGCGTATTCTTATGGTTTTTTATCATTTCTTGGAGTCTCCTGCATGCCAAATGAAGAGGAGCATTAATCTGGAGGCCTGGTTTGGTGGGGAAGGTCTAAAAATGTCTCTCACCATTAATATGCAATCTGATTGTTGGATTGACCTGATTTTTCTTTCCTTGGCATGCAAAATACCTGTTGATATCTGGGTTTGATGAGGAAAATTTGGGGATGTCTTTTACCATTAAGATGAGATCGATTTCTGGGCTCAATCCGATCTTCCATTTTCTTTTCCCGAGCACACAAGGAACTAGATTTGACATATTAGGGGTGGAAGTGGTTGGTGAGTAAAAGGAAGAGTGATCTACTAGGAGAGGGAGTTGAATGTGGGAGAGGCTCGAGCAGATCTCGCCCCGAGCACTAACAGCTTTTTACGAGATCTGATTCTGGGAATCACGATCGAGATCATGGTGAGCACGGGTTCACTGAATGTCTCTGGTTTTGGGGGGGAAAAGGCTTTATTGTAAAATGTTATAAATAGGCATAATTTTTTTGTAAAAAGGGTTGGAGGTTAGAGGTTGGTATGCTAGAGTGTTAGGAGTTAGAAACTGATTTCCTAAGAGAAATCTTGATAGAGCCTCATCTTTCGAGGAATTTTGAGAAACATTTATATCTCTTTTGTGTTAAACTCGATCATGTCAAGGTGGTTGTGAGTGTACAGCCATTGACAAGCTCTGAGACTATTCTAGAAACTTTCCCCTACTAATAAGTTTAATCAAATTTGAGTTATTCTATGTTGACTCTGAAAAATTAGTGTCTGCTTCATTTTAGAATGTCTGCAAATAGTTTTATTCATTCCTATTGCAATATTATACTGAAATTTTTGTGAAATCACATAGGATCTTGTCCCTGTGACAATTTAATGGTATCTGCAATTTCATTTCAAGAAGATCCTTCATCTTGGATGAGATAAACAAATTTAAAATCAACTTACTGTCATTTTTTGATAAAGATTATATGTAAGTCTTTGGGTGTACCTTAGGCGTGGTTAATCAAAAACTATAGTGTTTAATTGGGTCCTCTAATTCAAGCCTTCGTGTTAGGGTCTTAAATATTATGTGAAAACGTGTTGATTTGGGCCTCCATTGAAGCACACCTTCTAGTTGAAGGAATGTCTTGACTATTTTGAAGCTTTCTGTTGTAAAGTTGCTCATTATTGTAAAGTCCCTCCAAAGGTCTGGTATAATCAAATTTATCCTACTTCACCTCCCACCAAATTCATTCAAAAACAATTAATCATACCCATACTACCCCTATTTGTCATGTGTGTATACAAATTCAAATTTTTACCACCAAAACATACAGAAACAATCAGGTTTTCATTGTCTTTAGTGGCCTAAACCTTGCTTAGAAAATATCTCCAAAGATCTAGAGTGACAACTCGTGAGAGTTAGGTTTTGTTGCATTGATCATATTTTCTTCAAGGTTTTCTTAATAATTTCACAAGGACATCTCCATCTCCTCCACAAACAGCAGGCTACAAAAGGGTTCTCCCACCTTGGTTGAAAGGCACAACCATAAAGTAGTGAGGATAAATCAAATCCTCTTGAGGGTGTTATCCATTTCTCCACATTGAGTGAAAAAGGGCTAGTTAGATCCCATCCCCATCTACAAAATGACTCATTATATGTCTCTAAGATTCATAAACCTATGATGTTGCTAAGATTTGTAGGATAATCAATTTGGGTACCAACACACCTTACGGTGTCCGCAACTTTAGGGACATAGTGATTATAGTTCATATTCGGACCCACAGTAAACACTTTATGTGTGCTCAAAGTGCTAATACATCTTTTCAAACATAATTTTTGTTTGTGCTGTAAGAAGTTTTCAAAGTTACAAGTATATGTGCAACTCTTTTAGTTTCTACACCTAGTGCACTAGCTTTCATTGATAAATCTGGGTAAAGAAGAGAGTATTTCCATTTCTAGTTGCTAGTGTTGACAGACATTTGACAGATCATATTTTAGTGCATTTGCACAACTAAGGTGGAAATCCTTAGTGCCGACTCCCTGTTGATCTGATTCTGATGAGTACTAGTGTCTTAACCTCTATCAAGTGAGATTTGTTACCAATATTTGCAAAGCTGGAAGGAAGAATATCTTTCTTTGCTAGGGATCCTACTAGGACATTATTTCTAGAGCTAGGAAAATCAAAGTTAGAAGGAAGAAAATCCTGAGAGTTATTGGAGATCAACAAACAAGAAAAGGGATCTCCATTGATGAAAGTGATCGGCATGTCATTGAAGACTACCATTCGAGTGCTTTTGAATCAGGTAGCCTCTTTGTGGAATTGAATTCTCTAGTTGGAGAGGGGCCTTCATTTGATTTTGAAAATTTTTCTTCTCATTCTGCCCCTATCTTTTAAGAAGTTGATAGGGATTTCCAAGAAACTAGGCCTTTAGGGGATATCCATTTTGAAAGTTATACTCCTGTGTTTTAAAGACCCTCTGCCCCTTATCAATTTTTCTCCCATCCAAGGTCACCTCCTCAAAACAACATGGCCTTGCCCCCACCTAGAACTCCATTTGTTGTAAATACCTTTGGAATATAAATTTTGTAGGGATGGTTGGTTATCCAAATGCAATTCCTCAAGATGTAAGGAACAAGACTACCAAAGTTCCAAGGAAACAACGCTATAATTGGTGATCAACATCTAAAGATTTTTATCAATATGATGGAAGAATTTGAGATTGAACATGAAGATGTATATATCAAACTATTTATCCATACTTTGGAAGAGGACACAAGGACTGGTATAAAGCTTTTCTAGATAATTCCATTGATTCTTGGATAGAGATGAGCAATGCATTTAGATTGCAATATGGTGATAGAACTGACCCTAGGTTTCTTTTGACAGAATTTGAAAACATAAAAAAGAATCCTAATGAGTCAGTACATGATTTCAACACAAGGTTTAATAAGACCTTGAGGAGATTACCTATTAGGATAAGGCCATGTGATGAATCATGTTTGATCAAATATTCAAATGCATTTGATAAAAATGTTGCTTACTACTTGAGGGACAAAAACCCTACTAATTTGAGGCAGGCATTCACCATGGCCCTACAAATTGAGAATAACATCAAGGCAATTGGAAAGCCTCCAAAAAGGGAGGGTGTAAAACTAATTAACCTAGAAAAACCTCAGACAAACAAGGTTGCTGATTTGGAGGAAGTTGTGAAAACTTTGGCAGGGATGTCAAAGAAATATCATACAAATTAGCTCGGGTAGAAAAGGGGATTGGGCAGAGCTCACAAGGTCAACACAAAGTAAGGCCAAGGTAGGTTCACAAATCACCAAAGATCGATGATAGAGGCAAGGGACCTATGGATTTGGAAATAGCAGAGTCCCAAACTACGGATAACATAATGGTATTGTTATCAAGATAAGCACCTACTTATTTTGGCTAACTTTCCTTCATCCTTCCTTATTTTGTGCCTCAGTCAAATTTTCCACTTTTAGGCACTCAAAATTATCTGGAAATGGCTTCATCAGATAGATAATTTTCTCACCTTTCCAGAAAGGTAAAATTTTCCTTCTAACTCCTCGTATTTTGCAAGTTATGGCTCGGCGGAGTTTTTGAGGGAAATTTTCCCTGGGAAGGCCCGCAACTAATAGGAATGTGCCATGTGGTAATGGAATGGAAGGTCAAGCGGAGGTAAGTTGGAAAAAATCACCAAGGAGTGGGCGGGGTGCAAAGGAAAAATTTTGCCCGCAGGCCCAACAAGGAGAAGGAAAAGAAATGGTTTGAACCCATGAGACAAATGAGAATGTGCCACGTGGCGGCAGAGATCGGACCAATGGGGGTAAGTTGAAAAAGTGGTCAAAAAAGGTGCAAAGGAAATTTTTTTCCGTGAGGCCCATAGAGGAAAGAAAGTTGATTAAGGCCCGCACCAAATCAAAGTGTGCCACGTGTCCATGAAACCGGTGGGAGTCGGGGGCGGAGTAAATTTTGGATTTTTTGCCAAAGTAGTAGAAGGCACAAAGGAAAGAATTGGCCAGTAGGCCCACCAAGGAGGAAATGGAAATTTTGGTTAAATCCCCGTGAGCGAATAGGGTGGTGACACGTGTCCTATTCTCGGTGGAGGTCGGGGGTGGGGAGAATTTGGCAATTTTGCCAAAGTGGTCAGCGGCATCAAAGGAAAAATTTGGAGCACGTGCCCACAACAAATAAGGTGGTGACACATGTCCTAGAGTGGAAAGGCGTAGAGCTTTTTGGGAATTTTCCCAATTTCAAAAAAAAAGGGAAAAATTTAGGTTTTGGCCCGATCCGATTTTTGCCCTAAATCTTCAGAGGGGCATATCTTTCGATCCAGAGCTGGTTTTCTCAATTTTGGTGTCATTGGAAAGCTATTGAAGTCCTCTACATGATGGAATCTTCAAATTTTTTTTTGGTGGAGTTTAGTGAGATAAAAATGAGAAAAACACCTTTGGCATGGGGAAAAGAGCAGAACCGACATTCAACCACCATTTTTAATGCAGTATGGCTTCCATTCTTCTCCAACATGGTCAAAAATCTTGGGGAATGAACTTTTAAGGGTACCCATGCTATTTTGATGGATCTAGTTAGTGGTTGAATCATTCATTTCAATTTTCCCATGTTTCTCCTTCCTAAACTCAGTTTTTCATTGTTAAAAGCCAAATTTGGCTCATTTGTAAAGGGTTGGACATTTTTATGTTTTGCAGGCTCCCTCCTTCACCCTGGCAAGTGAATTTGTGGAATATCAGACCTTGTTAGGACTGCAACATGTTTTTACCTCCTTTCTATTGTAATGCACTGTATTTAAAAATGGAAATGACAATGCAAGCTCTGTGAATGAATTTTTAATCCTTTCTTGTGTTGTTTGCTCTATCCTAATCTTTCATTACAATTTTAGCAATTTTTGCATGATTTGTGTTGCATTTTTATAATTTGTGTCAATCTATAGAAATAGATGTTCACCACTCCTTTGGTGTATCACCTTGTCAATTTAGTTTTATCTTCTTTTCTTTCTATCCTTGTCTCCTTGGTAGAATTAGAGTAGAATTTTGAGTTAAACCTCTGCAAATTTCATGCATACATCTGATCAGAGGAGTAGAGGAACCACCTTTAATCTGGAGAGTTTTTCCCATTTTTGCAAGTCCCACACTTGGGGAAAAGATTCCATGTTGTGTAATCACACTAAATGACCCAATTCTCACTTACAGATCTGAAGGTCATTTAGGGGTGTTGCTGATTTGCACTAACAGTTTTGGCACACCCGGTGGGACCTTAGAGGTCTTCATCTTCATTACAACAAAGTTGATGTGCATTTGTTGTAAGTTTCTTGCTTAAAAGAGCCCTGATTTGCACATCTAGCGACTCCAAAGAGATAAAATCAACTGGTTTCAAGCAATCCAAGTCTAAAGATTCATGAGAAGGATCCAAACAAGGTCAAGGGCTAGAGAAGAGGGATTTTATGAGTATCTATAGTTATCCCCAGGAAGAAGAGAGAGGGAAGAAGAATTCAAAGGTCTCCATCTCCACCAAATAGAACTCTATCAACTCCTCCACCTAGTAGACCTTTCACCCAATCAACAAGGGTTCTCAAGCCAATCAGAATGGCACAACCCAACCCTTATGTCAACTTCACTGGTAGCAACCCACTTGCTCTCAATGCACAAAACCTAGTTCCGTTGCAGCATTGAAGAACATCCCATACTTTATTGGGGAAAATCAGACCACTCCTAGTGATCATGTCAAAGACATTGCTAATGTTTGTGCAATCCATGAGATTGTTGAGATGTAAATTACTATCAAATTTTGGCATCTTCATTCAAAGGGAAAGCCTTGCAATGGTTTAGGAGTCTTGGGGTAGGCTCTATCCAAAATTGGAACCAATTGTGCATTTCTCTCCATGATCAGTTTGGAGAAAAGGGAGATAATTTGTCTCTATTGGAACAACTGAACAACTATCAAGAGAGCTCCCAATGAGCAGCTAACAGACTTCAATTTCAGATTTCAAAGGATATGGGATAGAATCCCAAAGTGACAAATAAGGCAAATATTTGAAGGTGCTTTCTTATACTATATCAAAGCTTTAAATTCTGATATTTCTATGTTAATCCAATCCATGGGAGGTGCAAATATACTACATGACTTATAGCATCACCATTAGGGCTGAGAATTGTTTGATCAAGTCTGGTAAAATAGCCCTAGGCCTCCCATGCCCTTATATCTAAACTAGGAAAACCCAAGCACTAGTCAAGAACCTACTTTAGCTCCTATTCCCACTCCTAGAAATCAGAGTTCAAATGAAACTTCTACTTCATCCTCTAGTGCCTCAAATGAACTTCAAAAAGTCATGAAACAATTACAAAATTTAGGTAATGAGCTAGTTACACTCAAGAGGTAGCAAGCCCAAAGTTTTAGACCTTCTTATCAGTCTCAAACTTAGCCTAATAGGCCACCCAATCCAACTACAAATAAAAATCAAGTAAGGCCTCCTGCCAATAGACCATTTCTACCCTATAACCCCAATGTTGCATCTACCTCTAAAGCCTTAGTGCCAGTGCAAAATAATATAGCTCAAGAGTATGATTGGTGTTTCCCATGCAATGAACCTCACAACCAGTCTATGTGCTTCAATGGTGCTTTGAACCAAGCTTTGATGGTGACAAATTGGCGTAGAGAGTGAGGTGAGTCAAGAAATAAATCAACAACAAGGAACATCTCAGCAAAATACAACTCCAAATGAGACTACACTTGTGAATTGGCAGGCTGAAGATTTTTGTGGTATGAATCAAACAATTTCTCAAAATGTAGCAACTAACACATGGTCAAAGAAGAGGAATATTGGTGAAGGGAAGTCATTAGCTCTAGGTGATCCACAACCTTCCATCACTCCACAAAGTGTTGGCAAGCAAAATGCAGTTCCAAATGTGCAAGGACAGCCCAAGCCACCTTCTAGACCAGCTCAAATGCCAGTTGTTGTAGCCCATGTACAAGAAAAGAGTGTGTAGGCTAAGGGGAAGCAAAGAGATGTTTCATCCCCATTTAACATCATTGAACAAATGAAGAAGACAAATGTGAATATATCTATGTGGGAATCACTATCCATCCTAGGCCAAAGGGATCTACTACAAGCTGCCATGAAGAATTGGTCAACTTCAAATCAGCAAGCTCATATGCAAGAGAAGGTACTCACAAATGTTGCTTAGCCTGAGGGGAAGCTTGGAGGACAACAAGGTAAAGTTTTGAAACCCCCTCCATTCTATGTTTCATTGATCATTAGGGATAAACTAGTACACAATTGTATGATTGATTATGGGGCAAGTAGTTATGTGATGCCCAAGAAAATAGTTGATCAGCTAGGCCTCCAATATGAAGTCATATCCAAAGGGGTGGTGCAACTGGATGGGACAAAGCCAATAAAAATAGTAGGGGTAATTAAATATTTGAGCCTCACTTTGCATGCATGCCCCAATGTCATTGTTTTGCAAGATGTGTCAGTGATAGATTTACCACCACTTTTTGCCCTATGTTTGTCAAGGGATTTCATAGCTAGAATTGGAGGCTATTTATCTATTGATTGGTCACACATGTTGTTTTGGACCAGATATGGAACTAAGGCCACAATCAGGTCCGAACCTATTGCAAAATTTCACATTGAGCCTCATACTCCAAGCCCAATCAATGCCAACTATTCAGCATTTGATCAAGAGGATTATCCAGGCACAAATGAAGCTGACACCAAAGTTGGAAGCATCCTAGATTTGACTCTTGATGAATGGGCAAGCAAGGTACATGCTTTTGATCCCTACAAGGAAATAGAGGAATCTGAACTAGGAGTTTATTACATGCATGAAGAAAATCAGCCTATTCCTAACATCACCAAGCCAGACCATAAAGATGACAATGAGGTATGGCAGCTATTCTTTGATGGATCAAGAAGTAGACAAGGTGCGGGGGAGCTATGCTTCTTTCACCTCAAGGCATTAAGTATTATTCAGCTTTTAGATTTCAGGAGTTTGCATGTTCTAACATCACAACTGCTGAATATGAAGCTTTGATACACATGGATTGCATTTAGTCAAGAAAGAGAGGTATCAAAAACTTACAAGTCTTTGGTGATAATGAGCTTGATTGTTAATCAAGTTAAAGGACAACATGCTGCCAAAAATGACTGCTCAAGAGTTATAAGAATAGGGTGTGGGACCTCATTGAGGATTTTGAAGGCTTTGGCATCAACTCCATCCCTAGGAAAGAAAACCAAGCTGTTGGTAGACTTGCAGCAGTTGGAGCAGCTTTTGATGTTGTGGAAAGTATCAAGGAAGATAAAGCGCAGCCAAACATTCATGTGATTGTAAGGCCATCAGTGCCAGACAATAATGTAATTTGGCAAGTGTTTGAAAGTGACCAACAAATCATCAATTTCTTGCAAGAAGAAGTTGAGTTCTCAACCAAAAATCAAGAAAAGTTAGAACAACAGTATGGTGATCAAGTGGTACAGTTGAGAACCAACAAATTACCAAAAGGACTTGTCACTTTGGAGTCCATCTTTAATCCTAATGATCAATTTAGGAAGGAGAAAGCAAACATCCAAGTCAAGGGAGAAGATTTAGTGCCCATCTCGGTGGGAGAAGGCAAATCACTTCAAATTGGTAAAGTGGCAATGAAGCAAGAAAGGTATGATTTCATGCAACTTTTCCAAGAGTTCTGGATATATTTTCTTGGAGATATGAAGACTTGAGAGGTTTCAATCCCAAGCTAGCTCAACACACAATTGAATTAGATCCAAGTGCTAAACCCATCAAGCAAAAACAAAGACCGGTCAATCCACACATGGAGCCTCTCATGAAGGAGTTGAATAAGTTAATAGAGGCAAGTATCATATTTCCAATCAAGAATTCAAGTTGGGTTACAAACTTGGTTCCAGTTAGAAAGAAGAGTGGAGAAATCAGATTGTGTGTAGACTTTAGAGATTTGAATAGAGCATCCCTCAAGGATCATTACCCACTTCCTTCTATGGAGCAGATTTTGCAAGTTGTTGTTGGCTCTGAGAGGTTTTTATTGCTAGATGGTTATTAGGGTATAATCAGATCATGGTAAAGGAGGATGATCAGTTCAAAACATCCTTCACCACCAAATAGGGAACCTATGCATATAGGAAAATGCCATTTGGGTTGTCTAACGCTGGAGCTACCTTCCAAAGGGCAATGGATATGGCGTTAAGGATTGATCAAAAAAATAGTGTTGATATACCTAGATGATATTACTGTATTTTCTAAAAGTGCAGTAAATCATCTCTTTCATTTGAGACAAGTGTTCCAAAGATGTAGAAGATTTGGGGTATCCTTGAATCCCAAAAATATATTTTCCTAGCTCATGAAGGAAAGCTCCTAGGCCACATTATTTCCAAAGAGGGATTAGCAATTGATCCAGAGAAGGTTGAAGCAATAAAAGCACTTCCATTACCAAGTCATAAGAAGGCCCTTCAAAGTTTCTTGGGAAGAATCAATTTTGTTTCGAAGGTTTGTTCTAGACTTTGCAGCCCTTGTCAAGCCAATAACTATGATGTTGAAGAAAAGTATGGATTTCAAATGGACAGCTGAAGGTAAGGAAAGTTTTGAGGCAATCAAAGAGGCTATCTCACAAGCTCCAACTCTCATTAACCCAAATTTCTCTAAAGATTTTATCCTTTATGTATTTGGCGGTGATGATACAATTTTGCAATTTTAGTACAATAGAACAAAGAAAATGTAGAGCAGCCAATTGCCTTCTTTAGCCAAAGCTTGGAGGACTATGAGGTGAGGTATTCCTTCATTGAGAAGCATGTTCTTGTAGTGATTAGGAGCTTGAAGAAATTTAATCATCTAGTTTCAAGCAAGGTTCAACTGCTGGTTTCTCATGTGGGAGTTAAGGACTTCCTCCTCAACAAAGACCTAAATGAAAAATGCAGGGTGGATTACTCGTGTCATGGAGTATGACATTGAGATCAAAGTCACCAAGCTGGTCGAGGAAAGGGATTGTGTGAGCAGCTGGTCTTGAGCAAATCAATGGAAGCAAGCAATGGGAAGGATGTTGTTTTGGCATTGCAAGACAACCAAGAACAAAGAGGTGTTCAAGAAGAGAATGGTGGTGTGCTCACTCCTTGCTGGACCCAAGACATAATGCACTTCTTACAAATAGGCCTATGCCCTCCAGAGATGAACAAAACCAAGAGAAGACACTTTGATTGCAGGCTATTCCATATACACTTGTTGATGGTATATTGTTCAAAAGGGATATAAATGGAGTGTTTTTGAGATGCATTAGGGGACAAATCAAATTAAGAGAATGTTAGAAGAGTTCCATGATGGATCGGATGGGGTCATTTTTCTCCAAGAGTGAAAGCCCTCAAGATTATGAATGCTAGTTATTATTGGCCCAAGGTGTTTAGTGATTGTTATGCGTGGATCAAGAGGTGCGAAAATTGTGCATTCTTCACATGAAAGGAAATATTAGTACCCTTCCATTACACCCAATTTCAGTTGACCAGCCATTCATGCAATGAGGTTTGGACTTCATTGAGTCATTAACCCAAACTCAAGCCAAGGACACAAGTGGATTCTAACAGCAACAGACTACTTCACCAAATGGAATGAGGCAGTGGCACTCAAAGAGGCAAATGAATCTAGCATTCTAGACTTCTATGAGGATCGTAACTAGATTTGGTGTACCTGCCACTATAATATCGATAATGCATTGGCATTCATAGGATCAAAGGTAACTCGAATGGGATGTTAAGAATGGGGTCTATCTAAACACTTCATCAAATTATTACCCTCAAGGTAATGGCCAAGCTAATTCTACCAACAAGAACCTATTAAAGATCATCAAGAGGACTCTTGATGAAAATCAGAGGACTTGGCACACTAAACTTAAATCAAGCCTTATGGGCTGATAGGATAACTCCCAAGAGATCCACCGATGGTAACTCTCCATTCAGACTTGTTTATGGAAGAGAGGCAATCTTTCCTATGTCACTTGAGTTACCAACGTTGGAACTCATGAAGCAATTGGAATTGTTAGAGTTTGAACCCATGGAGGTTAGATATGTAGAATTGTTGGAACTCAAGAAATCGAGAGCATGCAGCCCAAACAATGGAGAAGGACAAAGCCTTGATCAAGAGAACCTTTGATAGGAAAGATAAGGCTAGAACCTTCCAAGTTGGAGATTTAGTGTTGAAATGGGATGCAGACCAAGCAAAGCCAGAAGGCATTCAAAGTTTGATGCCATTTGGAGTGGCCCCTACATGGTCACAAAATGTAAGAACAACAATGCCTTCCAATTGTCTACATTGGATGGTGAAGAACTATAGATTCCAGTTAATGGAATCCATCTAAAGCATTGCTACTAGAAGGGAAACTCCTCACCTTGTACATATTAGCTTAGATTTTCATTCCTCTAAGTGCTTGTGCACATTGTTTTGTTGTAGCTTAGTTTTACATTTCCCTAAGTGCTTTGGCACAAGCTTTGTTGTCCCAAGGATGCATCTTTGTAGGCCATGTTCCAGATCAAGTGATGTTCTACTCTCACAATCTTCTTTCTAGAAATTTTCTAATGAGTTGAGAGTACCAAGTAGTTAAGTTGATGACTCCATTGCCCAATGGATTGCTTCAAGTAGCTGGTCACTTCATCCAACAGGCGATGATCCCTCTGAGTCGCCAAATTGTTATCCAAAATAAGCCCCTACTTATTTTGGCTAAATTTCCTTCATCCTTCCTTATTTTGTGCCTCATTTAAATTTTTCCACTTTTCAGGAACTCAAAATTATCTGGAAATGGCTTCATTAGATAGAGAATTTTCTCACCTTTCCAGAAAGGTAAAACTTTCCTTCTAACTCCTCATATTTTGCAAGTTATGGCTCGATGGAGTTTTTGAGGGAAATTATCCCTGGGAAGGCCCAACCAGTAGGAATGTGCCACATGGTAGTGGAATGGTGGGTCAGTGGAGGTAAGTTGGAAAAAATGCAAGGAGTGGGCGGGGTGCAAAGGAAAAATTTTGCCCATGCAAGCCCGCCAAGGAGAAGGAAAAGAAATGGTTTGAACCCGTAGACGAATGAGAATGTGCCACGTGGCGTGGAGATCGGACCGGCGGGGGTAAGTTGAAAAAGTGGTCAAAAAAGGTGCAAAGGAAAAAAATTTCCCGCGGGCCCACAGAGGAAAGAAATTTGATTAAGGCCCGCGCCAAATCAAAGTGTGCCATGTGTCCATGAAACTAGCGGGAGTCGGAGGGGCGGAGTAAATTTTGGATTTTTGCCAAAAAAGTAGTAAAGGTGCAAAGGAAAGAATTGGCCACAGGCCCGCCAAGGAGGAAATGGAAATTTTGGTTAAATCCCTGCAAGTGAATAGGGTGGTGACACATGTCCTGTTCTTAGCAGAGGTCAAGGGCACGGGGAGAATTTGGCAATTTTCCAAAGTGGTCAGTGGTGTCAAAGGAAAAATTTGGAGTGCATGCCCATAGCAAATAAGGTGGTGACACATGTCTCGGAGAGGCATGGGTGTGGAGCTTTTGGGAAATTTTTCCCAATTTCAAAAAAGGGAAAAAAATTTAGGTTTTGGCCCGCTGACCCGATTTTTGCCCCAGTTTTGTCCTAAATCTTCAGAGGGGCATATCTTTCCATCCAGAGCTCAATTTTTCTTGATTTTGGTGTCATTGGAAAGATATCGAAGTCCTCTACATGATGGAATTTTCAATTTTGTTTTTGGTGGAGTTTAGTGAGAGAAAAATGAGATAAATGTCTTTGGCATGGGGAAAAGGAGAACCGACATTCAACCACCATTTTTAATGCAGTATGGCTTCCTTTCTT
Organism: Taxus wallichiana var. yunnanensis; assembly: GCA_018340775.1. Lineage (NCBI taxonomy): Eukaryota > Viridiplantae > Streptophyta > Pinopsida > Cupressales > Taxaceae > Taxus > Taxus wallichiana. Next base: position 835,111,285 of record CM031240.1, read on the forward strand.
CTCCAAAGATGGTCAAAAATCTTGGGGAATGAACTTTTAAGGGTACCCATAATATTTTGATGGATCTAGTTGGTGGTTTAATCATTCATTTCAATTTTCCCTGTTTCTCCTTCCTGAACTCGGTTTTCATTGTTAAAATCCAGATTTGGCTCATTTGTAAAGGGTTGGATGTTTTTATGTTCTGCAGGCTCCCTCCTTCACCCTGGCAAGTGAATTTGTGGAATATCAGACCTTTTAGGGACTACAACATGTTTTTTACCTCCTTGTTGTTGTAATGCATTGTATTTAAAAATGGAAATGACAATGCAAGCTCTGTGAATGAATTTTCAATCCTTTCTTGTGTTGTTTGCTCTATCCTAATCCTTCATTACAATTTTAGCAATTTTTGCATGATTTGTGTTGCATTTTTATAATCTATGTCAATCTACAGAAATAGATGTTCACCACTCCTTTGGTGTATCACCTTGTCAGTTTAGTTTTATCTTCTTTTCTTTCTATCCTTGTCTCCTTGGCAGAATTAGAGTAGAATTTTGAGTTAAACCTCTGCAAATTTCATGCATACATCTGATCAGAGGAGTAGAGGAACCAACCTTTAATCTGGAGATTTTTTTCCCATTTTTGCAAGTCCCACACTTGGGGAAAAGATTCCATGTTGTGCAATCACACTAAATGACCCAATTCTCACTTGCAGATCTGAAGGTCATTTAGGGGTGTTGTTGATTTGCACTAACAGTACCTGATCCTTTGGCTTCCAAAGTTGCCATTGTGGAGGAGACAGATGTCATTGATTGGTGTGATAGATGTTTCATGCCCCATGCTCCATGTGAGGAAGATCAACAAGAAGAGGAAGAAGCTTATGATGATATTTGTATGATGGGTTGCTCCACAAGCTTACAACAAGGGGAAAATTCAACTGAAGTGATAAGTGCTAGAACTGTTGCTGATTTTTGGGATTGCATTCACCGGGTACCTTTTCTCCCTCCCTCTCATACTTTAGAAGTAGATGTTGTACAAGCTTTTGAATTTCCCAATAATGACTTTGAATATTTAAGGGCTTTAATGATAAAGAAGTATGATGGAGGCATCCCATCTGAGGAGGACAAGCAATTGTTGATTAATGTTGTTGTGGCTCAAGAAAAGGAACACAACACAAGAAGTAGGGTTGTCAAAGGGATAGGGCCTCAGGCCAAGCCAAAAACTCCATTGCTTTCAAATGTTCCTAAAGAGACTCCTAAGAAAGATGCATCTGCCAAGGGCCTTGCTATCCCAAAAAAAAATCATACCCCACCTCATGCCCAAGTTGTCAAAAATCTTGTGCCATCTCATGAGTGTGTCAACCTTCCTTTCAATGTTGCCTTGCCAAAGTCTATCCCTTATGATATTGCCCAAGTCTTGAGTCAGATCAAGATCTCAGTTCCAATTGTTGAATTTCTTAGGATTCTTGAGCACAAGAAGAGGGCTCTTGAGTATTTGGGGCTGAAAGAGGAGAAGAATGCCCCAAGAAGAAATATAAACATTGTGGAGACTCCACCAGTCATTGAAGAATTAGAGGCACCACCAAAATCAGAAGAGCTAGATGAACCACTTGAGGTTTATTTGGGAACATCCTTGGTAGATTCTCAGCTGAATGTGGATCCATTCTTCACTACCCTGATCATTAAGGATAGATTGTTACACAATTGTATGTTTGATTCAGGGGCATCATGCAATGTTATGCCTTTAGAAGTTATGAATGAACTGAATATCAAAGTAATAGTTGCATATGGGAAGTGCACTGCTATGGATTCTAGAGAGGTGCCAGTGGTGGGGTGTGTGAAGGGTTTGGTGGTGCAACTTGCAACCTATCCAAGAAGGAATTTGAAGCTTGATGTAGTTATTGTTGACTGCCTAGCCAAGTGGGGTATGTTGTTATCTAGAAATTGGGCTGCAAGTATTTGTGGGAGTGTTCAAATGGATATGTCCTATGCCACCATCCCAATTGAGGGAAACCTTGTCAAGTTCTATGGGGAAAAGAAGATGTTGTACCTTATTGAGGATCCCAACAATGCATCCTATGAGATATTGTACACAAGTGTTGATGTTGATAACTTTGTAGGATTTGTTGATGGAAAAGAGCACAAGATTGAAGAATGCAAGTGTCTTGAGCAGGAAGGCTCTCCTTGGACTTTATTTTTTGATGGAGCTTGCTCCAAGTTTGGAAATGGTGTTGGTGTTGTTATGATCTCTCTAGGCCAAGAAAAGTTTGTCTTTCCCTTCAAGATCAACTTTGAGTGCACTAATAACATTTTTGAGTATGAGGCATTGTGTTAGTCCGAGGATTGCATGGAAATATGGTTTTAAAGACATCATTGTTAAAAGATATTCAAAATTAATTGTCGGGAAAGTCATAAAATTGTATGGCACAAAAAATCAACGAATGAAACAATATAAACATGTAGTTTGGGATCTCATTGAGATGATTGATTCATTCAACATTGTGCATCATGATAGGAAGTTCAATGATTTGAATGAGACATGCTTGCTGTGTTGGGATATCGGTTTGATAATTGTACAGATTCCCCATATTGTGAATATGATGTTGAGGTGCTAACAAGGCCATCTATACCTGACAACATTAAGCATTGGCAGGTTTTTGATGATGATGCTCAGGTCAAAATATTTTTAGAATAAAGGAGAGTTTTCTAATCAAAATATCGATTGGGAGCCAATGGTGTGCATAGTAGAAGGTAAAGAAACCTTGTTTGGAAAAGGCATCATCCAACTAAAAACCAATACCATTCCTAGAGGGCTGGTTGCTCTTGATTCCAATTTTGATAACGTTGATTGCATTATTAGTAAATGCATGGCAGCCTCAAGGGATATTGATGAGCATTACCTTGGCACAAAGGAGAGACCAAGGAAGATCTGGTTAGGAAGCAATCTCAGCAAGGAGGAGAAGTAGTCCTACATTCAATTGCTGAAAAGGTATCAAGACTGCATGTCTTGGACTTATTCTAAGTTGAAGGCATAAAGAGAGGATCTGTTTCAACATGAGATTCCCTTGGAGTCCAATGCAAAACCATTCAAGTAGAAACAGAGGCCAATCAATCCACTCCTATCTCTTAATATGAAAGAGGAACTGAAGAAGTTGAGGGATGGAGGGATTATTTAGCCCACAAGGTATTCTTCTTGGGTTACAAACCTAGTACCATTCAGAAAGAAGAATGGTGACATCAGGCTGTGTGTGGATTTTAGAAATCTGAAAAGAGCATCAATGAAGGATAATTATCCTTTACCAAACATGGAAAACATGTTGCAGCTACTAGTAAACTGGTTCTGAGCTACTTTCTACCCTGGATGGTTTCTCTGGTTATAACCAAGTTATGGTGAAGGAATCAGAAAGAATTAAGACATCCTTTACCACTCCTTGGGGGACTTATGTGTATGTCAGGATGCCCTTTGGTCTAATGAATGTTGGAGTAACCTTTCAAAGACCAATGGATGTTTCTTTTTCCGGTTACATCAATGATTTTATTGTTATCCAGAAAGCGAGGTGATCACTTGCTGCACTTGGAAAATATGCTGATAAGATGTAGAGAGTATGGCATTTCACTCAATCCAAAGAAGTGCCATTTTGGAGTGCAGAAGGCAAAGTTGCTTGGTCACATTGTGTCACAAGAAGGAGTGATGATTGATCTAGAAAGGGTAGAGGCCATCAGCAAGGTCCCAGTTCCAAGAACCAAGAAGGGAATCTAGTCCTTCTTTGGGCAGATAAACTTCATCAGAAGATTTATCTCAAACTTTGTGAGTTGACCATTCCAATCACCTCCATGTTAAAGAAGGACCAGGTCATCAAGTGGGAGGAGGATGTCATTCAAGCTTTCAATGGGATTAAAGAGGCATTAAAGCATGCACATGTTCTAGTAGCTCCAGATTATAAGAAGCCCTTTCAATTGTTCTCTTTTTCTTCATAGAACACCATTGCATCTATCCTGTTGTAGAAGGATGATGAAGGGGATGAGAGGCCAATTTCCTTTTTCACTAAGGCATTTCAGGGAGCTGAGCTGAAATACACTATTATGGAGAAACAAACATTTGCCTTGGTAAAAGCAACAAAGGTTTTCAGGCCTTACATTTTGAGTTCTAATATTTTTTCTTTTGTTCCCAACACCATGATGAAAGACATCTTATCAGAGATGGAAGTCTCAAGAAAAAGGTGCATGTGGGTGAACAAGTTGCAAGAATATGATATGGATATCCAAACCATGAAGTTGGTGAGAGGTTTGGGCTTGGCTAAGCTTATGGATGAGAGAAACTTGCAAACTGTTGAGGTGAATGAGGTAGGAGAAGGAAGGAGAGATGTATTTGAGAAACTAATGAGTTCTGAGTGGTATAAGGATGTGATTTTCCATCTCATACATTTATACTGCCCTGAGTATTTGAGTAAGAACCAGAAAAGGGCCCTTAAGTTGGCTTCCCATAAATATGTCATTACTGATTATGGGTTAGCTTGGAAGAACCTAGAGGGATTCCTCTTAAGGTGCATTATTGAATATGAAGCCCCCAAGATAATTTTTGATCTCCATGGAGGATTTTGTGGGGGGAATTTTTCTGGAAGGGTCACAGCACACAAGATCCTGAGGGCTGATTATTGGTGGCCAACTCTTTTCAAGGATGCAACACTTTTGGTTATAATATGTGAGAGTTTCCAGCGCTTCTCTGGAAGATTGAAAGCTTTAGGCTCCCTTCCTTTATAGTCTGTATCAATTGAAGCTCCATTTAAGCAATGGGGAATGGGCTTTATTGGTGAGATTTCAAACCCTTCAAGTGTTGGCCATAAGTGGATTCTTGTAGCCACAGATTACTTCACCAAGTGGGTAGAGGCAATCCCCACCAAAAGGGAAACACACCAAATTGTCATGGACTTCATGTTGAACCATATCATCTGCAGGTTTGGGGTGCCAGTCAAAAGTTGTTGTTGACAATGCCATGAGCTTTAGAGCTAAACCCTTGGTGGAAATGTGCAAAGAATATGGGATCAATTTGACATATGCTTCTAATTATAATCCCCAAGGAAATGGACAAGTTGAGTCCAATAATAAAAATTTGCTAAAGATTATCAAGAAGAACCTTGGAGCTCAACAAGAGAAAATGGGGTGAGAATTTGAAATTTGTTGTCTAGGCTGACCAAATTATTGTTAAAAGGGCCACTAGAAAGAGTCCATTTGAGTTGGTGTATGGAACTCAGGCCCTGCTTCCCCTGCATACGCAATTATCCTCATATCAGTTCATGCAACAACTGAAAGATCAAGAAGTAAGTCCATATGATGCCCATATTAACCAGATTGTTGAACTTGATGAAGAAAGGAGGGCATCCCATCAAAGGCATATAAAGTTCAGAGAGAAGTTGAAGAAGTTGTTCAACAAGAAGGTCACCCCAGAGCTTTCAATGTTGGGGATCTTGTGCTACTATGGGATAGAAGGCGTGAGGATAAGGGCAAGCATGGAAAATTTGACACTTTGTGGATGGGCCCTTACTCCATTGATATTAGAATTGGTGAACATACCTTCTTCCTGAAGGACTTAGATGGGGAATTTCTCAAATTTCTTGTTAATGGCAGGCATTTGAAACATTTCTTGGATTGATTCCCAGAATCAAGGTGAACATATTTTGTACAGTGTATAGTTTGTTGTTTTTATTGTCTTTTGTGTTTTCGCTTCACTGCTCTGGTCCTTGGTGACCTATTTTTGTTAGTTTCTCTATTCATTTTTTAGAGATGGCTTTGTTTCTCTACTATGCAAGCTGACTCCTTTGCCCAATGGATATTTTGGCACTTGGTCTACCTTTGTTCTTGTGGCACTCACAAGGAGTGCCCATCCCCGAGTCAGAGGCGATGTTGGTTCTCAAAATAGTCTCGCCCCATTTTTCCATTGAAAAACTTATCAATTTATGGCCTCTGCCATAAATTATCTCCCGTGTTATGCCTGAGAGGTCCCTGCCTTCCTTTTGTTGCCGTAATCAGTCCTTTCCTGGACCAAGGATCATGTATAAAACCAAAAGTGTTTCCTCGTTCCCCTGTCCATCTGAAAAGGTCTGTATTTGGGTGTAAATACTCGGGCTCTCCCATTCTTTCCATTTTCCACAGTCGAGATTTGTTGTCCTTGTCATTTTTCCCTAAATACTTGAGGAAAAATGAATGGATGTGGCTCAGAGAAATGTATTTGAGCTTTGTAATGATTTTGAATTCTCTATCCTTGGAGAAAATTTCATCTCCAGGCTCGTGTGGTCATTTTTCTACATTTTACGGTTTGACGGCATTTCTCCTGGTTAAATTTACATCCTTACATCAACAAGAAATGTGGCCTCTTTTGGTTGGATGCGGCTGGTGGGGTACTTCATAATTTTATAAATCACCTCAACTTGAAAACCTATCTACGTGGAAGAACAACGCTCATTTGAAAGTTCACTTTTTGGTTTGGCCTTGGAGTTACATCGGGAGGACACGTGGAGGTTTCCACTACTTCACCCGAACTTAGACAAATTTTTATTTAGCTAGTACAATTTGGCAGAACAAGGACACGTGGCTAGCCCGCACTCATTCAGGTCTCCGCTTTGGGCACCATTTTGAAATTACGCCATGAAGACACGTGGAGGCTTCCACCAGGGCTTCCCATACTTAGTCTTTTTCAAAAGGTTTTAAGGGTCCTGGGACACGTGGAGAAACCGCACATGTTTGAGGACCGACCCTTGAAGTTTACTTTAAAGAAGCGCCAGGAGAACACTTGGAGGCCTCCACTCACTTAACATTTTTCTTGGAATTTTCAATGGCCAAAGGAGACTGCCTCAGAGCCTGACACATGGCGCCTTCCACTGAGCTTTAAACCTTCATACAAATCTTGCCAGGCCAGGACACGTGGTGAGCCCACACTCTTTTAAGGTCTCAACTTTGGGACCATCTCAAGATGCACCATTATGACGCGTGGTAGTTTGAAAAGTCAGGGGTGGGGAGCGGACCATCGAGGCAACTTGTATTTTTTCCTCTTGTTACCAAAAGGATTAAAAAATCAAAATGGCCCGCAAACCCGTAGAAAATAGTCAAAAATTTTCCCCGGTCAACGCGGAGGTGCGGACCTTCAAAGGAAAATTGGAAAATTTTCCTTTTGAGAAAAAGGAGTTAAAAGTAAAAAGGGAAGCATGGTTCCATTGGGACCCACATCAGAGACTAGAAGTGGAAGGGCGGAGCTGGGGAAAATTTGGAAAAAAATTCCTTTTCTTAAAAAAGAGTGAAATAACATAATTTGGTGCGGTTCCTTTAGGACCCACCTTAGGACACGTGTCAGGCTCATTTCTCAGAGGTGGAGGTGTGGAGAAAAATGTGAAAATTTTACATTTTTCCAAAAGTTGTAAAAAGGAAAAAGGGAACCCACAGGCCCACTCTAAAATGGATCTCCCACGTGGACGGTCCAAATTCAAAATAGAAATCAACATCAATTGTGCATCTGTATCTAATTTTTCCACCATTTTCACTCTAGAGCTCCTCAGGATACGTATTCTTATGGTTTTTTATCATTTCTTGGAGTCTCCTGCACGCCAAATGAAGAGGAGCATTAATTTGGAGGCCTGGTTTGGTGAGGAATGTCTTAAAAGGTCTCTCATCATTAATATGCAATCTGGTTGTTGGATTCGGCCTGATTTTTCTTTCCTTGGCACGCGAAAGACCTGTTGATATCTGGGTTTGATGAGGAAAATCTGGGGACATCTTTTACCATTAAGACGAGATCTGATTTCTGGGCTCGATCCTATCTTCCATTTTCTTTTCCCAAGCACGCAAGGAACTAGATTTGACAAATTAGGGGTAGAATTGATTGGAGAGTAAAGGGAAGAGTGATCTACTAGGAGAGGGAGTTGAATGTGGGAGAGGCTCGAAGAGATCTACCCCCGAGCACCTGACAACTTTTTACAGATCTCGATTAAGGAATCGCGATCGAGATCATGGTGAGCATTGGTGCACTCATTATCTTTGGTTTTGGGGGGGAAAAGGCTTTGTTGTAAAATGTTATAAATAGGCATGATTTTTCCATAAAAAGGGTTAGAGGTTAGAGGTTGGAATGCTAGAGTGTTAGGAGTTAGAAACTGATTTCCTAAGAGAAAGCTTGATAGAGCCCGTCTTTCTGAGGGACTGTTTGAGAAACCTGTATATCTATTTTGTGTTAAACTTGATCATGTCAAGGTGGTTGCAAGTGTACAACCATTGACAAGCTCTTAGACTATTCTAGAAACTTTCCCCTACTAATAAGTTTAATCAAATTTGAGTTATTTTGTGTTAACTCTGAACAATTAGTGTGTGCTTCGTTTCAGAATGTCTGTAAATAGTTTTATTCATTCCTATTACAATCTTATACTCAAATTTTTGTGAAATCACACAGGATTTCATCCCTATAACAGTTTAATGGTATCTGCAATTTCATTTCAAGAATATCCTTCATCTTGGATGAGATAAACAAATTTAAAATCAACTCATTGTCATTTGTTGATAAAGATTGTCTGTAAGTATTTGGGTGTACCTTAGGCGTGGTTAATCAAAAACTATAGTGTTTAATTGGGTCCTCTAATTCAAGCCTCGTGTTAGGGTCTTAAAGATTATGTGAAAACATGTTGATTTGGTCCTCCATTGAAGCACACCTTCTGGTTAAAGGAACGTCTTGACTATTTTGAAGCTTTTTATTGTAAAGTTGCTCATTATTGTAAAGTCCCTCCAAAGGTCTAGTATAATCAACTTTATCTGCTTCACCTCCCACCAAATTCATTCAAAAACAATTAATCATACCCATACTACCCATGTTTGTCATGTGTGTATACAAATGCAAAAATTTTACCACCAAAACATGCAGAAACAATTAGGTTTTCATTGTCTTTAGTGGCCTTGAACCTTGCTTAGAAAATATCTCCATTATCTAGAGTGACAACTCGTGAGAGTTAGGTTTTGTTGCATTGATCATATTTTCTTCAAGGTTTTCTTAATAATTTCACAAGGAAGGACATCTCTATCTCCTCCACAAACAACAGGATACAAAAGGGTTCTCTCACCTTGGTTGAAAGGCATAACCATAAAATAGTGAGGATAGATCAAATCCTCTTGAGGGTTGCTATCCATTTCTCCACATCTGAGTGAAAAGGGCTAGTTAGATCCCATCCCCAGCTACAAAATGACTCATTATGATCTATCTATCTCTAAGCTTCCTACTAAACCTGTGATGTTGCTCAGACTTTGAAGGAGAATCAATTTGGGTACCAACAAAACCTACTCCGAAGAGACAAGCCAAATGGCCAAATATCGTCCCTAGTTTATCTATAAGCCAATCAGGAGAGAGATTCATGGAAGTTACTACCCTCGTTGAGGGGAAGAATAAAGATACTATCACGACAAAGTGGACTACTAGATCTCTAGGTTTTCAATAGGGAAGCCAACACACGAAGGTGCCAAACGAGATGTGCAAGTGGCTCTCTGGAAATTTGTTGGAGAAGTATGATAAAGATAAAGCTTCCAAAGATGAACTAAAGGCAAAAGTTGAACAACTCACTGCTCTGTTAAGGAAAGTAACACAACCCACTCCAACCACTGATCCTTCAACTACAACTGCTCTGAAAATTTCTTCCACTCTGGATGATATTTCATATCATGAGATTGAGAAGATAGGTCAGAAGGGAAGATCAGTGAATGGATGGATAAAACACATGCTTCAGGAAGCTAACCCTTTGATTAAAGAGGTTGTTGAATTATATAATGATTTGCGAACCGAAAGGACCTCCATTCAAGAGGTTAGATGAAGTCCTCTCTGAGGATAACAATAATTTGAATCTAAATTTGACCACATGGGGCGAGATTAGAGATGAGGATCCAGATTTAATTCTTCAAGAAGAAGTAATTGATGATATTTCCAAATTGTTTGAGTTTCAGAAGGCTATGGAATTTAGATCCCAGGTGTTACAAGATTTGATCAAGAAATTGGATGATAAACGCGTGGAAATAATGGATGGTCTAAATGATATCTCAGAAGATTTTGATAATATCAATTGGAAAATTTTGAATGCGAATATTGATGCTCTTCCGGTGGATCAAATTAAATCAAATTTCAAAGATTTGGTAAAGAAAGATGATGAAGTAACTAGAACTTTCAATAGTGATTCAATTGATAAGTTGGTCTCATGCCAAAATTTCATAAGTCAATTGAAGAAAGTTTTGATTAAGTTGAAAACGTTTCAGCTAAAGTGGCAAGAGAGATTAATACAGTGGACATGGTAAATCATTACGCATGTGGACTGGAAGAAGAGGAAGTACAAGGAATCATTAAGTGTTTCATTGATTACAAGCATCATATGACTACGTGGGTAAAAGAGCAAGAGAAAATCAAAGAGGAAAAAGATGTTGCAGGACCGAGCTAAGCTAGGTGACCATGAAAGGACAGTTCCTAGCTTTGGATCAGTCAAAGTTGCAAGGTTGACTTAGTCAAACGTTTGCAACAACTTTGCTATTTTTATGGGAGCCTATTCCCTGGAACTTAATTACATTCTATTTTTAGTAACTTGTTAGTTAAGGTTCAGCTGTAATGGCTCAACCTAAAAACTTATAAATAGTTAAGTATATGAAGTTGAAAAACACTTTTAGATCATTGGGAAAATTACTCTTCAAGCTTGGAAGAGTGCTTTGAATACTTTGGAGCCTTTCAATTATATTCAAAACAATATTTTTCCATGAAATATTTGATTCATTTTGTTAATGGTTAATTAATGCATGCTTTGTGAATGAGTAATTCCTTAGTGTGAAGTGGCTAATCTACCTTTATTTCAAAACATCTTGTTTAATCTGTGGGAAAATGACGTTATTATCTTAGATATCAGTTGGAATTTTATATCCTCTCTATTATAAAGTTGCATTATCATTAACTACCATGAAAAGAAAGGGATGTATGACATGTGTATATCATATATTGTTGTGATTTGTTGATTGTGTATTTGAGTAGGCTTGATCTTTCTATTAAATATATTTGGTTTCCTAAACGGAAACACATGCTTTTATGTCTGTGGTATCTTATTTTCCTTGTCTAAATAAGATGAGGTGAAGTTGGATTGTGATGTTTTATCTTTTCTAAATCAACCCTTTCCAATGTGAAGATCAGAAAATTGTCTAAAAATACTCTCTCTTGGTGCAATCACCTTATTTTTATTTTTTATTTCTGACCTTTAACCCATGAATTGAGTAGATTAGATTCATTTTCAAAGTGTTTTAGCCTTGCATATCGATCTTAAATCAAGTGTTGCAAGTTCTAAAAGGTGGTGGGATCATCAATAATTTAATGTGATGATTAAGTGACAACATAAACCCCGAGGTTTCGAAGCGGGGTGTGTCATTCATAATGTTTTAGGTGAACTAGTCGGCGTCGAATCATTTCACCTTCAAGAAGGTACATGTAATCAAGCTGAGGCACAAGCCCTAATGTTCGGCATTAAAAGGGCTATGGAATGTGGATGTACCCATCTGCTCATTGAGGGTGACTCATAGGTAATAATTTAAGCTCTCATTTTAGGTGAGGCCTCCAATTGGAATCTAGATTTCTATATATCAAACACTCTCTTTTGGCTCGCCAAACTGGATTCTTGGAGCATAGGACACGTGTTCCGTGAGGCCAACTCAACAACGGATCACCTGGAAAATCATGGGATGACATAGGCGAATGATGCCATAATATATAATGATCAATCCTTATGGCCTGGATTAGACACCATTTTGGAAAGTGAAGCCATTTAAGGAAATGAGTAATTCATTTAAGTTTCAGCACATGGGAAGTCTTTTTTTTTAATGGAAATCTTGGGCCCTCTATTCCCATGCCTCTCTCCACTCTCTACTCTAGTTCTTTTGAGGGTTTCTTTGTTTGTCTTAATGGCTTCCATGCCCTATCCAAGCATGTATCTTAGAGGCGAGATGTAGGAAATCTCCTTCTACAACCTATCTCCCCTGCTTGGCTGAAGAAAATCTTCATAATTGCCTCCGATCTCATGGGTAAAGGAATCAAACGCATCGTTGGGGATAGTTATTTGTAGGGCCATGGCCGTCTAAGGGTGAATGTGGAGATTGCATTGGTTTTTGTGTCACATTTGTTGCTAATAGGTGGAGACAATGAAGAAAATGTTTTGATAGCTCCTCACTTCATCTACGCATGACATGCGATTAGTTTGGAGGAAGCTATGTGGAATTTTTGCATGCCATCTAGTTCCTTGCAAATCACATAGGTTAGTGGTTCGAGCATGGTGGCAAAGGAATATGTGTCAGAATTAGAAAAATGCAACAAATTAGTTCTGTGGCGATTTTTGTAGTGAAAGTTCACCAACAATGTAGGTTGATACTTATACTCACTTAACATTTACAAGAAATCCTCATGCAAATATATTCCAAAATCAATCAAAGATATCTTAAATTCCCTAAAACAATAGAAAACATTAGATAATCGCCAACACATGTTTGAAGCATTCCATATGAAGTTCAAGAGTCTATCTTCCCAAGTTACAAGATTCAAAATCCAAGTGAAAAATAAGCACACCAAACCACTAAAGGCATTATAAAGTGTACATTTCAAAGATAGTTGCATCCATATAGATTTCACATCTCCACGTGAAAAAATATATGTGGTTTGAGGCCACTTCATAGTATAACCAATTTAGGTTTCTGATTACACTTCAAACTAATTACTAACATTTTCATTAGATAACTTACCTTTGATTAGGATTTGAATCTATTTTAGGTCATACAAATGGTTTCGCACATGTGTGACACCTTGAATTCTACAAAAATACATATTTCAAATACTTGTACAACACAAAATGTTACATAATGTCAACACTTTGTTGTATGGAACTGCCAAACTAAATGGAAGCACCAAATAATTCCATACATATTTGTGACAGTTTCTTCCCTATTGATGTTTCACTCCCAAGTGTAGAAATGATACCTATTTAGGTCAACTCAATCGTTTTATCCTTCTACCATTTCGGATCAAATTTGGAGAATATATAATAGCCAAGTACATCTCCCTTCTTCAATATTATTTCATTTACCGCTTGTATTTATCAATCTATTTTGTAAATTACTAAATAAGTATATTCTGGTATTCACATTGATATTAAATTAATTAATATAAATACATATCCTATTTTTAACCTACCAAATTTTATTAAGTAAAAACATTTATTTCACCCTTAGATACAAGATTTGGAGAACATGTTATTGCGCGATATTCCCAAGAAATGCAGTTCTCTTTTTCTTTTCATGGCTCAACTGTAAATAATTTATAATCTTAGATATTGGACTAACTCTGATTTCTCGTTAAGGACAATCCACATGATTAAATTTCTTTTTATGCCTCGGGATGGTTAGATTGCTTATTTATATCCCAAGATGTTTGACGCTCTGCTCTGCATATTATGATAAAACAGAGAAAAAAGGAAACCAGAAAGATCCAAGGAAGTAACGACATATGTTTTTAAAGAGTGTGAAAAGGTGAAGAATCACAATATTTCAAGGAAGAATCACAATATATCAATTATAGAAATTTAAAAGTAAACACGTGGTACAAAATAAAATCCCAAAGTGGATTGAACTGATAACTCATAAAGTTCAGTATTAATTAGATGGACGAGACCTCTGAAAAAACACTTACATAGTCCGGAAGGAATAGCTAGCTTTTAAAATCACCGCCGAGAAGACGATGTAGAGAGAGATAGTATAATTTCTTTCCAAAGCTTTTTCAAATGGATCAAATCAACAGCTTAAAAAATTCTCACGAAATGGTCCGTTCATCTATGTGGCATTCGTTGCGAGCGAGCAATATTAGAGACATTCTAGTGAAATAATGACAGAAATGAGGAGAACAACCCACCAATTTTGGCAGATGATGTATATGTTATCCTTCAAATCTCAATGCCATGGATTCCCCCGCTGTCAAAACATATTCTTGCAGAACAGAATATGGCCAAGCTTCCTTGTACCTGCAAATGAAGTATACTCATGCCCCACTATGAAATGTCCTAATGTATAAAATATGTAATGTTGAATATATAATAATGAGGAGTCTCGTTCCCCATACTATTTATTATATAGTTGACCAAGATGTGTGAATTATAAAGGTATTCAGGTAGTCATGCTCATCCCCCACTCAGATTTTATACCAAAATGTAGTAAACCATGATATGGATTATCAAAAATGTTGCTAATTCTATATCAGAAAATTGTAAAAGTATGTGTGTTCCCAAACAAAAAATATATTTTCCTGAAAAATTCCCATGATGAAATCAAATTCATCTTGGACAATAAATTTGGATGATACTATCCCCTATTAAACATATTTACTTATGTTAACTATGATCCTAATCTGTATCGATTACTATTCCTACGCATATATACCATCTTCCATTCTATTCTGGATTATATATTTTGTTTATGATTTTTAAATTCATAGATATCCATGTGATAAACCCACTAAAGGCCCCCTCTTTTGAGGTGAGTAAGATGTGTAAAAGATCGCTCAACTTGAAAAAAGTGAAATTTGTTCACGTCAAATGTAGAATATAGTCAACATTGAATCGCATTAAAATATGTTACCGGTGATCACCATAGATATCGTGTCCTTATAAACGAGTGCATGGTAGAAACCATGGAAGTGAACAAAAAAAGGAAGGAGTAATCATGTTCATATTTTTAAAGGAGAAACACCTCCTTGATGAAGCACTTGAAGAGATGGATTGGAACAAATCCATTGGAGGATTGGGGGTGATCATTCCCAACTTTCTAATGGATATGTTAGAGCCACACTTGACTCAACACCAAAGAAGGTTATCACATGGATTTCCAATCACCCCAAAGAACCTTCTATAAAGAGGAAGGGTGTCATAAGATGTCTATCCATCCTAGAAAGAGTGAGAAGAAGAGGATCACATGGATTTATAGTCATCCCAAAAATATATACCCATGGAACACACTTTTGCATAAACATTTAGAACCAAATATTTAAAATAAAATAAAATTCAAATGGAAATGAAGTATACTCATGCCCCACTATGAAATGTCCCAATGTATCAAATATGTAATGTTGAATATATAATAATGAGGAGTCTCGTTCCCCATACTATATGTATTATATAGTTGACCAAGATGTGTGAATTATAAAGGTATTGAGGTAGTCATGCTCATCCCCCACCTCGGGTTTTATACCAAAATGTAGTAAACCATGATATGGATTATGAAAATGTCGCTAATTCTATATCAGAAAATTGTAAAAGTATATGTGTTCCCAAACAAAAAAATAATTTTTCCTAAAAAATTCCCATGATGAAATCAAATTCATCTTGACAATAAATTTGGATGATATTATCCCCTATTAAACATATTTACTTATGTTAACTATGATCCTAATCAGATCGATTACTATTCCTACACATATATACCATCTTCCATTCTATTCTCGGATTATATATTTTGTTTATGATTTTTAAATTCATAGATGTCCATGTGATAAACCCACTAAAGGCCCCCATCTTTTGAGGTGAGTAAGATGTGTAAAAGATGCTCAACTTGAAAAAAGTAAAATTTGTTCACGTCAAATGTAGAATATAGTCAAAATTGAATCGCATTAAAATATGTTACCGGTGATCACCATAGAGATCATGTTCTTATAAACGAGTGCATTGTAGAAACCGTGGAAAAGAGTTCTAGAAAATAAGCATACAAACAAGAAAGCATAGAAGAATACTACAACAAGTAATGTCACATATGTTAATCATGTCAAAGGCGAAGAACCACATAAAGGAGACACAAGTGTGTCACACACAAAAATAAGTATGAGAAAATGAAATAGATACAATAAACAAGGGACACCAATGTGTTGGGTACACATGCATAGAAAATTCCATTAGATGCGTACATGAAAAAAAAACATATAAGGAAGATTGTGAATACACTAGTATATAATAGCCCAAAATCACATAGGTAAAGAGATACTAGATTTGCAAAAGGAACATGTACTAACTTCATTAGTCTAAATAAATAACATATATCAAAATATAGAAAATGAGCATAATGAGAATGTGAAATAACATTGTGTAATTAAATAATAACACTTCCTAGTGTAAGAGTTTCTCTTAGATTTTTCTAGCAGAGGTAGGTAAGATGAAAGACATATCATCTATAAGCATTGTAAATTATTATGTATGTCTTTCATCATGCTCAAATACATCACAACTACATATGTGTAATGACTAAAAAGAATATAATATCTATCAAACCATGTGACAAAAAATGTAAAGTAAACAACTAACAAATCAAGTCATATGTAGGTCCTAATTGTTTATTTCAATGACATTTTAATGTTTTTATGATTATTAGAATGTTTTTTTATTATTAGAATATTTTTATTCATTAAAAAGTGCTATCTTGTGGTAGGATCGTGAGGGGAAGAAATGGAACCTACAATTTTCAAAGGAATGGGCCTCATTATTATATCATGTAGGATAGGAATAGGAGATAATGCTTGAAGAAGAGGCTATAAAAATTCTTAAGATATTCATTTCATACAAAGGTGGACTCAAGAGCGGGTTTGTAGGAGGAAAATATGGAAAATGTGATATGAATAGCATCCCGAGTGATGAGTTTAGAAAATGGTGTAAGGATTCTCATAAGGAATATCCTACATTGTAAAAACTGAATTGTAAAAGGTGTCCTAGATGTTCTATTAAAGATTTGGAATAAAAATCTCCAAATCGTGAATCTAAGGGCATTTGGGAATTGGATCACATGTTGGTAGAATATCAATAATTTATAAAAAAATCATCTGTAGTAGGGAATTACACTATAATATGAAGGATGACATTTCTAATAGCTTAAGGTGTGAGTGTGAAATGTATTAGATATGTTGCTTACTATATCCAAATAGAGTAAGTAATGTGAGATTACATTAGACATATCTAGAATTTTGTTCACAATCATGTCATTATAGGTAGATTGTTGACTCACAAAAGTATGGATATAAAGCATACAAGACAAAGTATCTGTTGGTGCTCAATTTGATCTCACCCCATTTGTTATAAAAATTTCCCAATCTTCCTGGTTCATCGTATTTTCTATCTCCCGAATGGATGCGTACAAGTTTTATCTTTACTAGGGTGTTATTATAAATCCTTCTCTATGGTCGTGGATTGTTATCGAGCCATGAATTATTTGTAAATTCTTTGTCCTTGAAGAAAAATTCAATTCTAGGTGCAAATGCCTAAGCTCCCTTGCATCTTATTGTTCGATGGGTGTGTTTTCCCCATTAAATTATATCTCAGCATCTTCAAATACGTGTTCATTCTTGATTGGATGCAGCCCGATGGGTCTTTTTGGTGAAATTTGCCACTTTGGTCACATTTGTAAAAAATATCAAATTGGCCCCGCGGCCCCGATTGTCTCTGATTGGCTATCCAAAAATATGAAGAGGCAGGGAAAAAGTCTTACTTTGACCTTGAAGAAGAACACGTGGCATATTTCAAAAGTTAGAAGTGGAAGGCGGGTCGCCGGGGATTTTGAAGTTTTTTGCCCTTTTGTAAAAAGGAGCAAAGTTATAAATTGACCCATGTAACCCTAGGGAAAAAGTCTTACTTTGACCCGAAGAAGGACACGTGGCATATTTCAAAAGTTAGAAGTGGAAGGCGGGTCGGAGGCATTTTGAAGTTTTTTTCCCTTTTGTAAAAAAGGAGAAAAGTTATAAATTGACCTGCAACTCCATTGGGGCCCACATCAAAAGATAAAATCGGGAAGGCAGGTCGGTGGAGGAAAATTGGAAATTTTTCCTTTTTGTTAAAAAGGGTAAAATTGCATAAATGAGCCACGACTCCATCAAAGGCCCATATTAAGCCACGTGTTGAGCCTATATTTCAAAGGCAGAGGGATGGGAAAAATGTGAAAATTGCATTTTCTCCAAAATTCATAAAATGCAAAAGGCAACCCAGGCCCACTTCGAATCAGATTTTTCCACATGGACGACTCTAATCTAAAGTTGAGAAAGGGTAGAATCAACATTGTTTTGCATTACATTTGATTTTGCCGCATTTTGCTCCAAGACTCGAAGATGTGAATACATTGTTTTTCATCATTTTTGATGAAATTCCTTGTCGTTTTTGTCTACAAAGTGCAATTGAATGGATTTAGAGCTTAATTTTTGAGTCCAAGGAATGTAAAGGTTGATATTTTGAAGTTGGAATTTGCGGGCACTTGCAAAAACGTGAATTACCAGAGAAGCTAGATGCAGAGCAGAGTTGCAGAGGAAAGAATGGGAAAAGGATGAAATGATGGAGGTTGCAGGCACAAAGGATGAAAAATGTGTTTCCAGAGGAGATGATTGGATGCCCCAATTAAAACAATGATGGAGATATTTACAAAGATTCATCTTTTTGAACAACTAGAAACTTTTTGTTACAAACCTGTTAAACTTCATTTTCTGGAAATCATGATCAAACATGTAACAAACAAAGGTTCCTCGAATATTCTTTTCTTGGGGGGAAAGCTTGGATGTAAATTGAGTGTTACAAAAAGAATGCTTTAGTCATGCAAATGATCGGGGGTTGAATTCTTACGAGAAAATTTGAGAAATCTCATCTTCCTGAGAGACCATCTGAGAAACTTGTTAATCTCTTATGTTTTAGATTTGATCAATAACAAGTTGGTTGCAAGTGTACAACCATTGAAAAACTCTGAGATTGTTCAAGAAACATTCCCCTACTGATGAATCTAATCAACTTCAAATTAATCTATGTTAATCTTGGGAAAATTTGTGTCTGCTTTATTTCAAAATGTCTGCAAATAGTATTTCTTGTTCCTATTGCAATCTTGTGTTAAAATCCATCTAAATCACACATGATCCCATCCCTGTGATAATTTAGTGGCATTTGTAATTTCATTACAAGAAGAGCCTTCATCTTGTAATGAGATAAACAATTTAAAATCACTTTATTGTCATTTTGTTGATAAAAATTATCTCGTAAACCTTTGAGTGTATCTTAGGCATGAGGAACCAGGGGTCTTTAATGTTTAATTGAGTCTTTAGCTCGAGCCTTCATGTTAAATTCTTGGAGATTTTGTGAAACCGTGCAAATCTAGGCCTCCATTGATGCACACCTTCTGGTTGAAGGAATATTTTAGCTATTTTGAAGCATTATGTCATTTAGTTTTCCAATTGTTGTGAAGGTTCTCAAAGATCTGGAAAAATCAAGTTTATCCTACTTAATCTCCCACCAAAAATTATTCAAAAACAATGAATCCTACCTAAACTACCCATGTTTTCCCTATATGTCCACAAATGAATAAATTCTACTGCCAAAATATGCAAAAGCAATCAGGATTCCATAATGTATTTAGTAACCTTAACCTTGTTTAGAAAATATCACCATTCTTTAGAAGTGACAACTCGTGAGAGTTAAATTGTGGTGCATTGATCATATTTTCTCAAGGTTTCCTTTCAAATTTGTGCAAAGAAGGATATATTCATTCTCCTTCACCAACAGAGGTTACAAAACGGGTCCTCTCACCCTAGTCAAAAGGCACAACCTAAAGTAGTGAGGATAGATCAAATCCTTTTATATGGTGCTATCCATTTCTCAACGCCCAAGTGAAAAGAGCCAACTGAATCCCTTCCCAGCTACAAAACAACTTATGATTCCTCTGTCTCTGAGTATCTTGTTGAATCTATGATGCTACTTGGCTTCCAAGGGAGAATCAATTTGGGTACCGACTCATTTTTGGTGCCGTTTCAGGGGGACTTATTAGCGTTTCCGAGGATTATTTGAACTCCAGAATTATTTTGTGGTAACAACACCTTTTTAGCACCATTTCGGGACTTATTAGCGTTGTCGAGGATTATTTGAACTCCGGGACTTATTTGTGCGGAAACAACACTAGATTGGCACCATTTGCCGGGGACTATTTGAACAAAGCTATACACATACGACCTTCGGTAATGTTTCTTATATGATCTAAGTGCAAATACATTGTTTAAACATCATCCTTTGTTGAGATCTGTAAGATTTATGCAAGTTACAAGTTCTGGGTGCAATATTTCAGTTTCTGTTGGTTTTTGCACTAAGTTTACATCATCAATTTTAAGTAAGATGGGTAAAGGAAAGTTAGATCTGTGAATATTTGTATGAATTTAGTTTTGAAATACTTTTGATAGATCAATTTTAGTGCATTTACACAACTAAGGTGAAAATCATTAGTGGCGACTCTGTGATGAATTGTTTTTGATAAATGCGGTGTTTTAACCTCTTTCGATTTAAATTTATCACTAATCTTTGCAAAGATGGAAGGAAGAGGATATTTCTTCATTAAATCCCCTCGCTAGAAGGTTGTTTCCAAAATTGGGAAAGAAAATTCTAAAGGAAGAAGAATCTGGAAAGTTGTTGGAGATCATAAATCAAGAAAAGAGTTATCAATTGTGGAAACTGATCAGCCTATCATTGAAGATTGCCATACTTCCTCAAGTGCTTCTGAATCAGGTAGTATTTTTGTAGATCTGAATTCTCCAACTAGAGAGGGTCCTTCATTTGTATTTGAAAAGTTTACGTCTCATTCTATCCCTGTGTTTTCCAAAGCTGATAGGATCTTCCAAGAAACAAAGTTTTTAGAGAACATTCATTCTGAGAATTACATTCATGTGCCCCACACCCCTCACTCCTCATCATTATGTTTCTCTTGTAAGATCACCTCCCCAAAACAATATGGCCCAACCCCACCTAGACCTCCATTTGTTGTGAACACTTTTGGTCCTATAGATTTCAGAGGTATGGCTGGATATCCAAATGTTGTGCCCCAAGATGTTAGAAATAGATTGCCTAAATTTCAAGGAAATAATGCTATTACTGGTGATCAACACTTAAAGCTTTTTTTCAATATGATGGAAGACTTTGAGATCAAATTTTAGGATGTGTACATAAAATTGTTTATTCATACTCTAGAGGAGGATGCATGGGACTGGTATAAATCTTTTCCAGACAACTCCATTGATTCATGGACAGAAATGAAGAATGCTTTTAGATTGTAGTATGGAGATAAAACAGACCCTAGGTTTCTTTTATTAGAATTTGAAAATATTAAGAAGAATCCTAATGAATTTGTTCATGACTTCAATACCCGATTCAATAAGACTCTGAATAGGCTACCTATAATCCTGAGGCCAAGTGATGTTTCTGTCGATAAAATACTCTAATGCTTATGATAAAAAGGTTGCTTATTATTTAAGCGATAAGAACCCAACAACATTGAGGCATGCCTTCACCATGGCTTTATATATTGAAAACAATATCAAAGCAGTTGGTAAGCCTCCTAAGAGGGAAGGTATCAAGCGATATATCCAGAGAAGCCTCGATCAACTAAGTTTGTGGATCTAGAAGAGGTTGTAAAAACTTTAGCTTGGAGTGTTAAGGAAATATCCTATAAATTGGACAAAGTATAGAAGGGATTGGACAAAGTTCCCAAGGTCAAGTAAAGCCACAACGTCAAGAAAGATTTATAAATCATCCCATAGGTGTTCATAGATCAGATGAAAGGGGTCAAGGTCCCATGGGATCAAGAAATAGATAACCCCAACCATAGGCAAATAGATTGGTGCCGATCCTTTAGCTGCCAAAGTTGTTCTATTGTTGAAGAAGCTCATGAAATTAAGAGGTGTGATAGTTGTTTCTTGCCCCATTCCCATGTGATGTTGAAAAGGGAGTTGAGGAAGATGATGATGATGATGATGATGATGCATGCATGCATGATGCATGCATGCATGATGGATTTCTCTACAAGTTCACAAAGGGAGCAACCTCAACTGAGTTGATGAGTGCCAGAACTGTTGAAAAATTCTAGGATTGCATTCACTGGGTATTACCTCTTCCTCCCATTAATGCTTTTGAGATTGATATGGTACAAGCTTTTGAGTTGCCTAATAATGATTTTGAGTACTTAAGGGCATTAATGATTAAGAAGTATGATGGAGGAATTCCTTCAGAAGAGGACAGACAGTTGTTAATGAATGCAATAGTTGGCCATGAAAAGAATATAATACCAAGAGCAAAGTCGTTAAAGGGCAGAGGCCTCAGCTAAACCAAAAATTCCAAGTGCTTACCAGTATCCCTAAGGAAACCCCTAATAAATATGAATATGGCAAAGGCATTTTCACCCCAAATAAAACTTGTGTTCCTCCCCGTGCTCGATGACCGGTGAAAAATTCCATGCCATCGAGATGAATTTGTAAACCTTCCTCCTAACACTGCCTTACCCAAATATGTTCCTTGTGACATAGCCCAAATCTTGAGTCGAGATCAAGATTTTTGTTCATATTTTTGAATTGCTTAGAATCCCTAAACATAGGAACAAGAGCATTCAAATATTTGGGATTTAAAAGAAGAAAAGGTCACCTAGGGTAAAAATGTAAAGAATGTAGAGGTCCCTCCTACCATTGCGAGAATTAGAAAAGCCACAAGCATTGGAGGAATTAGGTGAACCATTTGAGGTTTATTTGGGAAACTTTCTAGTTGATTATCAGGTGAAGGTGGATCCATTTTTCACTACTTTGATTATTAAGGATAAGTTGTTACATAACTATATGTTTGATCCAGGAGCCTCGTGTAATGTAATGCCTCTCTAGGTCATGAATGAGTTGGATCTCAAAGTAACAACAACTTATGGGAAACGTACTATGATGGATTCAAGAGAGGTGCCAGTAGTTGGATGTGTCAAAGGCTTAGTAGTGCAATTGGCAGCGTATCTA
Organism: Taxus wallichiana var. yunnanensis; assembly: GCA_018340775.1. Taxonomy (NCBI): domain Eukaryota; kingdom Viridiplantae; phylum Streptophyta; class Pinopsida; order Cupressales; family Taxaceae; genus Taxus; species Taxus wallichiana. The sequence goes on from CM031240.1 coordinate 835,134,097, forward strand.
GGAAAGTACTTAACTTTGAATGTAGTAATTGTGGATTGTCCTGCTAAGTGGGGAATGTTACTATCTAGAAAGTGGGTAGCTAGTGTGGGTAGAAGTGTGCAAATGGACATGTCTTATGCCACCATACCAATTGATGGCAGCCTTGTGAAGTTACTTGGTGAAAAGAAAATTTTATATCTCATTGAGGACCCCAACAATGCTTCTTATGAAGTATTGCACACAGACATTGATGTTGATAACTCTATGAGCTATGTTGTTTTTAAGGAGTATGAAATTGATCAATGTAGATATCCTGAGCAGATTTTTTTCTTGGGACTTTGATGTTTGATGCAGCCTTGAGAGATGTTGAAAAACTTGACATAGGCACAAAGGATAAGCTTTGAAAAATGTGATCGAGATAGTAACTTGGATGGAGAAGAGAAATAATCATATGACAAGTTGTTAAAGATGTATCAGAGCTATGTAGCATGGTCATATCTAGAATCGAAGGCACTTGAAAATATTCCTTGATTGTTTTCTCAGAATCAGGGCATGCACACCATTGTATAGTGTATAGTCTTTTGTTTTCATTATGCTTTCATGTTTTTTCTTTTGGTGTTTCTAGTCCTTGGTGACAAGTTTTTGTTGGTTTCTCAACTCGTCTTGGGGGATTTGGTTATTGTCTTTCTACTCTGCAAGATTTTTCTTGACTCCGTTGCCCAATGGATTTTTGGCACATGGTCTGCTCTATTGTTCTTGCGAAACTCGTAGGGAGTGCCCATCCTCGAGTCGGAGCTGATGTTGGTGCTCAATTTGATCTCGCCCCATTTGTTCTAAAAATTTCCCAATCTGCCTAGTTCATCGTATTTTCTATCTCCCGAATGGATGCATACAAGTTTTATATTTACCAAGGTGTTATTATAAATCCTTCTCTATGGTCGTGGATTTCTTGTCGAGCCATGAATTATTTGCAAATTCTTTGTCCTTGAAGAAAAATTCAATTCTGGGCGTAAATGGTGAAGTTCCCCACATCTTACTGTTTGACGGGCATGTTTTCCCCATCAAATTATATCTTAGCAGCTTCAGATATGTGTTCAATCTTAATTGGATGTGGCGCGGAGGGTATTTTTGGGGAAATTTTCCAATTTGGTCACATTTTTAAAAATATCAAATTGGCCCCCTTGCCTCGATAGTCTCCGATTGCTATCCAAAGAAATATGAAGAGGTAGGGAAAAGTATTACTTTGACCCCAAAGAAGGGAACGTGGCATATTTCAAAATTTAGAAGCGAAGGCGGGTTGTTAGGGTGTTTTGAAGTTTCTTTCCCTTTTGTAAAAAAGGAGCAAAGTTATAAATTGACCCGTAACCCTGCAAGGAAAAAGTCTTACTTTGACCCTGTTGTCTCCTCGAAAACCGCTTTTCATTTTCCAAGTTAAATTTGAAATTTCAAGCTCTCGCCCTCCTAAAGTATTTAAGCCAAGTTGAAAGTTCAAGAGATAGAAAAATCCATGCCCTAGAGTTGTTTCAAATCCCCAGTCTGCTTATTTTGATAAATTTTCTATTTTCTTGTCTAGACGTGTGAAAATTTTATTATTGTCCTCATTTGAATGAAATTGTCAATATTTCTATGCCCTGGATCATCGAACCTTGTATTGTTTTCAATTCCTCGGCTCGTGAAAGAAATTTGAAAATTAGGCGCGAAATGGTGGAGTTTTCTTCTTCTCTACATTTTTTCCCACAGTCGGGAACGATGGGCATTTTCTTCCCCGTCAAATTTTGGCCCCATCATCCATGGGTACGTGGACATACCTAATTGGAAGTGGGTCAACAGAGAAATTTGTGTTTTTGAGCCTCTTTGTAAAAAGGCAAAAATTTAATAAGTGACCCGCAACCCCGATCAGGCTATAAGGGAGAAAGTCAAATTTCAAGCCCGCATCGAAGGTCAAAGCAGGAGGCGGGCCGGCTAAGAAATTTATGTTTTTAAGCCCGCATAAATAAAAGGTAAAATTATAGAAGTGATGGAGCCCCAACAATATTAATTATATGGATGAGACCTCTGAAAAACTCATGGCTTACATAGTCCGCGAAGGGAATAGCTAGCATTTAAAATCACCGCCCAACTTGCTAATGGATATGTTAGAGCCACACTTGACTCAACACCAAAGAAGGTTATCACATGGATTTCTAGTCACCCCAAAGAACCTTCTATAAAGAGGAATGATATCATAGGATGTCAAACCATCCCGAAAAGAGTGAGAAGAATAGGATCACATGGATTTATAGTCATCCCAAAAATATATACCCATGGACCACACTTTTGGAAAATCATTTAGGACCAAATCTTTTAAAAAAAAAAATTCAAATGGAAATGAAGTATACTCATGCCCCACTATGAAATGTCCCAATGTATCAAATATGTAATGTTGAATATATAATAATGAGGAGTCTCATTCCCCCATACTATGTTATAAATTTGACCAAGATGTGTGAATTCTAACGGTATTGAGGTAGTCATGCTTATCCCCCACCTTGGATTTTATACCAAAATGTAGTAACCCATGTTATGGATTATGAAAAATGTCCTAATTCTATATCAAAAATTGGAAAAGTATGTATGTTCCCAAAAAATTTGATTTTTTCCTGAAAAATTCCCATGATGAAATCAAATTCATCTTGACAATAAATTTGGATGATACTATCCCTTATTAAACATTTGTACTTATATTAACTATGATCCTAATTTGTATCTATTACTATTCCTACGCATATATACCATATTCCATTCTATTCTAGATTATATATTTTGTTTATGATTTTTAAATTCATAGATATCCATGTGATAAACCCACTAAAGGACCCTCTTTCAGGTGAGTAAGATGTGTAAAAGATCGCTCAACTTGAAAAAAGTGAATTTTGTTCACATCAAATGTAGAATATAGTCAACACTTGAATCACATTAAATGATGTTATCGGTGGTCGCCATAGAGATCGTGTTCTTATAAAAGAGTGCATGGTATAAACCGTGGAAGTAAGAGTTCTAGAAAACAAGCATACAAACAAGAAATCATAAAATCTTGCTACAACAAGTAATGTCACATATATTAATCAATTCAAAGGCGAAGAACACATAAAGGAGACACAAGTGTGTCACACACAAAAATAAGCATGAGAAAATGAAATAGAGACAATAAATAAGGGATACCAATGTGTTGGGTACACATGCATAGAAAATTCCATTGGATGTGTACATGAAAAAAAAACATACAAGGAAGAGTGTGAATACACTATTATAGAATAGCCCAAAATCACATAGATAAAGAGATACTAGATTTGTAAAAGGAACATGTATTAACTTCATTTGTCTAATAAATAACATATATCACAATATAGAAAACGAACATAATGAGAATGTGAAATAACACTATGTAATTAAATAATAACACTTCCTAGTGTAAGAGTTTCTCTTAGATTTTTTCTAGCCAGTAGGTAAGATGAAAGACATTGTAAATTATTATGTATGTCTTTCATCATGCTCAAATACATCACAAATGCATGTGTAATGAGTAAAATAATATAATATCTATCAAACCATGTGACAAAAAATGTAAAAAAGAAGTAGAAAATCAAGTCATATGTAGGTCCTATTCTTTTTTATTTTAGTTTTTATTTTATGATTATTAGAATGTTTTTGTATTATTAGAATATAGTTATTCATGAAAAAGTTCTATCTTGTTGTAGGATCATGAGGGGAAGCAATGGAACCTTCAATTGTCAAAGGAATGGGCCTCATTATTATATCATGTAGGATAGGAATAGGAGATAATGCTTGAAGAAGAAGCTATAAAAAAATTCTTAGGATATTCATTTCATACAAAGGTGGACTCAAGAGGGGGTTTTTATGAGGAAGATATGGAAAATGTGATATGAATAGAATCCCGAGTGATGAGTTTAGAAAATGGTGTAAGGATTCTCATAAGGAATATCCTACATTGTAAAAACTTAATTGTAAAAGGTGTCCTAGATGTTCTAATAAATATTTGGAATAAAAATCTCGAGATCGTGAATCTAAAGGCATTTGGGAATCGGATCACATGTTGGTAGAATACAATAATTTATAAAAATAATTCCGTAGTAGGGAATTCCACCATAATATTAAGGATGACATTTCTAATAGCTTGAGGTGTGAGTGTGAAATGTATTGGATATGTTTTTACTATATCCAAATAGAGTAAGTAATGTGAGATTACATTAGGCATATCTATAATTTTATTCACAATCATGTCACTATAGGTAGATTGTTGACTCACAAAAGCATGAATATAGAGCATACAAGACAAAGTATCAATGGAAAGTAAAAAAGGGTTAACATCATGATCATCATTAGTAGTAAGGCCACTTTGTTACTCAATTAAAGGTGATTCTTTAATAATCTCATGTGTAATTTGATTTATTGGGGTATGTTAAACAACCATGGTGGGATGTCCTTGTGAAGACATGTATAATGTTTGCGTAAGAGGCTCATTATTACTATTGTTTCTTGATTATATGATAAGAATTTTTATGACTTATTAGAAGGAATATATGATGTCAAAGGGATTATAAGAGTCTTAATATCATTACAATTTTTTGATTCACTAACCACATATGTGTGTCTGCTAGATAATTGGAATGGGGTGTACTAATAGAGTGACAATAGGATCATTAGAAGTAGAATACTCAACATTACAATATTTGAAAGGATATTTATATATGTAAATATTAATGTCGTGGTGTGAAATCTCAAAAAATTTTGACATGTTGACTAGGCATAGATGAAGTGGCTCTCATTTCCCAAATCTAGTGTTGGTCGTCCAACATGATATTGAAAGGAGCACCTATGTCCAAGATATGAATAGTGGTAGGTGGCATGATAAGGCCAATTAGAACTTATAAAGTGATGATACCAATTATAGTGAGTGGTATTTTTAAAACCCTCTAATATGGATAGGTGTATGATTAACATCACACACAAGGATGTCCATTTTTCAAAGGAAAGAACTAGTGTAAACATTTAAGAGAGATTCACTATGAACTAGTGTTTTTAATTAGGAATAGATGAATCTTACCACAATAAATAAGAGTGGGTGTTGATATATTATATGAAAAATTGGTAACTCTATAGGATAAATAGAAAGTACAGTAACCATGCTTGGAGCTTGCTTTTAAATAGGAGGCATTGTTGATGGACATATACTAGAGGTATTAATATCATGTTTATTTGGGGTGATGGGGAATGTGATAGCATTGGTAGTAATTAGATATTTTGTAACTTGTCAGATATTTAAAAACATATTAGTAGCATGGAAAATACATTGATGGTAGTTGCAATAGGAATTTGGGTCAAAATATTTGCAATGAGGCTTTCTTGTTTCAACCTCAACAGGGGGATGGAGAGATAAAAGGTTATGGTAAAAAAAATTGTGATATCAAATGTACTAAGAAATTTAATCATGTGGATTTCATTTAAGGATAAATCAAATTTGGGGATCTAAGATTATAAATTATTTACATTTGAGCCATGACAAAAATGAGAACCCCTATAAATCTAGGTAAATGATCATGCAATATGAAATAAATGAAAAACCTAGGGAAATTAGAGTTTGCACTAGGTTAAAGATCCAATCAATAGGCATGTTCACCAAATTATTTAACCCAAAAGTGATATGTACAATTTTTAAATTTTAAATAATTAAATCATTAATCATTCATGAGAACAACTAAATAAAATTTGATATGAAAAGAATTCTCAAGAATTATTTGTAGTGTTTGGGAATGTAATAGAGGAGGTGTAATGATTTTCAAAATTTAGAGCCTTTGTTTTTGTTTCAACTAAAATATGTTGTGAATAGTTTTTTTTGGATTTGGGACTACCACATAAAAGAAACTTATTATGTCGAGAAATATATATGTGGAACTAAAATAAGTATATTTTACTTAAACGACGTATATTTTTAAGTACATTGTGATGCATGTGATTAAGCTATCTCACTTTGTGTAGAATGAGATATTAATGTTTGGATTTACAAATTAGTGTTAGAGTGTCCTTGATGTACCTATGTTTGAGTATTTTTATCCATCAATTTATATTTTATTAAACTTGTCCTTTTACAATCAAATACGCATAAATAAATTTTAGAATCTTCAATAAAAATCTAATATAAATAGAGTAAATTAGTTAACTTTCAAATAGTATGAGGAGAATGTACGACATGTCTCGACTAAACCTAGTAATGGTCCACCACTTATTTCCCAAAATCATGAAATGAGTGGAGGATGCTTACGTGATAAGAAATTTTGTAATCCCTTTCACGGTCATCGAATGATAATTCTTTTGAACCTATTAGTGCAGAATCATAGCACCCCCAAATGAGTTCTACATGTCACTTTTCTAAGGCAAACTCATCCGTGTGATTACATAACATTTAACTTTCCCAAGGTGTGGACCTTACAAAAGTGGGAAAGCTCTCAATATTAAAGGGTAGTTCCTTAGTCCTCTATTCAGGTGTAAACGTGAGGATTTGCAGGGATCTATCTCTATACCTAATATAAAACTTTCCAAGGAGACAGGGGTAAAAGAGTATAAGAAATAAGAAATGACTAGGCTACCAGGTGATGCACCAAAGGAATGATGGACACTTATTTTTCCAATAGACAAAAACCAACAAAATGCATACAATAAACAAACACAAATAGCTAGATCTGTAATGGGAGACCAAATGAAAGCAAAAGAGATAGGAAAGGATCTAAGATCGATCACAGACGTGTTTTATTTCTCTGTAGATTGATACAGTCCATTACAAGGTAGCCAAAAGGTAAAAACATATTGCAATCTCGATGGAAGGCCTGAACCCCACAAATCCCTTTACTGGAAGGAGAAGGGAGCCTGCAAAACAAAGAATGTCCAACCCTTTACAATGAATCATGCCCCGTATTTATAGATTCGATCCAAAAGAAGAAAGAGAGAGAGAAGTGGGAAAAGTAGGTTGAAGCTCAACCACTACTGTTAATTCTTCTGATAAAATCTTCCCCCAAATCCATCTTTACTACATCGATCCTTAGTTTGGCGCCTTGAAGGAAGAGGAAATGGTGGAAACAAAATCGAATCCGATCTGGTTGTTGAGGCAAGAAGATCCTACATTGAAATCCTAAAGACATTTTTCCATTTTCCTTCACCTAACCTCCTCAAAATTGAAGTTTCAGACCTCCATGGCATGGGTGAGGCCGAGATCTTTCCAATGGTGTCAGATTCGCAATATTTTGAGCCCTGAGTCGAAAGATATGCCCCTTCAAAGTTTGTATCGAGTTTGTACAAATGGGTGGGAAAAAATTTGAAGAATGGGTCCCCCTTTTGGTATGGGACACGTGGTAGTCGGATTAGAACAAAAATCAGGCTTACGGGTCCGTAATTTATCTTTTTCCCTTTTGCGCAAAAACACAAAACTCAAAAAACTCCCGCAGCCCCAAAGCTCTCCTGACACGTGGCTCCTTTTGGTTGGTTGGGAAATGCACTTCCATCTTTATCCTTGTGCCTTTTTGAAAAAGGAAAATTTTCACCTCTTCCTCCGATTCCCACTTTGGCCTTGACTCGGGCCCAAATGCTGACTTTTTCCCTTAGGCAGAGTTGCGGGTCATTTTGCAACTTTTACCCTCTTTGAGATAACAAGGGGCAAAGACCAATTTTCCCCGATGGCCCGCTTTCCTCTGGGACACGCATCAATCTAGCACTCATTTGGAAACCTTTTCTCTATTCAACCCTTGAATCAACACCATTAAGACACTTGGCAGCCTCGCCGGCCTGGCCCATGCATTGACTATTCAACTAACTCTGCCCCTAGAATAACACGTGGAGGCACCGCACTTGCTTGAAAACCAGCCCAAAGTTTTCCTTTGGAGGAGTGTTGAGTTGACACTTGTCGGCCTCCACTGATCTATGGACTTTTCAATGGTCCCTCTTACTTTTTAGACTTTGGGCTACGTGGCAAGCTCGCGCTCATTTGGGTCTCCGCCTTGGGACCAACTCTTGGAGATGCACCACACTGACACTTGGCATTCTCCACTGATACATCTATACTTAGCAAATTTTGAAGCCCACCTTTTGACTTTGTTTGACCATTTGCTATGTGGAGGGCTGGCGCAAGTTTGAGTCTCCACCCTAGGCTTCCTTTCGAATTTGGGCCAAGTTGACACCTGGCACATTTTCTCTTAGCTGGAGACTTTTCAATACCCCGTAATTTCCTTGAGGTTTTGAATGTGGAATCCTGGCGCAAGTTTGGGTTCCCCTTTTCGTATTCACCTTTGGAGAAGCACCATTAGACACGTGGCTCCTTTCCTTGCCTCCTCCATACTTAGTCATTTTTGGACCCTTTTCTGAACTGTTTCGAGCCCGAGGACCTCGAAACTTTGTCATTTCTTCCCCTTCTTGTTTTTGTTCCTCTTCAACGTCATCCCCTTCTTGTCTGACCCTACTATCTCATAGTTGAGTCTACTTGTAACTTGGAGAATGGATTTAAGATGTGGAAATGGCCCGATAGAGTTGTTTCTTTTGCACATGTCCTTTTATTCTCTCTTGGCCTCCGCCACTCCATGGTTGAGTCCTTCTACGACCAATTTGTAAGATCTGGATGATTTTTCTCAAGTTCCTCTTATGTGGGGTCATGGCTGATCCAATATTTGGCATGGGGTGAAATATGGATAACAATTTGGTGACTCACAGGGGTATCTTCCTGCTAGATGAATGGACCAATTTCCTTGTCATATCCATTGGGTGTGGAGTCGAGAAAGATGGTCTGATACTAATTATTCCTCCGATTCATGGGCTCGACTACTTGTACTCTCAATTTTCATAAGGAATCTCAAAATGAAGGTTTTGAGAGTAGAAAATTGTTTTAACCAAGGTTTTATCTGTTTCTCTGAATGGACTGCATAAGAGCCACAAAACAACACCACAAATATATACAAAATTTGAAATCATACATGCTCCAAATGGAACATGCAAAGTGTGAAAAGCACTTAGGAGAAAATAAATCTACACTACAGCAAGACAATGTGTGGAAGCACTTAGAGGAAAGAGAAAATAAACTCATATATATAGGGTGAGACTTCCCTTTTAGTAGAAGTGAAGCTTAAGATAGATCGTTCACTGGAATCTGTAACTCTTTGCCCTCCAATGTGGACAATTGGAAAGCATTTCTACTTTTGCACCTTGTGATCATATAAGGGCCACTCCAGATGGCGTCAAACTTGGAATTCCTTCTTGGTTTTTCTCGATCTGCATCCCATTTTAGGACTAGTCTCCTTCTTGGAAGGTCCTTACTTTTTCCTTCTTGTCAAATATTTTCTTGATTAAAGCCTTATTCTTCTCTATTACTTGGAGAGCTTGCTCTCTGGTTTCTTCTAATTCTATCAGCTCTGCATACCTGGCCTCCATTGGTTCAAATTTAGACATCTCTAGTTGCTTTACGAGCTCTAATGCTGGCAACTCAAGTGATATAGGCAACACTGCCTCCTTCCCATAGACAAGCTTGAATGGGGAGCTACCTGTAGATCTCTTGGGCATTATTCTATCATCCCATAAGGCCATTTTGAGCTTTGTGTTCAAGTCTATGGTTCTCATCAAGAGTTCTTCTGATGATCTTTAGCAGATTCTTGTTTGTGAACTCAGCCTGGCCATTGCCCTGAGGGTAATAGTTTGATGAAGTACTCAAATAAGTCCCATTCTTAACAGCCCATCCTGTGATCTTGGAACCTATAAATTCTAATGCATTTTCTAATATGATGGTGGTTGGCACTCCAAATCTGGTCACTATCCCTTCATAGAAATCTAGGATACTAGACTCATTGGCTTCCTTGAGTGCCACTACCTCGGTCCACTTGGTGAAATAATATGTCACTGTTAGAATCCATTTGTGGCCTTGGCTTGAATTTGGGTTGATGACTCTAATGAAGTCCAATCCCCATTACATGAAAGGTTGGTCGACTGAGATTGGGTGCAATGGAAGTGCTGCTAGCCTCTCTTTTCCTTTGAAGAATGCACAATTCTTGCACCTTTTGATCCATGTGTAATAGTCACTAAACACTCTAGGCCAGTAATAACCTACTTTCATGATTTTGAGTGCTGTCACTCTTGGAGAAAAATGGCCTCTAGCTACTTCAACATGGAATTCTTGTAGCACTTTCTCCACCTGATCTATCCCAATGCATCTCAACAGAATGCCATTGATGTCTCTTTTGAACAGACACCATCAATAAGAACATATGGGATGGCCTGTAACCTAAAATGTCTCCTTTTTTATTTACTCATCCCATGAGGACACAAGCCTATTGAAGGAAGTGCACCATGTCTTGGGTCCAACAAGGAGTAGGTACATCATTTCTCCTTTCTTCTTGATCATCTTGTAGAACAAGAACAACCTCCTTCTCATTGTTTGTTTCATCTTGTTGACCTGAGGCTAGTTGTTCACACAACCCTTTCCCATGGACCAGCTTGGTGACCTTGATCTCAATGTCATATTCCATGACACGAGTGATCCATCTGCACGCTTCTCATTCAGGTCCTTGCTGAGAAGGAATTCCTTAACTCCTGCATGGGAGACCAATAGTTGGATTTTTTGTTTGAAACCAAATGCTTAAACTTCTTCAATCCTCTGATCACCGCCAGACCTACTTCTCAATGAAGGAGTACCTCACCTCATAATCTTCCAGACTCTAGCTGAAGAAAGCAATTGGCTATTCTGCACTTTCTTTGTTCTGCTGAACCAAGATTGTAGAAATTGTGTCATTGCCACCAAAGGCATACAATATGAAGTCTTTGGAAAAATATGGATTCACAAGAGTTGGGGCTTGTGATATGGCTTCTTTGATAGCCTCAAAACTTGTTTTTCCTTCAGCTTTCCACTTGAATGCTAAGCTCTTCTTCAACATCAATGTTATTGGCTTAACAAGGGGAGCAAAGTTTGGAACAAACCTGTAGACAAAATTGATTTTTCCCAAGAAGCTTTGAAGAGCCTTCTTGTGACTTGGCAATGGCAATGCTCTTATTTTTGAATATCTCTGGGTCAATGATAATCCTTCTTTTGATACAATATGGACTAGAGCTTACCTTCATGGGCCAAGAATATGCATTTCTTAGGGTTCAATGACACCCCAAAACTCTGCATCTTTGGAACACTTGCCTTAGGTGGAAAATGATGATCTGCTACATTCTTGGAAAAAATAGTGATGTCATCTAGGTAGATCAGTACCATTTTGTTGATCAGCCCCTTGAATGCCATATCCATTTCCCTTTGAAAAGTGGTTCGGCATTGGACAATCCAAATGGCATTTTTCTGTAAGCATAGGTGCCCCATTTGGTGGTGAAGGCTATTTTTAATTGATCATCTTCTTTCACCATGATCTGATTGTATCCCGAATAACCATCTAGGAGAGAGAATCTTTTTGACCCAAACACTACTTGCAAGATCTGCTCCATTGAAGGGAGTGGGTAGTGATCCTTGAGGGAGGCTCTTTCTTCAAATCCTTGAAGTCAACACACAACCTGATTTCTCCATTTTTCTTTTTGACTAGGACCAGGTTAGCAACCCAACTTGAATGTTTGATTGGAAATATGATACTCGCCTCTATCAGCTTGTTCAAAGCTCCTTCATCAGAGGCTTAATATGTGGGTTGGTGGTCTCTGCTTTTTGCCTTGATGGGATGAGTAGCAGACGGATCTAGTTCGATTGTGTGTTGTGCTAGTTTTGGATTGAACCCTCTTAGGTCTTCATAACTCCAAGAAAACACATCTGGAAATTCTTGGAAAAGTTGTATGAATTCATACCTTTCTTGCTTGGTGGCCACTTTTCCAATCTGAAGTGTTTTATCTTCTCCAACTGGGATTGACTCTGAATCTTCTCCTTTGATCAGTATGTTAGCCTTCTCCTTTCTAAACTGATCATTGGGGTTGAAAATAGATTCCAATGTCACTAAGCCTTTGGGAAGTTTGTTTGTATGTAGTTGTACTATTCGACTCCCATTATTATTGCTCTAGTCTATTCTTTGGTTTTTGGTTAAGAATTCAACTTCTTCTTCCAAAAATTTAATGATTTGTTGATCATTATCAAACACCTTCCAGCATGTATTATTATCTGGTACTTCTGGCCTCACAATCACATGGATATGTGGTTGTTCTTTGTCCCTCTTGATGTTGTCAACCACATCAAACATTGCTATGACTATTACAAGTCTATCAGTAGCTTCATTCTCCTTCCTAGGTATGGACACAATACTAAAGGCCTCGAAGTCCTCCATGAGATCCCATACTCTACTCTTGTAGTTCTTGAGCAGGTCATTTTTGACAGCATTAAGTCCTCTGACTTGATTGGAAACTAGTTCACTGTCACCAAACACTTGCAAGTTCTTGATCCCTAGCTTCCTTGCCCAATGAAGACCTTGGACCAAAGCCTCATATTCAGCAGTGTTGTTTGAGCAAGCAAACTGAAATTTGAAGGCTTAATAGTACTTCATACCTTTGGGGGACACAATCATAGCTCCTCCTCCAGCTCCTTATCTGCTCCTTGAGCCATCAAAGAAAAATTGCCATACCCCATTGTTATCCTTGTATTCTAGCTTAATTAGGTTAGGAAGAGGATGATTCTCTTCATGTAGACAAGTAGACACCCAACTCATATTCTTCCATCTCCTTATAGGGGTCAAAGGCATGTCTTTTGTTGGCCCACTCATCTAGAGTCAAGTTTGGGATACATCCCACCTTGGTATCTACTTCATTAGTGCTTAGGAGGTCTTCTTGATCATAAGCTGAGTAGTTGGCATTGATGGGGCTAGGCACATAAGGTTCAATGTGGTAGTCTGCAATGGGTTCAGATTTGACTGTGGATTTTTCCCCATACCTTTTCCTAAAGAGCATATGTGACCAATCAGCAGACAAGTACCCTCCAATTTTGGCAGTGAAATCCCTAGATAGACATAAAGCAAAATGTGGTGGCAAATATATGATGGACACGTTTTTACAAAATAATCACATTGAGGCAATAGGCATGCAGAGTGAGGCTCATATCCTTGATGATTCCAATAGTTGTCACTATTTGTCCCATCTAATTGGACAACTCCTCTAGAGATGACTTCATATTGGAGACCCAACTGATCAACTATTTGTTTGGGCATCACAAAACTACTAGCCCCAGAATCAATCATACAATTGTGCACCAATTTGTCTCCAATAATTAATGAGACATAGAAGGGAGGAGGTCTCAAGTTCTTACCTTGTTATTCTCCTTGGTTCCTTCCAGGTTGAACTACATTGGTAAGCACTCTCTCTTGCTGGTTAGGGGGTTGATTTGAACTTGACCAATTCTGCATGGCAGTCTGCAACAGATCCCTCTGCTACTGGAATGGCCAGTGACTCCCATAGTGAAATTTTCACACTTTCCTCTTCATTTTCTCAATAATATTGAATGAGTTGTCCTTTTTCTGCCCCTTCCTAGACACATTTCTTTCTTGCACATGGGTTGTTACAACCGGTGCCTGATTGGGTTTGGAAGGTGGCTTGGATTGGTTCTACATGTTGGGAGTTGCACTTGGAACACCAGGACCTTGTGGAGTGATGGAAGATTGAGGGTGCCCTAAATTTAGTGGTTGGCCTTCTCCAATACTTCTCTTTTTGGACCATGTATTGGTAGCCACACTTTGAGGAGGGACTGATTCATCCCATAGAAGTCTTCAACCTGCCAATTTACAAGCATAGTCTCTCCTAGAGGTTCACCTTGTTGAGCTTCTTATGTTGATCTCCCTCTTGGCTAGGTTCTTGTGGCACCATACTGGTTTGCACCATTAAAGCCTGATTTAGAGCACCATTAAAACACATTGATTGGTTATGTGGCTGACTACATGGAAAACACCAATCATATTCCTGTGCCATATTGTTTTGTGCAGGAACCAATGCCCTTGATGTTGATGTTGCATTTGGATCATATGACCTAAAAGGTCTAGCAGCTTGGGGTTGTCCTTGGCTCGCTCGATTTGGTATTCGAGATGGTGGCCTATTTTGCTTTGTACTGGAGTCTAGCCCGATCATCGCCTTGAGACCGAGCTTGAGAATGATATGGCTGGAATGATGACTTCTAAAGAGATGTATGTCTCTTGATGGTTACTAGCTCATTTCCCCAAGGTTCTGTAGTTGCTTCATCACTTCCTGAAGCTCTTTAGAGGTGCTAGATGATGAAGTGGAAGCTTCAGCTGAACTTTGACTCCTGGGGGTAGGTATAGGAGCTAATGTAGGCATTTGGCTAGCATTTGGGCTTCCTAACTTAGGGTATAGAGGCATGGATGGCCTAGGAGTGATTTTACCATCCTAAATCAAATGGTTCTCAGCCCCTATGGAAAGGCTATAGGCTGCAAGTAATGTAGTGCCCCCCATTGACTGAATCATCAGAGAAATATCAGAGTTTAAAGCCCTAAGAAAGTATAAGAAGGAACCTTCATTAGTGGGCTTTATTGTTGTTGGAATCTTGTCCCAGGTCCACTGGAATCTGAGGTTGAAGTCTATCAGCTACTCATTTGGGGCTCTCTTGATTGTTGTTAGTTGCTCCAATAAGGACAAGTTATCACCTTTCTCTCCAAATTGGTTGTGAAGAGTTGTGCATAGCTGATTCCAATTCTGGATAGAGCCTGCCTCAAGACTCCTGAACCATTGTGAAGCTTTCCCTTTGAGTGAAGAAGTGAGCAACTTGATTGTAATGTCCATCTCATGGATCTCGTGGATTGTATAGACATTTGCAATATCTTGAACATGATCACTAGGAGAAGTTTGATTTTCCCTAGTGAAATAAGGGATACTTTTAATGTTGCAATAGGAACTGGATTTTGTGCATTCAAGGCAAGTGGACTACTGCCAGTGAAGTTAACATAAGGATTTGGCTGAGCCATTCTAATTGGTCTGAGCACCCCTCTTGATTGAATGAACAGTCTGCCGAGGAGAGGTGTTGATAAAGCTCTGCTTGGTGGAGATAGAGACTTTTAGGCTCCTCTTCCTCTTCTCCCTCTATCTGGGGACAAGTCTAGATAGACAAACAATCCCTCCTCTCTGGTTCTTGACCATGTTTGTATTCTTCTCATGAACTTGCTTGGACTACTGAAACCAATAGATTTGTTTCTTTTGGAGTCACCAGATGTACAATTTTAAGGCTTCTTAAAATCTAGAATCACAACAAGTGTACATCAATTCCTACTGTAATAAGATGGAGACTTTTGGTCCCACCGAGCGTGCCAAAACTGTTAGTGTAGAATAAAAGCACCCCCAAATGAGTTTTACAAGTCTGCTTTTCTAAGGCAGACTCATCTGGTGTGATTGCATAACATTGAACTTTCCCAAGGTGTGGGACCTTGCAAAAGTGGGAAAGCTCTCAGATTAAAGGTTGGTTCCTTATTCCTCTGTTCAGGTGCACACGTGAGGATTTACAAGGATCTATCTCTATACCTAATCTAAAACTTGCCAAGGAGACATGGGTAAAAGAGTATAAGAAATAAGAAATAACTAGACTACCAGGTGATGCACCAAAGGAATGATGGACACTTATTTTTCCAATAGACACAAACCGACAAAATGCATACAATAAACAAACACATATAGCCGGATATCTGTAATGGAAGACCAAATGAAAGCAAAAATGGATAGGAAAGGATCTAAGATCAATCACAAATGTGTTTTATTGCTCGTAGATTGATACAGTCCATTACAAGGTAGCCAAAAGGAAAAAATGTATTACAATCTCGATGGAAGGCCTGAACCCCACAAATCCCTTTACTGGAAGGAGAAGGGAGCCTGCAAAACAAAGAATGTCCAACCCTTTACAATGAATCCTACCCCCGTATTTATAGATTTGACCAAAGAAGAAAGAGAGAGAGAAGCGGGAAAATTAGGGCAAGCTCAACCACTGTTGTTAATGATTTTGATAAAATATGCCCCAAATCCATCTTTACTGCATCGATCCTTGGTTTGGTGCCTTGAAGGAAGAGGAAACAGTGGAAACAAAATCGAATCCGATCTAGTTGTTGAGGCAAGAAGATCCTGCATTGAAATCCCAAAGACATTTTTCCATTTTCCTTCACCTAACCTCCTCAAAATTGAATTTTCATACCTCCATGGCATGGGTGAGGCCGAGATCTTTCCAATGGTGTCAGATTCACAATATTTTGAGCCCTAAGTGAAATATATGCCCCTTCAAATTTTGTATCGAGTCCATACAAATGGGTGGGAAAAAAATTTGAAGAATGGGTCCCCTTTTGGTATGGGACATGTGGAAGTCGGATTAGAACAAAAATTAGGCTTACGGTCCATAATTTATCTTTTTGCCCTTTTGCACAAAAACACAAAACTCAAAAAACTCCCGCAGCCCCGAAGCTCCGCCTGGACACGTGGCTCCTTTGGTTGGTTGGGAAATGTGCTTCCATCTTTATCTTGTGCCTTTTGACAAAATTCAAATTTTCACCTCTTCTTCGATTCCCCACTTTGGCCTTGACTCGAGCCTAAATGCTGACTTTTCCTTTGGGCGAAGTTGTGGGTCATTTTGTAACTTTTACCCTCTTTGAGATAACAAGGGGCAAAGGACCAATTTTCCCCGACAACCCGCTTTCCTCTGGGACACGCATCAGTCTGGCACTCATTTGGAAACCTTTTCTCTATTCAACCCTTGAATCAACGCCATTAAGACACTTGGCAGCCTCCACCCCCGACTGGCCCATGCATTGACTATTCAACTAACTCTTCCCTGGAATAACACATGGAGGCACCGCGCTTGCTTGAAAACCCGGCCCAAAGTTTTCCTTTGGAGGAGCGTTGGGTTGACACTTGTTGGCCTCCACTGATCTATGGACTTTTCAACGGTCCCTCTTACTTTTTAGACTTTGGGCTACGTGGCGAGCTCATGCTCATTTAGGTCTCCACCTTGGGACCAACTCTTGGAGATGCGCCACACTGACACTTGGCATTCTCCACTGATACATCTATACTTAGCCAATTTGAAGCCCACCTTTTGACTCTATTTGACCATTTGCTACGTGGAGGGTTGGCGCAAGTTTGAGTCTCCGCCCTAGGCTTCCTTTCCGAATTTGTGCCAAGTTGACACTGGCACGTTTTCTCTCAGCTGGAGACTTTTCAACACCCCATAATTTCCTTGAGGTTCTAGACACGTGGAAGCCTGGCACAATTTTGGGTTCCCCTTTTTGGATTCACCTTTGGAGAAGCGTCATTAGGACATGTGGCTCCTTTCCACTGCCTCCTCCATACTTAGTCATTTTTAGACCCTTTTCTGAATTATTTCGAGCCGAGGACTCAAAACTTCAGCGTTTCTTCCCCTTCTTATTTATGGTTCCTCTGCAGCATTTCCCCTTCTTGTCTAACCCTATTATCTCATAGTTGAGTCTACCTGTAACTTGGAGAACGGATTTAAGACATGGAAATGGCTCGAAAGAGTCATTTCTTTTACACAGGGTTCTTTTAGTCTCTCTTGGCCTCCACCACTCCATGGTTGAGTCTTTCTGTGACCAATTTGCATGATCTAGATGAGTTTTCTCAGGTTCCTCTTATGTGGGGTCATGGCTGATCCAATATTTGGCACGGGGTGAAATATGGATAACAAAACCTTTGGAACTCATCCATAGTGATGTTAAAGGGCCTCTAGAAGTTCCATCTCTTAATGGTTCACTATATACTATCACTTTCATTGATGATTTCACTCATATGATTTGGTCTTATTTCATTAAAAAGAAATATGTCTTGTCAAAATTTAAAGAATTTAAAACTTTAGTTGAACAATATTCTAGGCACAAAATTAGAGGCTTAGAACTAACATTGAGGGAGAATATGTTAGACAAACAATTGATTCATTTTGTGTCAAATATGGCATTCAAAGGGAACTGACTACTCCCTATTCCCCTCAGCAGAATGGGATTGCGGAAAGGAAAAACTACACCATTATGGAAATGGCTAGGACCATGATGCATTATGCTCAAGTTCCTAAGTTCCTCTGGGAAGAAGCAATGAACATTATTGTTTATGTATTGAACAGAATTCCCACTAAAGCATTAAATGTTTATTTCACTAAATTTGGACTTATTCAAGTCAAGCAACTAAAAAATATAGCCAATATTGGAATCTAATATTACTAATTTTGAATTCCAAAATGGACAAATATTAGAATTATCTGCACTCCAAAATCACACATATTGGATTCCAAAATCGCATATATTGGAATCCAGAATCACATATATTGGAATCCAAAATCACCTATATTGGAATTAACTGTACTCCAAAATCACATATATTGGAATCAAAATCAAAATATTGGAATTCATTAATTCTCCTTTCAAGTCCAATATATTTGATCACGATTTAAATTTATGAATCTGTGAAAAAACATTTAATGATTTTAGGGAATCCAACATTGATCTAAGAAATAATGCATGGTGGCCGCTAGCCCATATAAACAGTGCATGTTTTGTTTTATAAGGGCTAGTGGCTACTAGGCTTAATGATTGCTTTGGAATAATGATCTTATCAGTTTTAAGATGTTTTTAAGATTAAACTATGTAAATTTGAATATTTCAAATGTCATTAGCTAAGCGACCACTAGGATAATGACATTCATGAGATGTGAGACACTTCCAGATTCAATTACTATGGTTCGATTGAACCTTGGGGCAACCAGAGAATTACCAAAGATGTTATGAAGAAACTTAAAGAGGGTGACGATTCAATTTAGGAGAATGTAATTAATTGTAAAACCATTCTAGATATATTTTCATATTTAAAGTTAGATCTCAAATTTACTTCATTTATTATGGTGTGATTAAACCTCAATGCAACCAGAGAATTTATGAAGATGTTATGAATAAATTAGCAGAGGGTGATGATCCAGTAGGAGAATGTAATTAATTGTAAAACCATACCAGATATATTTTCATATTTAAATTTAGATATAAAATCAATTGTAAGAGACATGGCATAAAAAATTTCATATTCAAATATGGATATGAACTTATTTAAAATTAAATGTAAAACTATCCCATATATATTTTAGTATTTAAATATAGATATGAAATAAATTGAAATTCCTTTATTAAAGGTAGAATTATAGTAAAAAATTTGAATAATAATTTGAATTTATAATGTAACATTATTCCGAAGATGGGCTTCCAAATTAACAATACAAAACATAGTAAAGATCCAGTAAAAAAGCTCCCTATAATTGTTTTTTGTGATCTAATATAATCCCAAACATCTTTGACGTCCTTCAATGGTTGCAACAAAGGCCACAACACATCTAACAAATATTTTTCTTCTGACTTAGAATCTATGTTAAATGTTTCAACAATTATGTAGCTCGCAAGATCATTGAAGATATTTTTCTCTAAAGAGTCATCTACAAGCACTGTATTTTTACAATTGTACGATGCATTAAACCATGACCAAACAGAGTTAAGATTCTTGAGATATAATTTGGGATTCCCAAAACCTTCATAATTAGAGTGTTTGGTCTCGACACAATCTTCCTGTGTAAATATGAACTCGAAGCTTGCAACCTCCAAGCCAATGTTTTGAAGGAATGAAGGCATCATGTCATCAACATTTGACTTTCTCGCCGATGTCCATATTGCTATTTTGAAATGTTTTTGCATCGTTGCAAGAACTCTTTCACATTAGGTCTGAGAAAATAAAAAAATTTGAGCTCGATGCTGCCAAAAATTTTTAACTGTTTGAATGTTGAATCAACCTTGTGGAGGGTATGTGCTAAAACACCATTTATATCAAATATGATTAGTTTTATATTGCATGTGTTCATATCTTAAAAAAAAAAAAAAACAAAATCAAATGGTTGAGGGATGGTGAATTAATTGAAAAATAAAAACAAGTCCCTTTCGATATTGTTATATAAAAAAATAAAATGGTCAGTAGGTGGTGATGAAGGTAAAATCTAAGGGCGTTCCTCATTTCTTATTGTTATACTAGGAAATTTTTTGTGAAAAATTTATTTGAATAGAATTTAATGTTTCAGCGTGACAATTCTTTACATACCGTATTGTAGTTATTTCATTACATTGGAAAGTGGTATATGTTTTCTAATATCGAAGCAAAAACTAGTATTTAAGTATACTCGTAATTAATTTAAGAATACATATTTCATTAATAAAAATACTCAAATATTTGTTACATTAAATATTTTCTGTTAATTTGCATTTTTAACTTATACACTCACACTCGAACTCATAATCGGGAAAATTTAAATTCTCCCAACTTATAATCATATGATCGTAATTTAAATAGTTACGCAGTAACCATCATAAAAACATATGAATGTATTTTATTTACAATGTTAAGTTGTATCATCACAATAAAATTTTGAAATGCTAACATTTTTATTTAGCATTTACTCGCCTCAAATAATTGGTGCCTCTACCACATTCAATCCCTTTGACACTATTAGTGATAAGTCTTTGTACAAATAGGTCATCAACCACATATCTTTTGAGCAATTTTATCCTCTACTTGTCATGCCAACCATAAAATTTTCTAGAGGGTTTCCTTTGTACCTAATGTAATACACATTGTCTCTTCATAATTATAGGGAACATCATTTCTACTCCAAACCTTTTATAGATCTTTTATTGCAATGTTATTTTCTCCAGTGAGTACTGGATTCAATTCACTTGATAATTTTTATGAAGGCCTTTGTCAGCTTTTCAACTTCAACAAAAGTGAGTTTGTATGACCAGAGTCCCATTTCAAATTTTGTTTATGATGACTTTATAAACTCTTTCAGGCCACCTCGCATGTTGATAGTCTCCTTGTAAAACTTGAATGACATGTCCCTAGAGGGAAATTGGTTTTTCTCATATAGCCAAGGATAATTTTAGTGGTGAATATTTGTAATATGGAGAATATTCCATTTTTGAAAAAATTGAAAAGGTGAATTTTCTAAAGCACGGATCAATGACTTGTTCACCTAAAAATTACGGTTTAAGTTTTTTTTTTGGGGTGGATTCGCCTACCCTTGAAACTATCCCCTATATAATCCTAGATTATTCACCATGTAGAAAACTACTAGCTCACTCATACCACCTGGGGGCATATGTATTATCAAGTATGATAAACGCGTGATAGGAGGCGGAGGCTTCATGATGCATGAGAAGGGTAAAGGCTATGATGCGCGATAGAGAGTTTGTTGACGCATGATAGTGAGAGTTTGTTGACGTGTGACAGAGTGTAAAGGAAGAAGATGCATGATAGAGATTTTCTTTTACGCGTGACATGGAGATTTTGTTGTCGTGTGATCAAAGGGCGGAGGCTGCAAACATGACATAAAAGATTTATTTTCACACGTCAACAAGGTTGTTTTGCGTGACAAGTAAACCTCATGTCATGTGTCAACAAGGTTGTTGACGACAACAACAACATTGCTTCACGTGAAAACAACCTTATGACACGTGACAGGAGAGTTTATTTATGCGTAACACGAGATTTTGTTGTCGCGTGACCAAAATGGTGGAGGCGCAAATGCATGAGGAGATTTGTTGTCATGCGTCAACAACCTTGTTGACACATGACAAGAGGTTTGTTGTCACATGAAAAAACCTTGTTAACACATGACAAAAATCTCCTATGCGTGTTTCGTAGCCTTTTATCACACCATTTGAAAATCAGTGGAAAAAATTTAAATAAAACCCCCAAAAATCACCTTCCCACGAAATTGGTTCGGGATATTCACGCAGTGTATTTTCCACCTCCGATTTCCAAGAGGTCTCTTAAAATGAACCATGTATGCATCAGGCCCTCCAAATCAAAAGTAAGAAAGCAATTATTGTGGCTAACTCGTAGGGAAGTAAATATTTTTTTAATCAATCTCATATCAATTCTAACCAATGGAAAAAATCAACATTTTATCTTGTGGCTACCACTTACAAGTGGGAGTTTCATGTAGGATTGCATATTATTTATCCATATCTGAATCCTTTTATGTAACATATGTTTCAAATAAATATTAATCTATTCATTATTAATATAGCTATTGTTATGGAAAATGAAAGCATATTTGAAAAAAACATAGTGATCTACGTGGTAAAATGAAAAATTCAATATTAGTACTTTAAGTATCTACCACTTACCGACAAAGCTTCTGGCTCAAATTGCATTGACCTTACTGGTTGCTTGTTTTGTTATGCAAGATGTATTACAAACAACAATAATCAATTCATAAACAATTTCATGTTATGGCAAATGAAATCATAATTGAAAATCATACTGGTCTCCATGGTAATATGGTAAGTACAAATCAAAATGTTCTATGTCTTCTAAATGAATTGTAGCGGTTGCTAGGGTTCATTTATATCCATTGAAACACCCATTGGTGGACAACACTTTTGAGATATTGATGTGGATTAGCAACCGCTAGGCTATGCCATCATTGGATGGAATAAACATCGATTGTAATTCCTATATCATTATGTCGATAGTAATAGTTTATGCACACAACCAATAACCTAGTAACTACAAACTATGTAGCATTCGATGCCACCATGAACTTTTGAAATAGGTTATTTGGCAATTCCTTCTTTGAAAATGGTTCCATTTCTAGAATTAGCTGATATCATTTTCTATAACTTTATGAGTCTTAGAAATTGTTATGTTTAAAAATACGCATGGCTAAAATACCTAGTTTTGTCTGCATATTTGTGTTGGTTACCTTTATTACTTTCTCGTTTATTGGTCATGTGCATAAACCATTAATTTTTTTATAATTTGTGGAGCTTAAAAGAATTTTTTTAAATACACACAAATAACATACCAAGATGTGATTGCATATTAGTGAACGATGTGGCTGAGTTCTCCTCATCGTGTCGAGCTAGTGAGCATAAAGTATTGTCAAAAAAAGGAAAACAATGGAAATTGAAAACAAAGATTAATAAACATATTTATAAAATGATTAAAGGTTAATCACCATGTTCAGTTGGTTTTGTAGCATCAAGTTGAGAGGTTTGTACATCAACTCCTATTGTTCTTTGGTTATCTGCGTAAATAAGAAATGTGTAAGTATATTTTTTCGATTGAAATACATTTAACATAATCACATGTTCGAGTTGTATTACGTATGAACCTTTCTTCATATGAGAATAGTAATGTTTCAAAAACATTTCCTGACTATGTGTCTCAACAATAAAAACAACAGATAGATTGGATTCAACTAATGCACACAATGTGACATTGCCTTCATAAAGCACTAATACTAAATAATTATGGGAACAACATCGAGTGAAAATCTCAAACTAGAACTCATATGATCGCTCGCAAGGAAAAGGATGTTTGTTTCCTTTTAGCCCAATTTTTCTTGTAGTTATCAATTATTGTGGTAGTTTTTCCATCCAATCCCTAGTGACTTCTTCTCTTTCATCATTGTTATCATCACATTTGTGCACTCCATTTATTGTGTACATAAGACACAAAATTTTAAATTTTCCACTACTATCATAGAGTCTGTAGCATCCATCCAGAATCGATTCTTCAATGTATTTAACCTTTTCATGTATTTTTTATTGTTTCTCTCAACATTTTGAATATTCAATTGGTATGAGAACAATAATAATACAATCTAGCACATTGGTTCCAATAACTGTTAGCAGAATCATTATTACTTCAAAAGAAATATCGCTAGACAAATTACAAAAATCAGTGATAACACATTTTGCATTGAAAGGATTGGTTGCAGGAATATCTACTAGAGTTGATGAAAGCTAAAACGAGTATGCACATTGATAAATAAATTATTATGTGTCCTCTATCCTTTCCGATATATTGTCTTCCATTGACACCACATAGTTGTCTAATATTGTTTGAGCCTCGATGGGAAGAACTTATTCTACCACTTGGTCCTTTTTTCATTTAGTTTTTTTCCCTATGAGGAATCATATTTTCTCTTTCCTTTTCTTTCTTCACCCAATAGTACAGAAAACTAGCGATAGTGTGATTCATGCAATTTAAATTTTTCAATTACATTAGATTCACTACATGATGTCAATAAATCAATGTCTAGATGTTTGTCTTTAAAATATTCAGAGAAATTTTCTCTCATTTTTTTGTCTCCTTTTATTATTTGGTAATAAGAATCAAATGTCTCTACTATTACGCCTTCCTAAACATGGCCAGTTAACCAGACATCCCCGATTGTACTTTATCTACTAGTATTGATAGTTCTTCATCCTTCATTCCTCTAGCACCCTTGAATGAATTGGTTGTGAATCTTTCCAATGAATTAGGCTAAAATTTAACTTGATTAACTTTAATAGGTGAACAAGCAAGGCCACCAAATATAAAAAAATCAAATTTTGTAGTCCAGTTAGTTCATATACCATCTAACAATAATATAAAATTCCATTTGTCGTATAGATTGTTGGTTGTGTCTGTTTTGAAAATCAAAAGCATTGATTCTCAAAGTTTTGCATTCAAAGGAAAATCATATGTTTTATCTTTTTATATAATGAAGATAAATTTTAATAAAAATGTAATAAAATTAAAATACATTACCCTCCACTCCTTTGTTTTGTTTTTTCCAATCCAGGATGTTGAGGACATCCAAACGATTTCCAAATTAATCTAGCTTTGTACAAAAAATCAATAAACTTGGTTTTTATCCAAGTTTTGTTCACTTCATTTTGTTGTTTGCAAATATTAGTAATGGCTTCATTAGTTACATTTGCAGAAAGAATGTGAGCCCTTCAAAACCATAGCCTCTTATGTAAAGACTTGTAAGTATCTGAGCCCAAAATCATTTTTGTGCACATATTGTATGTTGGCCATCAAGTATATAAAATTTAACATCATCCCTTTCCAATTCTTTCGGATCTTGGAGCTCCATAACCTTATTTATAGACTCCAAGAAGGGAAGAATAATTACATCCCTCTGTTTAGGAATAACATTTATCAATATGGAGTGCACAAGAAGGTCAAAATTCTCATCATCTATAGGATGATGCTGATACTCTGGAGGTGTTACATAGCACCTGGAAACATCAATTGAAAATACTTCACCATTTAATAAAAATTAATCCAACAGCTAAATAGTTGAAGGTTCTCTTTTTGTTAATATAGTGGTTCCTTTCTTCAGCAATGCATCTAATTTAGTATTCCTTTTCAACCCATGCAACTTAGATCAAGCTCCAATTTATCCAAATATGTTCTCCTTGGCATAGTAAACAACTTCATGTTTAGGAGGTGAAAGCAAACCTTTTCTATTCAAAAAATGACAAACGGAAGAGGTTTTATCACCTCTATAAAATTTTGAAGTACTACAAGCATGCCATTGTGAATGTCTTCTACATTTGAAAAGCTAGTTTTGTCTTTATCTAATAACAACCCCAAATCCAACCATATATTGAATGGGAACATTATATTTTATCTTCTGAGGCCCTCATTTCCCATTTCCTGAATAAAGAAACATCCAAATCCATATCCATATTAAGACACTTATTATTTTCATAGTCAATGTGTTCGACTTGAACATGCAATGTACTCGAATCAACAACTGTAGAGGATATAACCTTTCCTACTTCCTCATGTCCTGTCATCTATAACAAAAACAAACCACATGTCATTGTAATAGTTGTCAGGGCCATGGATTTCAACAAACCATTCCTCATCTCTTTTCTTCCAGCTCTCAATGCCTTCAATGAATGGAATTTCCAAGAATGGATTACGACCAATGG
Source organism: Taxus wallichiana var. yunnanensis (assembly GCA_018340775.1). Lineage (NCBI taxonomy): Eukaryota > Viridiplantae > Streptophyta > Pinopsida > Cupressales > Taxaceae > Taxus > Taxus wallichiana. Next base: position 835,159,857 of record CM031240.1, read on the forward strand.
AAGACATTATACCTGTAATTAGAGTAGAATATATTAATAATTACTTCACATATGGAGTAATTTTTCTCCATTATATGATAATGAATTTAAGTATTATCCTTTTCGATCACTAATCTCTATAATACATCAATTTTTATCATAAGTGATTAATCAACGTAAACATTAGTGACCACTAGAATTTGAACAAACATGATATCTAACCTTCAATTGGTTATTATAAATCATATTTTGTGGATCGCATCATTAATACAAAAAACTATGCAAAATTATTCTTGACAATTAACACAAAACATATTTTGGAAGGATTATGTAGTGCCCACTTTCCTTTGACACCTTTTGTTACTAATAATGATACTGTTGATTATATTATAGACATTATTATGGACGTTATTATAGTATGATGATAGATGTTAGATCATGGGTTATTGTTGACTTGATTCAGTTATGATGATGATTATTAGAGACACTTTAGATATTGATGATGGTATACTATTTGACATGGTTATATTATGGATGTTGTGTGGACTTGTGATATTTGGATATTGTGAGTAGACCTAGAAATGGAAATTATTGGATGATGATATAAGTGTTGAGTAAAATTGCAAATGACATTACTAGATTGCTTTAATGTTGTTGTGATTCATATATCTAGATGATTTTGGTAATTATATTTATATTAGTTTGGATGTTCTGATATGGCCATGAGGCCGAAGGAGGTATTTGTGTTTTGCAAGTTTAAAATATCACAACAAACATCAGGGGATTGGAGACCAACCACATTGGAATTCTAAATGAAATCAACAAGGTCACCATGGCAACTAGTATTTGTTTGTGTGTGTTTGTGTGTGTTAGGGATTCCCATGGGGGATCACCTTTAATTGTGACCAAGGGGTTTTATGTATTTTTATTTTATTTTGGTCCCTTTGTTTATGTTTGCATGTGTTTATTTTGTGATGCTTTTACCCCTTTCATTAATTATTAAATGGTGTGTAAATTTTGTGAGTAATCATATTATTAAAATAAATAAATCAAATATGTCATAAGAAGGTAATTAATGAGAGTTTTGGCCATGATTTAAAGTGATATAAGTATGTGTAAGAGATATGTAAGTGATGTGTGAATTGAATTTTGAGTGTGAAACACTCCACCTTCTTAGAAATTCGAAATTGTCCTTGGAGGCTGATTTTGGAGGCTTATGGGACAAGTTAAACTTGTCCCATACCTCTTAAATTTAATTACCAAACATACCTACGGTTGGGAGTTGAGATTAGACTTTTATAATGCTTTTTGAGAAGGAAAATTGTAGGTTTTAATTGCACTTTCTTACATGATTTAATCTCAGTCCTTTGGGGTGTGGGTTGGATTTGAGTGTGTAAGTAAAATTGTCATATTATTCACCACCTATTTATTATGCATGGAGAATGAAGAGAATGAAGTTGACATTTTGGATCGCCTTATCCTCTTCCCTTCCCGCTTTTATAAAATTTGCCTTGTTTTGGGTTGCTTCATTTTGGAGACTTTATTCTTGGGCGAATTCCTTGTTGTTTTGGGAGCTCTTGCTTTGAAGAAGTTTTTTTGGGAAAGATTGTTGCATGCTTGTGCTTGGCTATCTTGGATTGCTTGCATTGAGACACAACTTGTTGTTTTGGAACTTGGAACAACTCCATCATGAGAGGTAAGAGCTTGAATCTTGAAATGCTCTTCTTTTATGAATGTAAGTGTTAATGTATGAATGTTTTGGCATGTTTATGGGCTGTTGGGTAGATGGTCTAGGAATGGTGTAGGAGAAGACTATGGGGTTATATTTTGTGGGAGGCAAGATTGTGTTTTAGGGAGGTATAAGGGTGGAGGGAGTTGGGATTTGGGTTCCACCTTACAAAGAAACAACTTGCATTTCTTTACTCGTTATGGGGTGCCATAAGAGGTTGGGGAGGCATAAGGAAATGTGAGGAATAAGGGGTACTTGGGGGAGGCATAAGGGCATGTCAGGGATTTGAAATGATATATATATATATATATATATATATATATATATATATATAGATACATATGTTGGTGGTTTGTTCTCGTGTGGTGATACATATTTCCCCTTTGGGAGGCATAAGCAACATCCCACATAATTTCTTACTCCTTTGGCTTACTTGATGAAGCCTCAGTAATGTTTGTCATGTTTTAATATAGTTGAAAACTACATTCTATTTTGGATTGTGTTTTATTGTGATTATGTTGCTTGAGTGTTTGTGGAATCCTATTGTTTCCATGAGTTGGATCACATCTTTTATTGCTTTGTGGTTGGGGCTCAGGGGCTAATGAAGAAGGATGGCTTCTCCTCTTCATTGGATACCTTGGTTAGGTGGAGAGCGTTTCCTTTCCCCTACTTTTGTTGTGATCAAATTGGAAGAATGAGAAATATGCATGTTGTTGTTCTAGTCTTTGAGATAAAAATAGTTTGAAAATCCCTTGTGAAATGAAATCTTATTATAGACACCTAAAATTGGTTATCCAATTTAGTGTCCCTCGTGTGCGTTTTCCCTCCTCGGATAACTTGGGAATATTTATATCACCACTATCCTCTTGCGGTATTATTCAATTTGTGATTTAAACACCTATCCTAAGTTTAATTCACCCCATTATGTTTTACCCCTAAGTAATTAAATATTAACTATTTAATTACACCTTTTTACATATATCCTAACCACTTATCTACCCCATATCAATTTCTAACCTCCCATATCTATTCTATCCATATATCCCCCCTATTTCTCCTCCTCCCAAACCAAGCAGTGGGATATTTCCCATATTTGAGGTGGAGGGATCACTCTCATCTTTCCAGAAATCACTCCTTTTGGCCATTTCGGGAGTCTGTTCCCTGATCGGCACCGACCGGTACTCGGTCGACGCTGATTTTTTGGAATGGTGCCGATTTCATCTCGGTCAGCGCCGATTACAAATAGAATCCCAGAACTCGCCCGGTTGGACAGCTTAGACGGTGAGATAGACAGTGAGTTAGACAGAGAGAACGAGAGAGTTTCGAGCATCAAGTCTGAGCATTATCTATCAAGTGAGAGTGAATCCTGTCCAAATCAATCCCTGAGAGGAGTACCATTACTCTGCTCTTGCCACATCGACATCGCGAGTCTTCATCAATCTCTTAGTGACTCTATTCCTGCATCTAGCGCAGGTGGAGCCTTGTCAGTATCCCTACGACACTTGCAGATCCAGCGGAGATCGACGATCTAGCCTCCACTGTCTGTTTCTCAATCATCCTAAAAATTTTATCTAGTCGACGCCGATCTATATCAGTCAACGCCAACCTAAATCAGTCGACACCGATTTTCCCTAATCGATGCCGATCATCCTGCAGACAGGTAAAAGAACTCAGGTAACACAAATCCAGCATTGTTTTCACAGTTTCCTATTTTCTGTTGCTTTCTATCCGCTGTTTAGATTCAGTTCGTTATTTTTGATCAGAAAATCTAGTCATTTACGTCAATCTTTTATCATGTATGCTTCTTTCCTTAATTGAAAACATGGATCGACATCATCGCCGAGGGAGCTTATCGCCTTCGGACCCACTTTTGGGCAATCCACCCAAATATCTTTTAACGTGGTCTTTTTCTATCAAGTATCTCGTGTCTTGCATGCTTCTTCGATCTACTTTACAGGATCGCTCGTGTGTTCCCGCCTTGTCCCGCATCGGCTTTCTTCTCTCGTCTACATCTTTAGATCTTGTCTATCGTGTATCGATTTTATTTGAGTTTTTGAGGGTTTTTGTGTTTAGTTTGGTACATTAACTTGGATAGGTAACAAGCGCGAAATTCTTGATCTACATTCGCCGGCGCATGATCTGTGGGACCCAACCAAAGTCCCTTATTAGTAATTTCATCTCTTTTCTAGTTTTGAGCTTTGTTCTTTTTCTTCACCGATTTTTATCGACCCGCTTAAGCATTTCTCTTCATCGTTTCGGCCTTGTTTCTTTCATTTCGAATTTGCAAAGTTAAGTCTTTTTTTTTTGCAAATTTCAAATCCAATTTCTATTCCTAAAATTAGTGAATTTTTCATTTGATTTCAAGATTGCATGTTCAATCCATCTCTTTATGCAAAATTGTTATTTCCTTGAAAAAAATTTAGTTCCTTAAAATAGAAATTTTCATTTCACCATTATCCGGATATATCTTTCTGGATTTGTTTGGTGTTTGCTTAACCTTTTCTTGCAGAGCACTTTGCTTGTTCGTGGGATTGTTCGAGGGGAAGAGCTCAACAACGCACTTTTTGAAGTCCACACACCTTGGAGAGCTAAATCTACAGATATTTCTCTTTTACGGTGTTTTCTCCTTTTTAGGATTAAAAAGAGAGAGACTTTGTTTTGTTTGTTTTCTATCACATTCGAACATTTCGATTTTGGTGTTTAAAAAGAATTTAATTTCATTTGGGAAAGAACTTGTTTGACTTGTCTTCATTGAAATCAAACACTTCATTTTTAGTGCTTAAAAAGAACTCTTTCTTTGTCATTTCGCTGTGTGTTTTTCATCTAGTTTTAATTAGGTTGGAAAATTGATCAAAATCGGTAGTGACACTATTTGATTTTTATTTTTCACCCTTGCACACAAATCCAAAATCACTAGGTATAAAGCATTTAAACAAAAATTCCTCCCTTGGCCTCGCCTACTTGGAAGTGACATCTAAGAGGAAGAGCCTACGCGGTACTCAGGCCGCACTATAAATTCACGAAAGTTCTGGTATATATTGGCAAAGCACTCGACTCCCTTATCGCAGCGGTGTGTGAAGTGTGGGGTAGGCCCCTATATCAAGCCACGTACGGTCTTTTACTGAAGTTCCTTCGAGACTCCTCACCAAAACATCCCCAAACCATCCTTAGTTTGGCTATCTGAGTAGTTCCTGTTCTAAAAGGCCTTCCCTAATATTTTCTTTCTTAAAAGCATAAAAACTTAAAAGAGATAATCACCTACGCTACTTGAATTGTCGATTGCATTAGTTAGGTCAATCTTCTTTTTCTATATTTCTGCTTGTTTATGACGGTCATCACTGCTTACAATCTAGAAGAATGGCTCAACTGTCCCCTTATTCCTCCGATATCACCACTAGTGTGGATGTTTCGCACCCGTGTCTTCCTCGGGACCGATGTTAGTTGGTTCCTCATCCCGGTCATATAATCCTTTCTATCGGGATAAATCAACCCCATTACGCCTAGCTTCCCTAGTCCTTCGTAATTATCATCGCCTGACGATATAGAGTATGTTCCTCACGGGATCCTGAATTTCGAGACGCTCCTTGATCACAATCTGGTAGACCTTATGGACTACCTAGTACACAAGTCTATTCAAATATCTCGATCAGGGGACCACCAATCCAGTAAATTTATGATTACCCTCGTGAATCATCCGTGATTTTGTAGAACATTTAGCATCCTTTTTTTCGCTCGAACCATGAAGGAGGGTGGCGCACCGTGCCTCCTTTTTCTCTTCCACCGACCATGTCGACTAGTTCTCAAATAGTATTTCCTATTCCTAACGCCACGCTTACCTCGGCTATTCCACAACCTACTTTTGAGAGGTCTTTCGCCTTAGCTATAATGGGTACATCGCACACCCACAAATTGTCGTTAATTCATCTATGCCGTCTATCAGTGTCCCAAGGTCGCACTCTTTATGGGTCAGCCCCCTTCGATGAGTCATTTGGTTCTCGCTTCTTGTCCTCCAGTTGGTTTTTCTTCCAATATTCCAGCAAAAGTGACCTTCGCCCATCCTCTAGCGTCGGCACCCTTAATAACTAATCCGGCAAAGAAAGGCTCTTTCTGACCTTGTTTCCCCACCATGTCCAATCAAATCAATACCCATCTTCCTTGATCCATTCTGATTCAGTCAAATAGTGTAGGAGTCCACCAATCATAGGCTTCGTCCATCATCCAACCTTCTTTTTCTCAACCACTTGGCATCTCACAGCCTGTCTATACATAGGCTTCTTTACAACAAATACCACACCAGGCGTCACCCAGAATGCCTGGTTACTCCTCTTATCATCCTGTCAATCAACAAATGAGCCCCCATTGACACCTCAACAACATCCACCATTTGCTTCTTATATAGGACATGCCACCATGCCTCCTCCTCAATTTGACGTGGTCCAAATTCTTTTCAAGAAAATCGCAGACTTGAAGCCTCCACCAAAGGATCTTGCCCTTCATACTCTTTTGAAGAAGTGTGTAATGAACCCATTCACCCATCAGCTTGCTTTTAAGCCTTATCCTCCCCAATGGGAACTTCTTAAATTTTCAAAATTTCACAATGGGAGGACGCTCAACAAAGATTTGCGAGCATTCAAACATGCTTGCTAACTTATAGTCCACAATCGAAGCTTATGCTCCATACTTTCCCTATGTCTCTAAGTGGGTCCCGCTTTAGACCGGTACAATAACATTCCTCAAAATTCCTTGTTTTCTTTCTCTCAATTGGCTCGGATGTTTGTTGAAAACTTTTCAATAAATATTGCACATAAGATCTCGATTACAGATCTTTATAACATTCGCCGATTCGATGATGAGTCTATGCAGACTTTGTTGCTCATCGAGAGGAATAATAAACCAATTGTCTTTCTCCTTCCTCAATCTCAACATATCGAGTTGTTTACTCGATCTTGTGCTAATCATATTTCTTCCACTTTAAGGATCCATACCTTTCACACATTTGAAGAAGCCTTTACAATGGCATGCAAACTTGAATCCCGTGCCATGAACAACGAAAGTTATAACTTCATTCTAAATCTAAACCAGACTTTTCTTGGTTTACCAAATCAAACCCTTCCACTTCTAAAGACAAGAATCGGGGATCCACCAACGCTATTGTATTAAAAGCACCACGAGTCGATAACACTTCTAATCAAACACCATGGAGAGTCTCCTCATGTTCTCGAAAAGTATCCTCGCCAACTTGATCTTTCATTTTGTTGGGGGAATCATATGCTTCGATCCTAAAAACAATGTTGGAAGTTCACATGATCGAACTTCCCCCATTAGGAATATTGATGAAAGCCAAGAACATCCATTCTCGGTATAGGGAAAATGACTTCTGTCATTACCATAGAACCAAAGGTCATGACATTGAATGATGTCGACCTTCAAAAATCTTGTCCATAAATTCATTGATAAAAGCGAGCTCATTTTGGATAACCCAAATGCTCCTGCAAATCAATCGCTTGAGGTTTTTAAAAACCTTTTCCCAATCATTCCCGAACCATGATGCTTCGTAGTCTCAAAACCAAACACTCATACTATCAATTTCATCTCTCTTGAAGAATCTTCTTCAACCTAAGCCACACTGTGAACACATCGATGAATCGTAACCTCCTTCCGCTTCACTAATCATTCGGGATTCCACCATCTTCAAATAGCCCATCTTTGAATACTCCAACATTGTTAGATAAGGATTCATCTCTCGCCGCTTCTTTTTCCGATCTTCCATCCATACCCAAGACAAGATCATCTTCATCTGTCTCATCGTCGATATTCTTTCAATGCTCGAGGCAATTACATCCCTTCGAGTTTCCAACACGGATACATATACTGCTTTCTCCCATTTTTGATGTGACTATGCCATTGGTAAACATACCTATAGTTGTACTAACTTTGATGGAAGTGTCTTCGATTTTGACTCTTCCCATTTCCTTTGCTACGTAGTCTCACCCACAATTTCGCACTGAAGTAGCTCCTCGCAAGGAACTACTTCTTCATCACCCACTTCTTCCATCGTTGATACTACTTTACCTATTAAAGGAAAATCTAAAGAAGTAACACCAACATCTACACTCTTAGTTCCCGAACTTAGATCGAGACAACTAAAGTCTAATGCTTTGCATCATCAGTACCTCCTCATCTACTAACCCGAAAATGTTACAATCACCTTATGCGGTTGAAGTTGTAACCATCCTTGAAAAAGGAAAGCCCATATTTTGAACCATCAAGACTCTTGGTGCTTTCCCCCAAAAATCTCTCTCTGCGCCTCATAAAATATTGGATTTGTCCGCTAAGAAGGTGTCTTCTTCTGCAAACTTATCACAACCATCATCTTCTTCTATAACACATTCTTCACCAAAGACCTTGAAAAGTGGACTTACCTATTAGAAAGACATCACCTCTTTTATCGAATCATCATCATCGTTATCGAAAACCAGGGAACCCTCTCGTTCCTCCGATCAGACCTACTTTGAGAGCTCCTCCCTCATCTAAATCGACATTATCTAAATCATCATCTGTTTCGACCAAGCAGCCTCCCTTATCTCTGAAGACCACAACACTTGTCACATCTCCATCATCTTCAAAATCTATCTTAGGAGCTCCTCCTCCATCAAAATCAATCATGTCTCACTTACTTCCATCTCAAGTGCCCAAGGCTGCTCCTCCCGATGTCCAAAAAAGTAAGATGATCCCTAAAGAGACTGTCAAACCTAACATGCAGGTTCTTTTACCTCGGCAGTCTGTTAAAGTAAAAGAGGTGCCTTCATCATCTCTGTCCTCATCTTTGTCTACTGGATTCTATACTGAAATCCTCCGCCAACTTATCCAATCTTCATCCATATCTCTTCCTCCGATTAAACCCTATAACCCTAAAGGAGTAAAACCTTCCTGGTTTAACTCTGATTTGATTTGTGCTTACCACCGTACTCCGGGTCATGACACCAAGGGATGTAAAGCTCTTCAATCTGTCGTCAACAGTCTTTTGGAAGAAAGTGATCTTTTGCTGGAAGAGGAGGAGGAACAAGTATCTCCTGTCATCTTAGCTCCATCTGAGCCCCAACAATCTACTCAGACCTCTACTTCTAGTGATTCCACTCCAGATGGTCTTCCACCTTCTCAAATTGACACAATTCATATCGCCACTAGAACCCAACAGTATGATAATCCATCATCATCTACAACATCTCGACCATGGGTTGTCATTTCTGTAGCCCCCGAAGGAGTTCTTCCTTCCTCATTAGCCCCGAGACCTTGGGTCTCTATTCGTGCTGCACCTCGGGCTCAAATTCCCGTGTCAGTTGAGGAGAGTGTTATGAAACAAAAAAGTATCCCTGTAAAAATGTCTCTTTTTGACCTCATTCAATCCTCTCTGCAACATCACCAAGCTCGATTGATAATCGCATCGCATTACGGTGAATTCAGATGAGCCCCAACCCTTCGAGATGGTTGTTGGATTGAATAGACCATCAACCACCATTTCTTTTGAAGATTCAGAAATTCCTTCCCTTTCTTCCAAGGATTTGGAGGCTCCCCTCTTTATCATAGTCCAAATCAACAACACTACATTAAAACGCATTATGATTGACAGTTGTGCTACACTCAACATCATCTACTCATACACATTCGAGCCACTTAAGTTACCAAAGAATGTAGTGTCACCCCGCCTTTCACTCTTCGATCATTTAACGATCGCCTAGCGATTACTTTAGGAACTGTGGTCCTACCCATTCGAGTAGGTAAGAAGCTGCTTTACAAACTCTTTTACATTGTTGAATGGAAATTGCAATACAATATGATCCTCAGACGCTCCTGGATTCATGCAATGCATTGCGTCCCATCAACCCTCCATCGATGCTTAAAATATCAATATGAGGGAAAAATCTATACTCATCCAGGAGATCCTTTTCCTTCTGCACAATGCGACATGACCACAGGGTCTGCCCCTCTAAAGTAGAATACTTGTTCTCTTGATGAGGCCTCATCCTCTTCCATACCTGTAACTAAACTACCAGATTTACAAAATCTGGAAGAGACATGCAGCATTTCTCGCCAGAGAACTTCCTCTACTTTCTTTTGACTCCCATCTAAAACCTAACGAGTATGGTAGACCAGACAAACAACCTAAATATCAGCCAGGTATCGGTAGCATCATCACCATTGGTCTGCCCAATCAACTGACTAATTTCATTTATGGTGGTCTTGATACACCTCATTATCACCCGGATTCTCCTCCTAGGGCCAAGCCCTATTCAACAGGGTTTGATTGTCTCTGTAATCCCACGTTTGCAAAAACATATTTATATCGATGCGCATGGAAGGGCTTTGGCTTGGGAAAATATGAACAAGGTGTGCATGACCTTACGTCTATTCCAACTCTTAAACCACATCAAAAATTTGGTTTAGGATTTAAACCCCTCTCAAAGGCCACCATCACCATTCTCGATGAGCCTCTTTCCATTGAGGAACCATCTTCTCTTGCTATGTTAGAAGCATCACTTGATGTGGATGATGCTATTTCCATCACGTCTAACTTTTTTTTAAGTCAATACCATTTCCTTAGGACCACCGACCTATAAGAATAATGACAAGTCCACTTCCATACCGTTAATTTTCCCTAAAATAGTTGGAGACGACTCTCCTACTATCAACACTATCCACTGTGTGGATGATGATTCTGTCCTCACCTATCTGGGGGCAGAGGATTCCTATCTTCCTAAAACCATTCCTTCTGACACGTCTACACTTCTCAACGAAGCCACTGTCGACCTTAATATAGGGACTTCTAAAGACCCTCGCATCATTAAGGTCGGTCAATCCCTTAATCCATAGGAGTTAGGAGACTTTACCACTTTTCTTTCCAACCATCGTCAAGCCTTTACTTGGTCATATGAGGATATGCCAGGACTCGATCCTCGATATCGTGGTCCACAATATCGTTACTCTTCCAGACATCAAACCGGTTAAACAAAAATTGTGTAAAATGCACCCTAGAGTAGCCCTTCTTATTAAAGAAAAGTTGTAGCGCTTTGCTCGCTAACTTCATCCAACCCATCGATTATCCACAATGGGTTTCAAACGTAGTACCAATAACCAAAGCTATTGGGAAAATTTGAATTTGTACCGACTTTCGAGATCTTAATCTTGCTTGTCCAAAAGATGATTTTCCTCTACCTAATATCGACCAACTCGTGGATTTAATAAGCGGGTCACGAGATGCTTTCTCTTATGGATGGTTTCTCTGGATATAATCAAATTCTCATCGCACTAGAGGACCAACATAAGACTTCCTTCATAACTCCTTGGGGGACTTTTTGTTATCGTGTCATGCCTTTCGGTCTTAAGAACGCAGGAGCAACCTATCAGCGAGCAATGACCTACATCTTCCATGATCTCTTACACAAAACTGTGGAAGATTACGTCGATGATCTCCTCGGTAAATCTAAATTCCGTCAGGATCATATTTTCATTCTTGCACCTCTCTTTGAGAGGATTATTCACTTTTGTCTTCATCTAAATCCATCTAAGTGTGTGTTTGGCATTCTCACTAGTAAACTCTTAGGCTTTATCATTTCTATTAGGGGTATTGAAGTAGACCCCACAAAAATAAAAGCTATCCTTGAGATGCCTCCCCCTTCTAACTTAAAGCAACTCCGCAGTCTTCAAGGACACCTTCAATCAGTGCATCATTTTATCTCACAACTGTCAGACCGTTGTCAACCTTTTCATCATCTCCTCCGTAAGAATGTTCATTTTGAATGGGATGAGCGTTGCCAAAAAGCCTTTGATGATCTCAAAGCTTATCTTCTTTCTCCACCTGTGCTTACACCTCCACGTGAGGGGAGCCATTCTATCTTTATATCTCTGTGACTGACCATGCTCTAGGAGCCATGATCTCGCATCGGGACGCTTGCGGTAAAGAACAAGCCATCTATTACATCAGTCGCACTCTCCATGAGTATGAAACACGTTATTCCGAAGCTGAAAAGTTGTGTTGTGCTCTCTTCTTTGCAACTTCTAAGATTCATCACTACCTTCTCAATCACAAAACTTACATTTTCACAAGTGTCAATCCACTCAAGACAATGCATGTGAAGCCTCATCATAATGATCGTATCACTCCTTGGCTCATGCTTATGACAGAATTTGATCTCGAGTTTATCCTGCAAAAATCTATCAAGGGTCAGGTCATTGCAGATCAATTAGCTAATGCTCCTCTTCCAGACACTCAAGTCCCCCTTGCTCAATTCCCGATGAATATATCCAACAAATTGATTTTGGTCTATCTCCATTTAAAGTAAAACTCTTCTTTGATGGATCCAAATGCCAACAAGGAGGAGTGCGCAGGTTTCGTGATGATTCCTCCTTGGGGTGCACCTATCCGCCGCACACAAACTAAACTTTGAGTACACCAATAATATGGCTGAATATGAAGCTCGTGTTTTGGGTCTTCAAAACACAATTAATCTTGGCACTCGCCCTATCGACATCTTTGGTGACTCTGAACTCATTGTTAATAAAGTCACGGGTGTCTATCAATGCAAGAATGATATCCTTCAAAAATATCATGATATCGTTCTCTTTCAAATCCAATATTTCAATAAATTCACTATCCAAGCTATTCCTCACACAAAGAAATCGATTCGCAGATATAATGGCTTCGTTAGCCTTGTTTATTCTACCTTTACCAAGGACTCATGACTTTATGTGGCTATGCAACGATTAGATCAACCATCTCATCTTACGCAACTAACTTCAATCAATGCCGTCGCAACCAATACTCAAGATGAGTGGTATCAATAGATCATTGATTATCTATCTCATTCAGTGCTTCCTCCAGATCTAACTTCCAATGGTAGAAGATATTTTATCCTACGCGCTAATCGCTATACTATTCTAGGTGGAATCCTCTACAAACATGGTTTTGATGGTATTTTGCTTTGGTGCCTCAAAACCCCTGAATCATCTAAAGCCATCCAAGAGGTCCATGATAGTATTTTTGGTGGAAATTTTAGTGGCTTGGCCATAGCTAAACGCATCTTACGTTTAGGCTATTATTGGCCTTCTCTTAATCGAGATTGTTGTGAATACACTAAGAAATGTGTCAAGTGTCAACAACATTCCAATCTCACACATATCCCTAGTCGACTTTACAACCTGCGAGAAGATTTGTGGCCTTTTTCGCAATGGGGTCTTGATCTCATTAGTCTTATCAATTTCCATTCTTCACAAAGATCACCATTCTATCATTACGCCACTACATACTTTACTAAGTGGGTGGAAGCTATTCCTCTTTCTTCAACAAAAGCTAAACCGATTGTTGATTTTTTCTATCAACACATCATTTGTCGCTTTGGTGTTCCACACAAAATCATCACAAAAATGGTAAATCTTTCAAGAACGTCGATTTGCAGAACCTCTGCGACACTTTCAATATCAAACTCATCTTTTCTTCTCCATACTATCCCCAAGCTAACGGTCAGGCCGAAGCTTCCAATAAAACTTTGTGTAACATCCTCGCAAAGGTAACTAGTCGAGCTGGTAAGGATTGGCATTTACATATCCCTTTTGCTCTCTGGGCTTATCGGACTAGCATTCATACTCCTACTGGTGCTACTCCCTTCTCTCTCGTCTATGGGTTTGAGGTTGTTCTTCCTTTGGAAGTCCAGATCCCATCTCTTCATGTTTCTCTCAGAGAATTTGTCTCTGATTAGGACTATCGTCAAATTCGTCTGAAGACAACTTTGAATTATTAGATGAGCGGTGTCTCAATGCTCTTGAACATCATCAAGTCTATCTTGAGCATGTCAAACGTGCTTATAACAAGCACTTACAACACCGTGACTTCAAAGTTGGTGATCTTGTTCTTAAAGAAAACCAAAATGTCACTACACTAGAAAGGAGTCAGCGTGGTAAGTTTGCTCCTAACTGGATGGGTCTGTACATCGTCACTCATAAATATGGGTCTGGGGCTTATCGTCTATCTTCCATGGATGGTGTACCTGAAATGGAACCTCTTAATGCCTTGCATCTAAGGCCCTTCTACTGTTAAAATCTATCTTACACAAATTTAGTCGCAAGACAAGATCTTTCATCCATCTAACAACTAGTCATATACTTTCATGGTGATTCGAAACTATGTGGTTCTCCACGTATTGTCTTTTTTACCTTAAATATGAGTATCACGGCTCTACTCATAGCATTTTTCTTATGGATATGTTCCTCCTCATGGTAGGAACACCTTAATCACTTCTTCATCTGTCCCAAGTGTTTATCTTAATCGGATCTACTCGGGGCATGAGTATGTGCTCTTTATACGTTTTCTTCCCCTCTATCTGATCTATCTAGGTCTAAACTCAACTTCTTTCAAAAAGCTCCAAAAAAAAGGAAAAAAAAAGAGATGCTATCCAAAATTCCTAAAAGATAGACTGATCCCTTGAAGGACAGTTATCCATGCATTATCAAATGAATCAAAAGATATAGACCATGCCCTCGAAGGATGGCTATCATTAAATTCAAAATCTGATCGCTCTCTTGAAGGACTTTGTTTCTCAAAGGAATTCCCAAGGCTTCTCGCATTGATCAGCCTTTCGGCCAGTTTGTACACTTTTTAGCATCACTGAAAGACTTCCCGTATCGATCAATCTTTCCATATCTAGCAAACTTCCCGCATCGATCAGTTTGCTTTTCTGCCAAAACAAAAAATCATGAAGCTGAGATATAAGACCTTTTTTCGATCATATGGAGAATCCTATTTTCCTAGTATGAACATGTATTATGTCCTTTATAAATTTCGACAAGATACATACTTACCACTCCTTAAATTTCCTTCTAGGTCCTGGTTTGCGACTAGCTAGTGTTAGGTTTATTCTAACCGCGTATGTGGCCTTGTATGCATGGTCTTTTGATTTCCTATCACAGTCTCTATTTATGGTCGGTTACGGGCCTAACTTATCATTCTTTTTCTTATTTGGGTGTATTTCCGTATTTCTCCTCAAGGTCATTTAATTGTGTCCTTTGCTCTAACAGAGCGCATTTCCCATTATTATTTATTTTCCATCCAATTAAATTGAAATTTAACATGTTAATTTAGTCAACATTTATCATCTATCTATATACCGATTTTTATCAAAATTAAATTAAACATATCAAATCTATCAATCACATCTATCCATCTATCCATCAAATCATCTAAAAACATGACCATCCAAGTAACATTACATCTATCTATATCTAGTTTTCATCAAAAATAAAGTCCACATATTAATCGCATCAAATCACGTCACATCTATGTCTATGTCCATCACATTTATTCATCATCTATCGGTCTATGTCTATATCCATCATAATTACGCTACATCTATCCATGTATATCCAAATTAAAAGCATGAGAACAATCATATGACAAAGAAAATGATGAATCTATATATATACATGAGTATCTGTACAACAAAAATGGGTGGCTTTTAATCAAGCCATCTATATCATACATCAAAAAATGCATTCCAATCGAGGCTACATCAATACATCGATACAAAAATATATCGGTCTATATCGTGAAACGATAGGTGGAAGACACTATCTCCTCCACCCTCCTCTGGACAAAGCATCTCTCCCGGCCGCCACCTATCGATCTAGATGCACCGATGCTTGAGGCCTCCTCCCTCTCGATGCCCTACTCGTTGTGGCTGCGCTGATTTTCTCTCCCAATGCTCCCTCCCTCTCGATGCCCTACTCGTTGGGCTGCCACCGATTTCCTCCTCGCCCGTAACGAGGCACATCAGGGGCATGCTGTGCTAGGGCGTCCTCATAGTATCTCACCTCAGCGAGGAGAGACTGATATGTACTGGGCTCATGGTACCAGTGCTCATAGTGTCATCGCTAGTGCTACTAGTGCTCGCTGGTGGTAGCCCTCCTATGGTCATGCCCTATGTCCCAGACTCTGACATGGTACCTGTATCACCATATTTGGCCTTGAGGGCCTCCCTATGTCGATGGTAGCAATCCTCTCGCTGGATCATTTGTATCTCACTCCGGCGAGCAAAGTGTCTCTCTCTAATATCAGGCATCCCTCTCCTGCTCACAAAGCTCGATATCCTCGAGAGTTTTGGTGTGTCTCGCATCGTGGTGGCATGCTCTCCCTCCGGTCTCTTCAACACTTTGTGCCATATCCTCCTCATTGGCATCTATAGATGCTAGCAGGTGTCGTGGTAGCTCTGTCGAATACCATGCCGCATAGCCGTCATCCACTCCGGCATCATCATCACTGTTCTGTGGAGGTGGGGCCTCCCTCAATGGATCTGCTGGGATCAAAATCGGTAGATCAGTCTCTCTGTTGTCTTGCCTATAAGGCCTATAGATATCGACTCTATCTCGCACTAGGCCGAACTGTCTCAATACCTGTATAAATGGGACACACTCCCACATATCAAAGCCAGGGCCCTAACCACCTGCTCCTCTCAATCCCACCGGATGAGCATCCTAATGGCCCATGTCGGAAATACCCGATACGGTCTCCAAATGACCTGCTCTGGTGTCAACATCCTGAAGCACTCAGCATACCAATCTGTGGATCTCCTATATCTCCGGGGCCATATCGGCTCGCCATCGCCGAAATCTGTAATCAATCACCCCACTGCTGCTAGCATCAAGGAAGCCTAGATGGCTCGATCACTGCTATGTGCTCATATGCCCAGCAATGTAGCACAAAACTGACATCAATGCCTGTCCTCTTGCCAGTAGTATACATCCATAACTCATAATATATTTGAGCTATCAAGGCATCAACAAATGTGAACACCTGTCTGAACTGCAGGATGTCATAAACGTAATCTAGTAATAACAAGGGTAATCTCCCACCTCCTGAATCTGGTAGAGCAAAGTAGGACATCGCCATCTGAATCAACACTATCATGCGCTCCCGGTATCATCCTTTCTATACTTTGTGAGACTATCCTCACTACCCCGGACACTATCTCTAAATCATCCGCACTGTCTCCATACAATCAACCTAGGGCCCTCTGCTATCTGCGCCATGGTGTAATCTCTATCGGGTCCTCGGTGATCGGAAGCCTCAGGATCCTGTATATGTCCTCGTGGGTGATGGTCATCTCACCCGTCCTGAACCAAAAGGTGCACGTCTGGCTATCCCATCATCGTACTAGTGCTCGTAGCAACTCTACATCTCACGACACCCGCCTCGTAGTACCGAAAGCCCCGAGCCCGGCTAACTCTAAGTGGCACCAATCTAGGTGACATCGGGGAGAATGGTCTCCAGTAGCTCGGGAATCACATCCCTCATGTGTAATACCTCTCGTGCCTGCACCCACAACATCAAGAGTAATTTTAGCTTCACGTTTTATCATTTCTATCAAAATCGGTGTCGATCATACACAGTCGATGTCGATTGAATTCAATCGGCACCGCTTTCATTAAATTAGCGTCGATTATCTCAATCGATGCCGATTTGAGTAAAGCATGTCAAAAACACTCTGGCCTCCCACCAAAATAACAAAAATAATAATAAAAAATAATAATGATGAGTTCAGGAAGAACCACTTACCCCAGGTCGTGTCCTCCTCCGCTTCTGACCGCTTCCAGAGGCTTCCATGGTGCTCAAATCCAATTTTTGACTCTCTCTGAATCAATCGTCACGGTCTAAATAAATCGTTCACATTTTCCGTTCGCATATTTATATGCACTCGGCGTGGTCGGTGCCGTTTGTTTTGGTCAACGCCGATTATTGTGGTCGGCACGTTTAATCTGAATCGATGCCGATTTAGTCCTATTGTTGCCGTTTGGTTTCACTTTTGCTTCTTCACCTACCTTTCTTTTTTTTTCTTCTTGCCATAGTCTTTGATGCTTAGCTTATTTATCTGGTGATTATTGTGCCCTGAGTGTTGCCTTTTGGCACATACTTTCGATATTATCATCCATTTCGAGTTTGTTCCCTTTGCATGGGGCACTCACATTTTTTGGCAGCTTAGAGTTAATGGGTCTGTAGGCACTAACGTCGCTTTGCAGACCGTCTGGTTGTCCCTACCAATGTGTCTCTCTTTAGGTGCTGACTATTTTGCAGCCCTCCTTACACTCATGGGTCTGTAGGTACTAACATCGTCTCATGAGGAGACCGTCTAGTCTTCCCTACCAATGTGAGTTCCTTAGGTTGCTGCCTCTTTATTTATTTTTGTGCGTCATTAATGATCAGATCTACTCCAGACATCTAGCTGGGGCATCCTATGTTTTCATCTACCTTTTTCAAACTTGGGATCGTTTGTTCTATCACCCATCCCATCCCTAGTTTGAGGGGGATCACATCATCACTTTTTCTTCCTTTCTTCCACCTCCTTGTTTTTGTCTCGCAACCTTGCTTATTGCAAGTTACTTAACAAAAAGGGGCAAAATGTAGACACCTAAAATTGGTTATCCAATTTAGTGTCCCTCGTGCGCGTTTTCTCTCTTGGGTAACCTGGGGCATGTTTATATCACCACTGTCCCCTTGGAGTATTATTCAATTTGTGATTTAAACACCTATCCTAAGTTTAATTCACCCTATTATGTTTACCCATGAGTAATTAAATATTAACTATTTAACTACGCCTTTTTCACGTATCCCAACCACTTATCTACCCCATATCAATTTCTAAACCCCCCCATATCTATTCTATCCATATATCCCCCCTATTTCTCCTCCTCCCAAACCAAGCAGCGGGATATTTCCTGTATTTGAGGTGGAGGGATCACTCTCATCTTTCCAGAAATCACTCCTTTTGGCCATTTCGGGAGTCTGTTCCCCGATCGGTGCCGACCGGTACTCGGTCAACACCAATTTTTCAGAACGGCACTGATTTCATCTCGGTCGGCAATGATTACAAATAGAAGCCTAGAACTTAGTCCTGGTTGGACAGTTAGACGGTGAGATAGACAGTGAGTTAGACAGAGAGAACAAGAGAGTTTTGAGCATCAAGTTTGAGCATTATCTATCAAGTGAGAGTGAATCTTGTCCAAAGCAATGCTTGAGAGGAGTACTATTACTCTGCTCCGCCACATCGACATCGCGAGTCTTCATCAATCTCTTGGTGACTCTGCTCTCGCATCAGCGTAGGTGGATCCTCGTCGATATCCCTATGACACTTGCAGATCCGGAGATCGACGATCTAGCCTCCACCTGTTTGTTTTCTCAATTGTCTCGCAAATTTTCTCTAGTCGACGCCGATTTGTATCGTCGGCCGACGCTAACCTCGACTGGGCCGACGCCGATTTTCCTAATCGTCGCCGATTATCCTGCAGATAGGTAAAAGGACTCAGGTAACATAAATCCAGCATTATTTTCACAGTTTCTTCGCTTTTCTCGTTGCTTTCTATCCACTGTTTAGATTCATTTTTATTTTTGATCAGAAAATCTAGTCATTTACGTACATCTTTTATCATGTATGCTTCTTTCCTTAATTAAAAATGTGGACTGACATCCACCGAGGGAGCTTATCACTTCGGACCCGCTTTTCGGGTAGTCCACCCAAATATCTTTTAATGTTGTCTTTTTCTGTCAAGTATCTGTGTCTCGCAGGCTTCCTGGATCTACTTTGCAGGATCACTGTGTGTGCGACCATCTTGTCTACATCATCTTTCTCTCTGTCTACATCTTCGGATCTTGTCCATCAAGTATCGATTTTTTTATTTTTTCGGGGTATTCATTATAATGGAAAGACACTTTGTATTGGTAATGAAATTGGAAATTTTAAATGTAAAATAATTATACTGTATTCTATTTTGGAAAGAATGACACGTGTTTTGTATATTGTATTTTAAAATCAAATGGAAAGGAGGTTGTAAAGTTTCATTTGAATTAATGGAAGTTTTTTTCTTGTTCATATGATATTCTTCCATTGGAAATTTGTATTTAACATGTTCTATGAAATCCCCTTTGGAAAAAGGAAAAGTGAAACACATGAGAAGAAAATGTAATATTCTACCCCTCTTTTTTAATAAATATATGATTTTGGAAGGAATAAAAGAAGGATGTTACAAAGTTGTCATTTGGAATCAATAAATGATGTATCACATTTCTCAAATTACACAATGACATTGAATCTTCGATCTTTAAATGTAATTGAAATCTCTTTTTGAAAGAAAGAAATGCGTATAAAGGAAATGTAATACTCTGTCCTTTGAAATATGTAAAAATTGGAAATCAGAGATGTATTATAGTTTTTGAATAAGTTGAATTAAATCAAATGAATGCATTAGATTAGGTTTGGAACACATTATAATACTTGGAAGAAGAAAATGGCAAATAGACCTTTTTAAAATTTGAACTTTGTCTGTTTTTTCAATTGACAATTATTTAATCCCAAATGCTTAGACCGAATCTACAACAAAGGAATAACAAATGAAACATTAATTTGGGCATAATAATATCTAACCAAATTCATCTAGACTTTAACACTTAAGGAAATTCTTATAAAACTTAGCAAAATTGGGCTCAAACCGTTTGCAATCGTGTTGTTGTCCAGAAATGTAAATGTTCAAATTGTAAATCAATCGACAAAAATTGAATCTTGAAATCTCTCTTAAATACACCTAAGAAAAATTTTCCATGTCTATTTGACATGTTGAGAGAGGGACAAGAACAAATTGAACAAATTTAACAAGTTAAAATTTACCAGTTTGCATTGTAAAATCCTGCAGGTTTTTCTTGAAATTGACCCCTTAAACTTATCAAAATATGAAATTAATGATCCTTGAGTAAAGAGGACGTCGATATATTTCCATAAAGTCCTCATTTTCCCAAAATCAAGCTCTCTATCAAAATTTATGGCCTTCTGAAATTTTTTTCCTTTCGTAAAAAAATTGGTAAAAATTTCCTTGGCGGGCCCGTGGGTCCGAATTTTCCCTTAGCTCTTAGGGAATTTTTTTAGAATTTTTTTAATTTTCCCAATGCCCCATTTTCCACAACCAATTGAAATCTTCCACGTGGCACCACGAGGCACGGTGGAGGGGTGGATCCTCTTTTAAATTTAGCGCTCCCACAAAAAAAATTTGGGCAAATTTTTCCAAATTTTTCCCGCGCTACTGCCCGCATAGCTTAAACCTTAGAGCTGCCACATGGCATCACAAAGTGTCGAGGAAGTGCAAGTGAGTTTACTCCTATTAGCCCTTCGGGGTGTTAAACTAATTTTCTCCCCACCGCCCCACCTTCCCCTGAAAGCTTAGGAGATGCCACGTGTCCCTTACGGACTTGCGGGGAGCGTGGGCGCAAATTTGGCTTTCACCCCATGGGAAGATTTTTCAAAATGTCTCTCACCACCCCACACCGATCTTAGGAGGTGCCACATTCCATAAACATTAGGGAGAAGTATTTTCATTGTCCATAGCCACTTTACATGGAGGTTGTCGAGAAGGACCTACAACCAAACATGATAGATCCCTTCCATTGAGGGAAAGATCCCTCGTGAGGCTAAGGAGCAGTGGAGGAGTGCAATCCCATGCAAAGATAGTTAGAGCAAGATACCACGGATCGAGGGGGTCAATACCTCTTCCTCATGGTGAGACAAGTTCATCATAGTCATCTTTAGACCACATCAAAGAGAACAGTGAGTCCCATAACCTTATAGACCTCCACATATATTTGATGGAGAGAGGTCGAGCATGGGGCCTCCTAGGGGTCCCATTAGGACACAGGGTGAGTTCCCACAGAGAGCTCACTCAAAGGCAAGAGCTCGCCAAGAGATACAACTCACATTATAGTCGATGATCGGGATCCACAAGCATGAGGCCTTATTGGTGACTCTTTTAAGCCGGATGCTACACATCTAGGGAGAGGATCGGGAGTTTGTTTTGGTTGTGGTGTTATGGAAATTTTTGGAGAGATGGCCCACGTAACCCTAATAACAAGGGTAATGAGAAAGATACCCAGAGCTCACTGTTGAGTGATATGGGGCACATTCATAGATGTATGTAGTGGTCAGAGATAACTTCCGGTGCAGAGCACCGAGTACGCTTATTGATATGTAGTAACATTGGTGGTATTCCTACCTCCATTTTGTTTGATTCTGGTTCTTTTGATTATTTTATTGCACCATATTTAGTAGAGCAATGTAAGCTGGTGGCAGTTAGGAAAGGTCATAGTTGGGATGTTGAGATGGCTTTTGGAGCCAAGATCTCTATAGACTCCTTAGTTAAGGAGTGTGTGGTGGATTTGGGACCTTTCACCACTACCTCGGATCTCCGTATCCTTCCTTTGGGCTCTTATGGAGTCATCTTGGGTATGGATTGGTTGTCTACACATAGGGCTAGGATGGATTGTTACCACAAGATCATATCTTTTGTAGATGATTTGGGAGTTGAGTTAGTGATTTTAGGGGTTAGGAGACCTGTTTCTATTTGCACCATCTCTACTATGTAGCTTAAGTGGTGTGTGTGTGTGTGGGGTAGTGATGTATGCTCTATTACCAGTGATGAAAAATTAGAGGATGGATCTAGTGGACCATCGCTAGATGATCACCCCATTTTGAGAGAGTTTGCAGATGTCTTTCTAGGGGAGCTACTGGGGTTACCACCCCACGTGAGATTTATTTTCACATAGATCTGGTTCCTGGAGTAGAGCGTATCTCACAAGCACCTTATCAAATGACCACCCTAGATATTTGTGAGCTCAAGTTGAAGTTTGAGGGCCTTTTGGAGAAAGTCCTTATCCATCCTAGTGTATCCCCTTGGGGTATTCCTGACAATCTTTGTCAAGAAGAAGGATGGATCCTTGCGGTTGTGTATTGATTACAGCATCCTTAATAAGGTAACGATCAAGAATCGTTATCCCCTTCTGCGCATTGATGATTTGTTTGATCAGATGAAGGGAGCCACAAATTTCTCTAAGATAGACCTTAAGTTAGGTTACCATCAGCTAAGGATTTTGCGAAGGTCAGACATTCATAAGACCACTTTCCGTACAAGATATGGCCACTATGAGTTCACAGTGGTGCCTTTTGGTTTGACTAATTCCCCCGCAGTATTTATGAGTTTGATGAATGGGGTATTTAGGACCTTCTTAGATCATTTCATGCTCATATTCCTTGATGACATTTTGATTTACTCATGTACACGTGAGGATCACGAGGGACCTTCACTAGGTTCTTAAGTGCCTCCAAGAGCATCACTTTTTGGGAACTTGGAGAAGTGTGCATTCTTTTAGTTAGAGGTGCAGTATTTGGGTCATATCATTTTCGGGAAGGTATAACCATTGATCCTTCCAATATTAGAGCTATTATGGATTGGCCATCATTTTATGGTGATTGAGGTACGTAGCTTCATGGGGTTAGCAATTTATTACCGGATATTTGTTCAGACTTCTCTCGATTTCTCACCCCATCACTTTCCTTAAGAGGAAAGGAAGAAGTTTGTTTGGTAGAGACAGTGTGAGAAAGTGCCTTCAAGACACTAAAGGAATGTCTCACTACAACACCTATTCTCACAGTGTCGATCCACAGGGTGAGTTTTTCATTTACACAGATGCTTCTTTAGCAAGGCTTGGAGGTGTGTTGATGTAGGAGGGTAGAGTAGTGGCTTTTGAGTCTCACAAACTCAAATATTATGAGATTAATTATCTTACTCATGATCTTGAGCTTATGGAAGTTGTGAATGCTTTGGTTTGATGGAGGCACTTTTTTCTTGGTCGGAGATTCACACTCAGACAAATCACTTGAGTCTTCGCCACCTCTTCACGCAGCCCAATCTCAATGCTCGTCAGTGGTGTTGGATGGAGTTTCTTTGTGAGTATGATATGGAGATATAACATGTGAAAGGGAAGGAGAATTTGTGGTAGATGCTCTCAAAGAGATAGAGACATATGGCCATGGCCACCTCAATGAGCAGATTTGTGGAGCAAGATTCTTTAGCTTCCTCCTCGACAATTCTACTTTAATTCGAGAAGAGATCAAGTCTCGAGACCCCTAGGGAACTTTGATGGTTTCTCACTAGAGGTAGATGGATTTCTCAGCACAAAGGTCAGATTTATGTTCCCAGAGAGGGAGGCTTGAGGTAGGATATCTTGGCAAAAGGCACATCATGCACCCTATTCATCCCACCCTGGGGTGAAGAAGATGCATGCCACTTTGAGATAGTTGTATCATTAGAGAGGACTTCATAGAGACGTGGCCCAATTCGTGTCATGATGTTTAGAGTGCCAAAAGTTAAGTTGAGCATCAACATCCAGTTGGCCTTCTCTTTCCTCATGTTATATCGGAGTGGAAATGGAACACCATTTCCATGGACTTCATTGTTGGGCTACTGATGTCGAGATATCACCATGATGCCATCATGGTCATGGTTGAAAATTTGACAAAAGTGGCTCACTTTTCTCTAGTGAAGACCACTTATATAGCTAGTGCAGTGGCATGGGTATATTTGGATGAGATTGTCAGTTGCATGGGATTCTGTGGAAGATCATTAGTGACCATGATCCTTTGTATACTTCATTTTACGGACTACCATGTAGCATGCCCTCGGGACGAAGATCAATTTCAGCACAACATATCACCCTGAGACATATGGACAGACAGAGTGGGTGAATCAAATTTTTGAGGACATGCTTAGGATGTATGTGATGGATCAGCAGTCAAGATGGGAGGAGTACCTGTACTTGGTGGAGTTTGCCTACAATAATAGTTTTCAGAGTTCTATAGGCATGGCTCCTTTTAGGCTTTGTATATCAAAGAGTGCAAGACACCTCTTAGTTGGGATAGGTTAGAGGACATGGTTTCTCTTGGACCAGCCTTATTGCAGGACATGGAGCAGCAGGTGATTTTGATCAGACAGAGACTGCATGAGGCTCAAGATATGTAGAAGAAGTATGCAAATCAGCATAGGATGGACCATAGTTTTGATGTGGGCATGAAGGTTTTCCTTCGTGTCAGGCCACACAAGAGCCCTATCCATTATGGAAAAGGTTCTAAGTTAGCTCCTAGATTCATGGGTCCTTTTGAGATCTTGGAGCGTATCGCCCTTTGGCCTACCATCTAGCATTGCCACCTAGCTTGTCTCACATACATGATGTGTTTCATGTTTCAGTTCTTAGGAGATATGTTATAGATCCTTCTCATGTGTTAGATTGGACATCATTATAGGTGTAGGATCAGGGGGGTGATGGTGGAGCCCGTTTGCATCCTAGATCAAAGGACCCTAGGCTTTTGAGGCAGAGAGGTTGATCAGGTCGGGGGTAGTGGTACGAGATATGATGAGACTGCAACTACATGGGAGGATGCTACTTTGCTACGATTTCAATTTCCACATTTGTTCTAGTGACTTCCAGGAGGAAGTCAAGTCTAAGGGAGGGGGTGTAGTGCCCACTTTCCTTTGACACCTTTTGTTACTAATCATGATACTATTGATTATATTATAGACATGATTATGGACCTTATTATAGTATGATGATAGATGTTAGATCATGGGTTATTGTTGACTTGATTCAGTTATGATGATGATTATTAGAGACACTTTAGATATTGATGATGGTATATTGTTTGACATGGTTATATTATGGATGTTGTGTGGACTTGTGATATTTGGATATTGTGAGTAGACCTAGAAATGGAAATTATTGGATGATGATATAAGTGTTGAGTAAAATTGCAAATGACATTGCTAGATTGCTTTGATGTTGTTGTGATTCATATATCTAGATGATTTTGGTAATTATATTTATATTAGTTTAGATGTTCTGATATGGCCACAAGGCCGAAGGAGGTATTTGTGTTTTGTAGGTTTAAAATATCACAACAAACATCGGGGGATTGGAGACCAACCACATTGGAATTCTAAATGAATTCAACAAGGTCACCATGGCAACTAGTATTTGTTTGTGTGTGTTTGTGTGTGTTAGGGATTCCCATGGGGGGATCACCTTTAATTGTGACCAAGGGGTTTTATGTATTTTATTTTATTTTGGTCCCTTTGTTTATGTTTGCATGTGTTTATTTTGTGATGCTTTTACCCCTTTCATTAATTATTAAATGGTGTGTAAATTTTGTGAGTAATCATATTGTTAAAATAAATAACTCAAATATGTCATAAGAAGGTAATTAATGAGAGTTTTTGGCCATGATTTAAAGTGATATAAGTATGTGTAAGAGATATGTAAGTGATGTGTGAATTGACTTTTGAGTGTGAAACACTCCACCTTCTTGGAAATTCGAAATTGTCCTTGGAGGCTGATTTTGGAGGCTTGTGGGACAAGTTAAACTTGTCTCATACCTCTTAAATTTAATTACCAACCATACCTATGGTTGGGGAGTTGAGATTAGACTTTTATAATGCTTTTTGAGAAGGCAAATTGTAGGTTTTAATTGCACTTTTCTTACATGATTTAATCTCAGTCCTTTGGGGTGTGGGTTGGATTTGAGTGTGTAAGTAAACTGTCATATTATTCACCCACCTATTTATTATGCATTGGAGAATGAATTTGACTTTTGGGTTGGGGTTGAAGATGTGTGATATGGCATCCTACGTGGATCTACCTCATCCTCTTCCCTTCCCTCTTCTATAAAATTTGAATGGCTTGCCTTGTTTTGGGGTTGCTTCATTTTGGAGACTTTATTCTTGGGTGAATTCCTTGCTATTTTGGGAGCTCTTTCTTTGAAGAAGTTTTTTTGTAAAGATTCAAGATTGTTGCATGCTTGTGCTTGGCTATTTTGGATTGCTTGCATTGAGATAAAGCTTGTTGTTTTGGAACTTGGAACAACTCCATCATGGAGAGGTAGGAGCTTGACTCTTGAAATGCTCTTATTTTATGAATGTAAGTGTTAATGTATGAAGGTTTTGGCATGTTTGTGGGCTGTTGGGTAGATGGCCTAGGAATGGTGTAGGAGAAGACTATGGGGTTATATTTTGTGGGAGGCACAAGTGTGTTTTAGGGAGGTATAAGGTGGAGGGAGTTGGGATTTGGGTTCCACCTTACAAAGAAATAGCTTGCATTTCTTTACTCGTTATGGGGTGCCATAAGAGGTTGGGGAGGCATAAGGAAATGTGAGGAATAAGGGGTACTTGGGGAGGCATAAGGGCATGTCAGGGATTTGAAATGATATATATATATATATATATATATATATATATATATACATATGTTGGTGGTTTGTTCTTAGGTGGTGATACCCATTTCCCCTTTGGGAGGCATAAGCAACATCCCCCATAGTTTCTTGCTCCTTTAGGTTGCTTTGATGAAGCCTCGGTAATGTAATGTTTTTCATGTTTTAATATAGTTGAAAATACATCTGATTTTGGACTCGTGTTTTATTGTGATTATGTTGCTTGAGTGTTTGTGGAAGCCTATTGCCATGAGTTGGATCACATCTTTTATTGCTTTGTGGTTGGGGCTCAGGAGCCAATGAAGAAGGATGGCTTCTCCTCTTCATTGGATGTCTTGGTTGGGTGGAGAGCATTTCCTTTCCCTACTTTTGTTGTGATCAAATTGGAAGAATGAGAAATCTACATGTTGATGTTCTGGAGCTGAGATAAAGATAGTTTGAAAATCCCTTGTGAAATGAAATATTATTGTAGCCCCTTTCCCACTTGAAGTGGATGATCTGTGTATTCATTATAATGGAAAGATACTTTGTATTGGCAATGAAAGTGGAAATTTGAAATGTAAAAGAGTTATACTTTGTATTCTATTTTGGAAAGAATGTGAAAGAATGACACGTGTTTTGTATGTTGTATTTTGAAATCAAATGGAAAGGAGGTTGTAAGAGTTTCATTTGAATTAATGGAAGTGTTTTCCTTGTTCATATGATATTCTTCCATTGGAAATCTATATTTAACATGTTCTATGAAATCCCTGTTTGGAAAAGAGGAAAAGTGAAACACGTGAGAAGAAAATGTAATATTCTGCCCTATTTTATATATATATGATTTTGGAAGGAATAAAAGAAGGATGTTACAAAGTTGTCTTTTGGAATCAATAAATGATGTATCACCTTTCTCAAATTACACAATGGCATTGAATCTGATCTTTTAAATGTAATTGAAATCTCTGTTTGAAAGAAAGAAATGCGTATAAAGGAAATGTAATACTTTGTCCTTTGAAATATGTAAAAATTGGAAATTAGAGATGTATTATAGTTTTTGAATAAGTTGAATTAAATCAACTGAATGCATTAGATTAGGTTTGGAACACATTATAATACTTGGAAGAAGAAAATGGCAAATAGACCTTTTTAAAATTTGAACTTTGTCTGCTTTTTTTTCAATTGACAATTATTTAATCCCAAATGCTCAGACCAAATCTGCAACAAAGGAATAACAAATGAAACATTAATTTGGGCATAATAAGATCTAACCTGAATTCATCTAGACTTTAACACTTAAGGAAATTCTTATAAAACTTAGCAAAATCGGGCTCAAACCATTTTGCGAAAATGTCATCGTCCGTAAATGTAAATGTTCAAATTGTAAATCAATTAGACAAATTGAATCTTGAAATCTCTTAAATACACCTAAGAAAAATTTTCCATGCCTATTTGACATGTTGAGAGAGGGACAAGAACAAATTGAACAAATTTAACAAGTTAAAATTTACCAATTTTGCACTATAAAATCTTGCATGTATTTTTCTTGAAATTTACCTCTTAAACTTTATCAAAATCTTAAATTAATGATCTCTATGTAAAGAGGATGTTGAGATATTTCTAGAAAGTCCTCATTTTCCCAA
The DNA here is from genome assembly GCA_018340775.1 of Taxus wallichiana var. yunnanensis. Lineage (NCBI taxonomy): Eukaryota > Viridiplantae > Streptophyta > Pinopsida > Cupressales > Taxaceae > Taxus > Taxus wallichiana. The sequence goes on from CM031240.1 coordinate 835,188,299, forward strand.
AACCAAGCTCTCTATCAAAATTTATGGCCTTCTGAAGTTTTTCTTCCTTGGCGTAAAAAAATTGGGAATAATTTCTTGTGGGCCCTTGGGCCCGAATTTTCCCTTAGTTCTTAGGAAAATTTTTGGGAAAATTTTTCTAATTTCCCCCCTACCTCGTGACCCACGTAGCCAATCGAAATTGCCACATGGCACCATGAGGCATCGGTGGAGGGGTAGATCTCTCTTTTAAATTTTGCGCTCCTAGAAAATTTTGGGAAAATTTTCCAAATTTTCCCCACCGCCTGCCATCCCGCAACCAACCAGAGCCGCCACATGGCATCGCGAAGTGCCGACAGAGTGTGGGTGAGTACTACCCTCTTAGCCCTTCGGGGCGTTAAACTAATTTTCTCCCCACCCCCGCCTTCCCCATGTTGGCTTAGGAGACACCATGTGTCCCTTGTGGACTTATGGGAGCGCGGCACAAAGTTGGCTTTCACCCCACACGGGAAGATTTTTCAAAATGTCTCTTGCCACCCCACTCTCCCGTGTTGACTTAGGAGGCACCACGTGTCCCTAGTGGACTTACGGACATGCGGGTGCGCGGGTAAAAGTTTTTTTTTTTTCCCATGTGGGAAAATTTCCAAAGGTCTCCCCGTGGCCCGCCGACCCGCCCTTGGGGCAAATTTTCACCCCTAGGCCCGCAGCCCGCTCTTGAGGAAAAATTTTCACCCCAAGGCCCATCGGCCCATAAATCAAAAAAAATATGAGGAGTTATGAGGACTTATTTATATCAATGGAAAGGTGAGGAAATTTCCTATCCAATGGGAATAATTTAGGAAATTTTGAATGTGTTAAGTTTGAGAAAAATCAAGTTGAACCTTTAATCCTGTTAGAGAGTGGGTATGGTGAGGAATTACCCTCTGAACCTTATTGTACCTTCTAACCCTAAATTTGGACCTTATGACCTCTAATAATTGTTAATAAAGGAAAAGTATGTTCTAGTGAATTAGAATTGTTCTGGAAATTGTTAGTGATAGTTGTTGCCTTGTAACCTGGTTGTAGACTCTTTTAAAAAAAAATAAATTATTCCATAATTTTCCTAACTAATCCTAGGTTATTTTTGGGTTTCAAGTGGGTTGTTTTTAGTGGGTGTTACAGATTATCTATTATCTGGAAACCATCCACATTGTGTAGATAGCATGAAAGGAACATTTGAAAACATAGATGTTAGCAAGAGAGAGGATTTAAGTCGACATATGAATGGACAATTTTTAACATTACTTGTTGGTAATTAACACCAATTGAATGGACTAGCGTAAAGGCCATTAAGATTTAATTTTTCAAATTTTGAGCAGAGTGTGTGAGAAACAAAACACAATAATGGGTCCAACAGTCACTAAGAAAATTTGTTAAACATAAAAATGTTTAGTTGTCCCATAACACATTTTGCAAAGAATAACGTAGTGCCCACTAAGACCTAATGAGTTTTATTTGAAATCGAGCATTGGAGTATGTCATAATTCACATCCGTTCATATCAAAGAAAATGCTATGTGGCCACAAAGCTCCATTACTAATTGAAAGGAATGACATAAAGACCACTAGGATTTTTTTGGTTCTTGATTTAAAAAGAGAGATAAAATAGAAAATCATTGTCTAGCCTATCGGCCTCAAGGTTCTGACATTACCTCTTGTGGTTGTAACCACTATCTCTACACTTTTGAATCGATATTGTTTTTCAATGACTATAACTTTATCATATTGGCTTGACTATTCCTGACAGAGCCAAGTGTTGCACTACAAACCCTTGGGAGGGATGAAGCCTTATATCATTCTCATAAGATATATTCTTTATGTCGTATAATTCAGTTAGGTTCTTATATTATAGAATGTGTAGATACCGCTAAGATGCATTACTAATTGTAAGGAATAACATAGTGGATAAATTGCTAGGCTCAACAATCTCTCAATTTGAAAAAAGGGACCTCTAATCTCCATTACTAGTTGAAAAGAATAATGTAGCAGCCGCTAGGATCAACATTTTTTTATTTGAAAATAGTTATATAATAACAAACAATGGTCTAGCTTAGCGGCCACTAAGCTCCTATGATTACCAATTGTCATTGTAAGAACTATATGTTCATATTTGGACTGATATTATTTTTCAATGATAGTAATTATATCGTATTGGCTGGACTTTGCATGTCACAATTGAAGCACTACATTCCAATAAGATAGATAAAGACTTATATATTTCACCTAAAATATATATTTGTAAATTATAAGCCATATTCATTCATATCGAAGAAAAATTCTAGCGCCTGGTAGGCTTAACAATTTCTTAATTTCAAAATAACTATTGAATAAAAAATCATAGTCTAGCTTAGCGACTGCTACGATACTTTCATTACCTCTTTTCGTAGAAATCACTAGTTGTACAACTTTAGATCGATTATAATTGTCAATGATTATAATTATATCAAATTAGCCTGCACGTTAGCTCGGAGGACCATTTTTGTACTACTTTTCATCGAGAGGATCAAGACTTTCTCTTCTGTATCAAATAAATTTCTTAGCGACCGCTAAGCTCCATTACTAGTTGAAAGGAATAATGTTGTGGCCGATAGGTGTAACGGTTTATAAATTTGAGAATAGATATATAATAAATAACAATGGTCTAGCTTAGCAGCCAATGGGATCCTATCATTACCATTTTCCATTGTAATCACTATCTATTTATCTTTGGATGGTTAGTGCTTTTCATTGATTGTAAGTGTAACATATTGGGAAGACTTCACATGACGGATCAATTGTTGCACTACATTCCATCGAGAGGAATCTAGTCTTATTTATTTATCCTAAGTTATATATTTGAAAATTGTAATCCATATTCATTTGTATTAGAGAAAAAGAGTATCAACCGCTAGCCTCGACAATTTCTTTATTTCAAAATATCCGTTGAATAAAAAATCATGGTCTAGCTTAGCAGTTGCTACGATCATAGATCATTACTTATTTTCATAGCAATCACTATCTATACAAACTTTAGATCAATTGTAATTTTCAATGGTTATAATGTTATCAAATTTTCTACACGTTACCTGGTGGAGCCAATTCCCGCAATGCTTTCCATCAAGAAGGATCAAGACTTTCTATTCTTATCAAACAAATTTCTTAGCAACCACCAGTCTTCATTACTTTTTGAAAGGAATAACATAATGTACCACTGGCTCAACAAGTTTTAAAATTGAGAATAACTATATAATAACAAATAATGGTATATCTTAGTGACTATTAGGCTCCTATCATTACCATTTTCATTGTAATCACTATTTGTTCTTCTTTAGATCGATAGTGTTTTTCATTGATTGTAATTGTATCGAGAGGATTCAAGACTTATTTATTTCTCCTAAGATATATCTTTGTAAATTATAATCCATATTCATTTGTATCAAAGAAAAATCCTAGCGGCTACTAGGCTTAACAATTTCTCAATTTCCAAGTAGCTATTGATTAACAACTCATGGTCTAGCTTAGAGGCCGCTAGGATCCTTTCATTACCTCTTGTCATAGTAATCACTATCTTTACATCTTTAGATCGATTGTAATTTGCAATGATTATAATTGTATCAAATTGGTTGCACGTTACCTGGTGGAGCCAATTCCTACACTACGTTCTGTCAAGAGGGATCAAGACTTTTGAGTTCATATCAAATAAAATGTTTAGTGACCGCTAAGCTCCATTACTAGTTGAAAGGAATAATGTAAGCAGCTATGAGGCTAAACAATTTATAATTTGTGAATAGCTATATAATAACAAACAATGGTCTAGCTTAGTGGCCGCTAGGCTCCTATCATTATCACTTGTCATTATAATCACTATTTTTTTCTTTGGATCGATAGTATTTTTCATTGATTGTACAATCGTATCATTTGGGTGGACTTTACATGGCAACCCCAATTGTTGCACTACATATTTATCTCGTATAAGATATATCTTTGTAAATTGGAATACATATATACCCTTGAGAGTAAGTGATATTTTTTGTAGTTTTGATAAGATAAATCATTGCAACATATAATTCACATCATTCTTATCAAATAAAATGCATAGCAACCACTAAGCTACTTTATTTATTTATTGAAATGACATATGGTCCGTTGGGCATAACAATTACTTAATTTGGAAATAGTGATAGAATAACAAATCATGATATAGCTTAGCGGCTGCTATCTATATACCAATACCTATTGTCATTGTAAACACTATCTTTACAGCTTTGAGGAGCTACTATTTTTCATTGTTTTAATGCAAAAATCCTTCTAGGATTTTAGAATTCTCATGCCACATGTCATCGTTTTATTGGTAGCTATTTATATTATAATATCATGATTTCATATAGTTTTGAAATATTTTATAATCATTTCTTTATATATAAATTTCGTAATAAATGTGTCAATTATAATGTTTTCTAATTATCAGGTTCAAAACATGCCACCGGCATAGAGTAATTGGATAATTATTTTTCATTAGCACACTACATCTAACACTGTCTACATCGATTTTGATATTAATAAAAATAAATGTTCCTATACATTCATACACTTTATTTCTTGTTTTATTATAATATTATATGGTTTATTACGTTTTAACTATTTTAAGCTATAGGCAATAACAAAAGGTGTTGTTTTCAATATTGTTTATTTTTTCGATATCCCACACCTATTCAATATGAATGGTAAATTCAAAATTTGAATTGCAAATTCCCCCACATTTTTGATAATTTGAAAGTTCAATAGTGACACAAATTCCTCCGCTCTAATTTTCAAATTTCCATATCCCACACTTTTTATATTTTCAAAATTTCTAATGTGGACTATGCTGAAAAAAATATTAAATACCCCTAGAGAACTAGTTTTTAGGGTTTTTTATTTTTTCGGTCCTGTATAACAACTCGTGATATCATAGAACAATATAATAAAGTTGAAGATTACATGGCCAAATGCAAGAATCCTAGTCATTTTGGCCAGGGAACAATTAGGTAGTAATTATAATCTCATTCATGGATTAACAAAAAGGGTACACTCGGAAGTAATAAAAAAGGATGCACATACGCTGGGAAATGAAATGGGTTACGGAAAAATAGTGCAAATAGTTAGTTCGATGCAATCAGACGGTGGTTTGAATAGAATCACCAAGCACAAAATAGTCTCAGATCTAAATCAAGTATTTTTTAAAAATGTATACTATACTAAATGTGCACCTTTTTATTGTGGGCTTGTTCAGTCATTCTATCTTCGACTAGATCCTTTCTTTTTCACATCATTCCAACCCTATTTTCCCTAAAAACGTGCTTTGTGGCCCAACTTTGCTTACCACTTCCTTCTAATCATTTTTTCAAACCACCTTGTGCTAACCCATTCCTATATTTTTCACGTCATTCTAGGCCTTCTTTGCCCTATGAAAATGCACTCTACAGCGCATCTTTGCTTACTGCTTCCTTTTGATCATTTTGTCACATCGCCTTATTCTTCAAGAAAACAAAGAATTTGTTGTGCCCAATTATCGGTAGAGCCACGTAAAGAAAAAAAATTAATACCTTTTCAGCTCTAGTTATTATTTCATTTGAACACTTTCAATTTTCTATCGATCTATGTCCCCCTCTGGATTTTTTTTTCCCGATAATGATGGCCAATCACATAATCACTAGTTTTTAAAATTGTAATGTTTAGTGAGACTCAAAATATTGTTTTGGTATTCGTTACGTCTACTTTTTTCCTTTTAATATGATGATAGAAACAACCCGAGGTAAATATTTCATTGTACATTATTTATATGGTTGCCACATTGAATTTGTGAGAAGATATTTGAGGTTAACAAAATTGTTTAAAACTATAAAATCATATTAAGTTTTCAATTGTGAGATAATTTTTTGTGCAATGGAAGGTAAACATATTATATATATGCCTAAATTTTATATATTAAATATTCTAATCACTATGTATTTAAATTTATATATTAAATATTTGAATCACTATGTATTTATGTATTTTAGGCACGTATTATGCGGAAAATAGAGTTGTCAAAGATATTAATTCATTTAGGTTACGTATTATAATATTATTAGATCCATGGAATGCAAGAAATTAATTCATTGGGGTTGTTATAAATCAACACTTTAATGAATTATATTCTTAGCGTAGCATCCGCTAGGTTATGCTGCAACATATTATTTGGATATTAGTTATCACTAGGATTTAACAAAAACAAGAAAGCTATTGCAATCTTAGTAGGGGCTAGGGTATAACACAATACCATATTTGTAGCTTAGCGATCGGTACTCAATAATGAATATTTTGAAGTCGTAGGTCACTAAGGCACTACCACATCGTAATATTTGGAACATAGCGGTCAATTAGATTTAACAAAATAAAGAAAGATATTGTGATTCTAGCATCCGTTAGGCATTGCCACAACATATTATTTGGAGCTTAGCGGTCGCATTAGGGTTTCAAAACTAAAGTAGTGCTGGAGGCGGGTGTCAGGAGCCAAGAGGAGAATGAGAAATTGTTGTGTGAAGACCTAAATTATATTACCTATTAGGTAGTTTGAAATTAGTGGTTGTAGAAACTTAAATTCCGCTTTTTCAATCTTATTGTTAAAAGCACACAAATCACTCTCATTCTTAACATTTCCATTATAATTAGTTATTTCAGCTAATTAACTAATGTTTCTTACCATTTTGGTCAATTAACATTACTTTTTTATTACCTATCCTCTTTCACATTCAAGATGCCACTTTATGACAAATCATAAGTCAAAATCCTCTTCCAAATAGAGAATTAGCAATTATTAGCTAATTAGGCCTATTTTACCCTTGTTTTAGTCAATATACCCTATTATTGGCTCAAACCCCTCTTCCAACCATTCAAAATCACCCCACTTCCCTCCACAACATCTCAGAAGGCTTCAAAATCTTATCCTAGCCTCCTAATTAACCCTAAGGGGTTGATTAAGTCTCCTTACATCTTAATCACTTGTTAATTCACTAATTGTGATTAGCAAACCTTAATCATGATTAGCAAGTCTTAATCTACTTTTTGCTTTTAGTCAACATACACCAAGATGCAATTTTTCCTCAAAGGAAAGTACTATAAATAAGACTAAGTACTACCTTCCAACTTTACACCATGCTTTGATTTGCATATCATATAAGAAATATGATTAATAGCCAAGCTCAATCCTTGCCTCAAGTCTTCAATGGGGTTAGTAGATGGGTATCCAATATGATCTTGTAGTCATTGTTGGAGAGACCATCTCACCTTCCTTGGAGTAGCAACAAACCCCCAATTTGATTGCTCCTAGATCTATTTAGGTCTAAGTTAGTTAGCAATTAAATACTAAGTAGGCATGCTTTAGCTAAGATAGATTGATATATCATGTTAGTTATTTCAAGCATTCCATTAAGCTTTAATAATTGATGTAACTATTGTTAGATTCAATAAGCATTTGTTAATTAGACTATGTGGTGTTAGTCTTGTTAGTTTAGCTTTGCTTGGAACTTTTAGTAGTCTTCATTTGGCATGCCAGTGGGACCATACCCCATTGCATTCATTTTTAAGATTTTTAACTTAGTTTCAAAGTTTTTAGATTTCAAGATTTCTAGTTTAGCTTCAAATTTTCTAGATTAGTTTCAATTTTTCTAGATTAATTTCAAGTTTTCTAGATTAGTTTCAAGTTTTCTAAACTAGTTTCAAGTTTTCTAGATTACTTTCAAGCTTTTTAGAGTAATTTTCAAAATTTTATAAATCAATTTTAAATTTTGATAGTTGTTAGAACTAGATTAGTAGTAGATGTTGCATTTTGATGTTCTTTGTAGGATATAAGGAGGTGAAGTGTTGTCAAAATTCCAGCAAGAAGTCAAATATTTGATCTTTTTCAAGTTTTCTTGTCAAAATCCATATTTTGACCACCTATATGAATGTGTGTTCCTACACTCAAAGGGGTGTATCTATGCTCCAAAGACCGTGCCTATGCTCTACTCAACACACCTACACTTTTTTAGACACACATGTTCCTTGTTGGATGTGTTTGTTCATCATTGACTTTTTGATCCTCTGTGTGTAATATGCACTCTTGCTTCAAAGTGTGTGTTGATGCCTCACTAGCTACGCCTATGTATATTGACTATGGGATTTTGACAGAGATGCACCTGTGCATAATTGTATGTGTTGTTGCTTCAAGGGATGTGCTCATGCTCTATAGGACATACTACTGCACTAGGAGGCATGCTTTGGTGCACTAGGTAAAGTTGGCTCAAAATTCAAATTTTCAACTTCTAGTTTTTAGTTTTTATCATTTTTAGAGGTTTTTAGCTATTGTTGCTGTCAATTTTCTGATTTAGAGCAAGTTTTCTAACAAATTGGCTTAGGGTTTGATGAGTGATTTTGTTTTTATGCTTTGTATGAGTTTGGAATAGGGTTGTGTATGCTCTTCTCTTACACTTTATGTGATCTTGAGAATCAAAAGCACCTCTAAACCTTCTTTTACTAATTTAGAGTAAGTAGGAAAAATTATCATTCATTTTTATGCTTAAGGGAATAAACTTTCATTTTGGCATGTATATGATCTTTTAGTTTAAGATATTTTCATTTGATAAATAAATAAGGCTAAGGCTTGTGTATGCTCTTCTCTTGCACCTAGTGTGATCTTGAGAACCAAAAACAACCTTAGTTTTCACTAAAAAAGCACTTGGATTAATTGGGAATGAACCTTGATTTACAAATTTTTATGGTGGTTATTTGATTTACAAGCTTTTCATTACTATCTAGTTGGGTTACTTGTTGTGTATGCTCTTCTCTCACGTCCTTGGACAATCTTGAGAACCAAAAAAACATTTAATCCTCTTTCTATGATATTGTAGATATTTTTGAACTACTAACCATTTGTGTGAAGGACCTAATGCTAGCCAAATAAAAAGATCTCTCTTCAAACCAAATTCTAACATTCACGTGTGTTGTAGGTTGCCACTAGTGGTCTAAACCAAATTGCTTAATCCAAAAGATAAGAAAATACACCACTTTGTAAAACATTGTATGTGCAGGTTTGGTTAAGAGCTAAAGCTCATCCACTTAACTAGGAGAAACTTCCTTTGGCATAAGCCTTAAGATAACAAGAGGAATACTCCTAAAACCCCAAAGTAGTTCTTGTTGCACCTTGTTGATTTTCTAGTTTTTGTCATTGATTTCAAATGAATTTATCAAAAATTGAGAGTGCAAGAGCATTCTTCTCATCTTTGCATATGTTTCTCAAAGGTTCAATATGACTTCATGTGGTTTCAAGAAGACATGGTCTTGGAAATTGTTAGTTAGTGTCATTTTAGGGTGGTTTCAGGTGCTTAATGAAGTGGAACAAAATGGTACAGTCAAAATAATCATGGAGATATTTTGAGAGAGTATCCATATCATGTGTGAGAAAAGGTTAGGCTCAGCTCAACTCTAGGAGTCAATTTTGTATGTTGGTTAGAAATGGTGTTGAGAACAAGCAATGTTCTTGCATGAAAATGAGATGGGATAGACACATTTAGATGTATTATTTTAATAACATCATGGGATATGATGGAGGGATGTTTCTTGATGCTTCATGCAAAATTTTAGGTCAAAGTTAGGTCATTTGTTCAAGTTATGTGAGTTTTTGTAAAACAAGTCTTTTGAAAAGCTCATTTTGAGTTGCCTGGATTCTTAGCCTTCAAAAAAATTATACATCCTCCTTTGAATAAATCATAGAAGGAATTTTTGGATTAAATTTGCATAAAAATCATGTTCAAAAATAATTTTCTCAAAAGGAGGTGTGGTTGAAAAGTTATGAGCATTTTGATGGAGCAATTTTTTCTCTCTCCAGGTGTGCACCAAATCGATAGGAGAAAAAAGGTATTGTTGGACTCCAAAACTTGCTTAATCACTTCCAGGGTGTATCCATTGTCTTTTCATGGTGTCTCTCATGCTCAAAAGTTATTTGAATGTTTTTCTTATTGAAGGTGCATGTTGTTGGCTTGGTCATTTCTCTTGGTATGAATGCTCCTGGAAAGTAAAGGCTCTAACTATTTTTATGAAGATATAGATAAATAAGAGCTCAAACTTCTTCCAAAATAATTTGAAAATGTGTTTAAGCTTCTACAAGCTCTATTGTTATGGGTGTTCATATGCTTCTTGTCAGTTCATATGCCCTGAATGCAACTTTACGCAAGACAACCTAAAACATTGTCACAAGATCCTTGCTTCTAATTTCAATGATTTGATTAGTTTTTCATCCTTGACACAGATCATTTAGAAGGTAAATAACATATTTTGTATATGGAATCACTCATATGAGATTATGTTCTTGAAAATATTTGTTGAAGTAGATTTAGGAATGTAAAGTTGTGTTCTCATTGTCCCAACTGAAGATCACTCTAAACCAAGCTCATAGCCAAATGATGTAAGACATATTCACTCAAAAATGAAGCTTGGTAAGGTCTAATTCATCCTCTTAAATTCTCTTTCTTGGTTACAAGAATGACTATGTTTCTCATCAATTTTTCTATCCCACCTATACAATCAAGATTTATCGACTTTTGGTACAAACAAGTGCTTCAAGTGATGTAAATCTCTTCAATCCTATCAACTCATTGATTTGAAATGATGAACACATGTCTTCAATGTTCTCAGAGGTTCTTGTTAGTGAAAATCTACAGCACCCCCTAAATGACCTTCAAATCTGCAAGTCCAAAATTGGGTCATTTAGTGTGATTGCACAACATTGAGTTTTCTCCAAGGTGTGGGACCTTGCAAGGTGAAAAACTCTAGATTGAGGTTGGTTCCTACTCCTCTATTCAGTGTGTATGCATACAATTTTTGGAGATGTCCTGATTCAAAATTCCTACTCTAAAACTACCAAGGAGACATGGTTGAGAGAAAACATGGAAATGGAAAGCAAAACTAAGCAAAACAGAACGGTGATACACCAAAGGAGTGCTAGACTTCTTGCTTTACAAATTAGACACAGATCATGAAGATTGCAGCACCAAAACATGCACAGATTACCAGAATACAATGAAAGATCAGAAGACAATGATAAATGCATGAGAGGATTGAAAATCGATCACAAACATACATTATCATTTCCAAGATTTGATACAATATGTTGCAATAGAAAAGAGGAAAAAAACGTGCTACAATATCCATGGGAGGTCTGAAAATCCTTCAAATCTTACCTACTAAGGAGAAAAGAAGAGCTTGTAGAAGCAAGAACATCCAACCCTTTGCAAATGAGCCAAAATTGGCTTTTAACGATGAAGCAGAATGAAGAAAAGGTGAAAAACATGGGAAAATTGATTTTTACACCCACCAACTGACAATATCCATTAAAATGGAAAGGAACCCTCAAAATCCATTTTTGAGGCATTCGGCCATGCTGGAGAAGAAACGAACGCCATACTTCATCAATTTTGGTGGTTGGGGGTCAGTTCTACATTTTTTCCCGTGCTAGGGACATTTCTTCATTTTTCTCCCACCAAAATCTATCAAAATTCAAAATTGAGGGGTCCATCATGTAGAGGATTTCAATAGATTTCCAATGACACCAAAATCATGAAAAATGAGCTCTAGTTTGAAAGATATGGCCCTCTAAAAATTAGGGAAAAAATTGGTAAAAACATAGTCAAAATGGGGTCGGAGGGGTCAAACTTTAAATTTTTCCCTTTTGGAAAAATTTCTAAAAATCTCCATGCCTCCACCACTCTGAGACACATGGAATCACCTAGTTCACTAATGGGATGTGGCCTTCAAAATAACATTCTGCCCCTTTTCGCCACTTTGGAAAATTTTCCAAAAACCTCTGTGGCCCCCTCCGCTCCGAGACATGTGGCACGTGGCACCTTCTGGTTGCTTGGTGGGGATGCACCTTAACTTTTCACCTTTGCACCTTTAACCACTTTGGAAAATTTCTCAAAATTCTCCCGATGCCTTAACTCCCACTGCTGACTGGACATGTGGCATCATTTCATCGCTCGGTGGGGATGCGCTTCTATTTTTCCTTTGATGCACTTTGACAAAAAAACCAAAAAACTTGAAGTCCTTCCGCCCCACCGCTCTGTCCTAACACGTGGCACCCTCTGGCTAGCGAACGAGCCTCAAATAATATATTTTCTCTCTAGGATTTTAGGCCGAGATTTTCCCTTGAGTTTTTTAGCCAAAAGGATTAAGTGCCAAAAATTTTCCCACTGGTCCACCTTGGCAAATTTTCCCTCCAAACTCCGCCAAGCCATAACTCAAAAATACAAGGAGTTAGGAGGACTTCTTTACCTTTCTGGAAAGGGGAAGAAAAATCCTATCTGATGAAGCCATCTCCAAGAACTTTTGAGTGCTTTAAATTGTTCCAAAAATTCATTTAAGTTCCAGCAAAGGAAAAGGAGGAGGAGTTAGCCAAAAATAAGCATGGGCTTATTTTGGATAACACTTTTGGTGACTCAATTCCATGAGGGAAATGAAGCCATGATTGCACAAATTCATGGAATGAAAGAAGAATGAATAGATGGAAGGGAAAATGGATGGAAAATGAATGAAAATGAATGGAAAGAAGGTCTACAACTTTAGAGATGGGTTGTTGATCAGATGGAGTCGCCAGATGTGTTTGAGAATGCCTCCAAAGGCTGAAATCTTCACAAGAACACACCAACCTACAAAAGATGAAGTGGAAGACCTCTAAGGTCCCACCAGGGTGTGCCAAAACTATTAGTGCAAATTCACAGCACCCCCAAATGAGTTATAGATTTACTTTTCTAAGGCAATGTCATTTGGTGTGAATGCACAACATTGAGCTTTCCCAAAGTGTGGGACCTTTGCAAATGGGGAAATATCTCTAGAGAAGGTTGGTTCCTCTTCCTAAACTACCTACCACAAGCTATTCCAGTGCATACAAGCTAATCTAACCTAATCTAACTTCCAAGGAGACAAGGAGAGGAAGAAAACAAGGAAAACAGAGCCTACACTAAAATGGTGATACACCAAAGAAGGAAAATGTTGATCATCTATCAAAACTACCATGAAACAAGAAGAAGTGAGCAATGGAAAGGATGGACAAGTGCATCATAGACCAAGGATGGATTTCACACAAAAAAATGTCCCAAAACTCCATGAACACAACTCCAAAACCTGCAATGAACATCCAAACATGCACAAATACCTGCAATGAAGAGAGGCAAGAAGAAAACAACTAAAAATGAGCAAGGATGGACAGATGCATCACAAAACACATTTTTATTGCTCCAGAAGTTTGCACAAAACATCATTTCATGGGTAAGAGGAAAAAAATCCATTACAGAGCAAGGGAGGAGGTTCAAACTCCATTTTCAACCCTGGGGAAGAAAAGAAGGGAGAGGCAGAGAAGAATGATGAACAACTTTTTACAAAATGAGCCAAAACTAGCTTTTATCGCTCGAACAAAAGAAAGAAATGAGAAAACGTGGGAAAATTTGATTTGAAACTTCAACCACCGACAAGATCCATTTAATTGGCCTACAAAATGATGGGTTTCCATGAAAAATCCCATACTTCAAAGTACATTGCTTCGCAGAGTGAGAAAGAGGCCCATACTTCATTAATTTTGGTTGTTGGGGTCATTTTCTATAACTTTTCCATGCTAGAGATGTTTTCTCAATTTTCTCCCATGAATCACCATAAAAATTTAAAATTTAAGTTTCCATCATGTAGAGGATTTCACCAACTTTCCAATGATACCAAAATCGTGAAAATATGAGCTTGAGATCAAAAGATATGCCCCTATAAAGATTTAGGGAAAAAATGGTGAATTTAGGGAAAATTCGAGTCAAGTGGGTGAAATTTGAACTTTTTCCTCTTTTTTCAAATTGGGAAAATTTCCCAAAAATTCTCCACACCCGCTTCTCCAGTTGACACGTGGTACGCCTCTAGCTCTCGCCACCGCAAAACAACATTTTGCCCTTTTTGCGAAATTGGAAAAAATTCAAAATACTCTGCACCCCCACTACTCTAAGACACGTGGCACCTTCTAGTTGCTTGGTGGGGATGCACCTCAACTTTTCACCTTTGTGCCTTTAACCACTTTGGAAAATTTCTCTAAATTCTCCTTACCCGACTCCCACTGCTTGACCTGGACACGTGGCATCATTTCATCGCTTGGCGGGGATGCACCTCTATTTTTTCCTTTGACGCACTTTGACAAAAAATCCAAAAACTTGAAGTCCTTCTGCCCCGCCGCTCCACCCTGACACATGGCACCCTCTGGTTCGATCGTGGGCTCAAAACAATATTTTCCTCCATGGGATTTTGGGCCAAAATTTTCCTTGAGTTTTTTAGCCAAAAGGCTAAGTGCCAAAAATTTTCCCTGCGGGTCCGCCTTGGCAAATTTTCCCTCCAAACTCCACCGAGCCATAACTCAAAAATACAAGGAGTTAGGAGGACTTCTTTACCTTTCTCGAAAGGGGAAGAAAATCCTATCTGATGAAGCCATCTCTAGGAACTTTTGAGTGCTTTAAAGTGTGTCAAAACTTCATTTAAGTGCCAGTAAAGGAAAAGGAGGAGTTAGCCAAAAATAAGCATGGACTTATTTTGGATAACAGTTCTCACACTTTTTTTTCACACAATTTTGATGAATATTTGAACTAGACTAGTATTTGAGTAGGTAAATGTTCTTTTACCCTGATTTAGGGTTTTGGGGATAAACCTTGTTTGTTTTCTCAAGTGTTATCTAACTATTTGGCTCAAATTCTACCGGATATCTGTAATAATGTTTAGAAGATTTTTAAAAAAATTGTGATTTTATGAGTTGTTGAAGGAGATATTGCAAACTATGTTCTTCAATCTCGTGCACAATCTTTAAATGACTGGTAAAAATGATTACAACCTCTTCTCTTAAAAAATTATCATTATTCAAACCAAATCCTTGATTGTGTCAAGGTGTAAGGGGCAATATATTTAGTTTGTAAAAATATTTAAAGTAAATGGTCAAACAAAGAAATATTTCTCATTAACATTTTTATTTGAGGTTGTGTACCTTGAGTTTTTGACCGGATATACAGTGTGGTCTTGCTTTCATGGAACTTTTCATAGTTTGAATTTTCATTACATGTAAGAGGAAGTTATTGTAACTCAATAGAATTATTTATGACAATTTTAAATTTTGAAAACTTCTAGCTAAGGTTGGTGAATCTTTTCACAGTGTTATTTCCTTCTTCAAAGGTCATTGGTAGTAAAGTTGTTGGCTCGTATGTGATTGGAACTATCTTTATTGAGAACATCATTTATGATCTTTGAGAATTTCAATAACCTTGATCTTAGTATAATATCTTCTTCATAGTAAATGCTTATCTTTTATACTCAAGGTAAGAATGAAGATCTAGTATGTCAAGGTGCAAACATAGTGCATGAAAGTCCTTGAAACAGAAGAAGCATAGGTGAATGGAAATGAAAGGTTAGAATCTTGTAGTATGGTAAATAAACAGTCATCAAGCTAAGTCCTTTATCAACTTGAATAGGACCTTGAAAGGTCATGGTTGAGTCAATTACAAAAGAGGTGATCTCATCTTGAAGAGAATATGAAGAGACAAAAATGCTTTGTCTTGTGTAAACAAAATGTCTCTTAACTAAAAACTGAAGTGTGGAATATGAAGATGTTTTGGAAGATATTTCATAAGATGAAATTCAAAAGGTCGGTGAATTTTTTTTCTTTTTTCTAATAAGTGGAAAATTTGTTAGAAGAAAAAGGGTGTGTAAAGTGATACAAAAAATTTAAGTAACGAATATTAAGGGATCTTATTGGAGGTATGAATATGAGATAGTAAATCCAGTGTTGAAGTGTTGTTTTGAAAGGGATGAATGTGTGATTGATCTTGAAAATACAGATTCTAGATTTCAAGAATAACAATGGAAAAGCATTATCACTCTCTTTCTAAGAATAGTGAAGATCAAGAAGTGCTTTTGTGAGACTTTGACATGTTCTTGGAGATCTTGATAAGCAAGAAACATTGTGACAACAAATAATTAAGAGTGTAAGGGAGTTTGGTTGTTTTGATGATCATACAATGACATGAACTCAAAGTTATAAGTGTGTAAGAAGAAAGTTAAACTCAAACTAATCATAGATTGTGTGAAGAATTAAGAAGACTGATTAGTGCTCAAAAGTAACTAGATCAGATTGAAACAAGGTAGTAGAGGTTAAGTTCAGATTTAGGATCATTATTAGATGATTCAAGGCATCAATTGAAGTGTGGTAAAAATTTTTTTGGTTCTATATCAAGGATTTGTAGCTTCCTTGCAGGTAGGAGCTTGCAGAAGGCTAGTTGCAGCTAGCTAAAGTATTCATGAAGTGGGTGATTCCTTCACCAAGTTGTAGCTTGTGTGATACTGAGGTTGTAGCCTCATAGGTTGATTTGTATCTCAAAAAACTCTTTGTAACCCTTTTCCATATAGTGCATTAGTTCAATGGTTTTCTCCCTATTTGGGTTTCCCACTTAAATGTTTTGTCTCCTTTGTTTGTTTTCTCTCTTTTGGATTATCTTTCAGTTTAAGTGGTGGAATTTTTATTATTAAAAGTTAAATTAAACCCGATTCACCCCCTTATCAGTGTTCTAGTTTCCAACAATTGGTATCAGAGCATGCCCTAGTTAAGTGAGTTTAACTTCTCAAGGGAGATCTAGTGAATTCAACTATGGAAAGCAATCAATAAAATGTTTTTTCTACTTCCAAAGCACCTCTATTTAATGGTTCAAATTATTCCTTTTTAAGTGTTGGAATGAAGACCTCTCTAATGTCTCTTAGGTATGATATTTGGGATGCAGTTGACAGTGGTTATTTTGTTCCAGAAACACCTCCTACTTGGCCAAGTAGGAAAGAAAGTAGCTGAACAAAATTCAAAGGCTATGAATGCAATTCTCTATGGATTAGCTAAGGCTGAGTTTATCAAAGTTATGTAGTGTAAGATAGCCCAAGATATGTGGGATAAGTTAAAAAAATCTATGAAGGATATAGCAAGGTGAAGATAACTAAGCTACAAACATATAGAGCATAATTTGAAAGCATGAAGATGAAAGAAATTGAGAACATCTCCTCATACTTACAGAGAGTTGATGAACAAATAAATCATATCAGAGGCTTCGGAGAGAAATTCGAAGAGAGTGTGATAGTGTAGAAAGTGCTTAGGTCCATGATTTCAAAGTTTTATGCCAAAGTATCATGAGTAGAAGAATCTAAAGACCTGACTACATTTAAAATGGATTATCTTCTTGGCATTTTGACTGCATATGAGATGAGGATTAGTGATTCAAATCTAGTAAATAAGGAGGCAACCTTTAAAGGTGATAAAGAGTCAAAAGAAAATAATAAATCAGTTGATTTAGACATGGATATAGATGATGATAAAATAGAAGCTATGTTTGTAAGGAAGTTAAAAGGGGATCAGGAAAATACAAAGGTAAACTACCTTTCAAATGTTTTAGTTGTGGACAGGTTGGTCACTTTTCTTCTAAATGTCCAAATAAACATAAAGAAGATGAAGAGTCCTCTAATAAATAGAAGAAAAGCTTTAGGAAGCATGGAGGGAAAAATAAGTATTTCAAAAAAAGAAAAACTTCTACACAAGAGGGATCAAGCTCTTCACAATCTAGTGATTCCAATAGCTCAGAGAGTGATGATGAAGGTATGCAAGCTGAAACTTTATTTATGGAAATTGAGATAAATGATGCAAGAAAATCCAAAGGAAAAGTTCAAACTCAGTATGAGAGTTCAGATGAAGAAGAAGCAGAAGTAAACCTTGAAGCTGAATTGATAAGTGCTCTGGATGAAAAAAACATCAAAAGAAAAGAAATCAAAAGTTTAAAAATCATGGTTAAAGAATATGAAGGAAAAATCAGGTCTCTTGAAGAAAATCAGAAAAAGGAAGCCAAAGAACATGAATAAATTATCAAGCAAGTATGAAACACAAGTGAAACTAATTGGAGATGCTTTCAAGGCTAAAGAAGAAGAGAATTTAAAACTCAAAATAGAGTTGGAGCAGCTACAAACACAGTTAGATCGTAGCTCAGTAAAACTTAAAATGTATCAAAATTTTGATAAGAGTACAATTGATTTGAGTGAACTCCGAGAAAGAAAAAGATGCAAGTGAAAGGTTGGTTTAGGATATGAAGAGAAGAATATTGATGACAAATCAAAGAGAAAAAATATGGATAAGACAAGTGAAGAGCCTCCTAAATCCAATAAGACTAATTTCAAGAAGAAGAACTATCCAAGAAGACACTATGCCATGAGGTATGCTTATTCCTTTTATGGATATTGTTATACTTGTAGTGAATTTGGCCACAAAGCAGCTAAGTGTAGAATGTATTCCAAAGGTTATGGTAGGCATATGAGTTCTTATTATGCAAGAAACAAGGATGAACTGATTTGTTATAATTGTCAAAAGTATGGGCATGTTACAAAATTTTGTTATCAAAGACCTCCATAACAGAACATGAATGTCTACAAGATTAAATCAAGTCCTATAGGTGTTAAGGAGAAAATTTAATAGTACAAATATTCTTTCATTTATAGAGTGATGATGTAGAGTGGTATATTGATAGTGGATGCTCTAGCCACATGATAGGGAACAAGAGAAAGTTCATTTCCTTGGAATAAAATGCAGCTAGCACAATAAGATTTGGTGATAACACATCAAAAAACATTGTTGGCAAAGGTAAATTAAGTCTTGACAATGGAAAAACATAACTAAAAATGTATTGTATGTTGAAGGCCTAAAGCATAATCTTCTTAGTGTCAGTCAAATGTGCAAACAAGGCTACACAGTTCTCTTTCATGATAAAGGATGTGACATAAGGAAAGGAGAAATAGGTAAAGTGGTAGGAAAAGAAAAAAGGACTAAAAATAATATGTATGTGCTTAAAGAAGTGAATAAAGAAAAAAATTCAAGCAAAGTGGATGAGAGTTGGCTTTGGCACAAAAGAATGGGTCATTTAAACTTTGATAACCTTGTCAAAATCAGTTCTATGGGGTGTGTTAGGAATATGCCCAAGATCAAAAAACTTGATAATAAATTGTGTAAAGCTTGTCTTCATGGGAAACAGACAAAGAGAAGCTTTAAAAGCAAAGAGTACTCCACCACTCAACCTTTGGAATTGATTCACACAGACCTTATGGGACCTACTAGAGTTGAAAGCATACAGGGAGATAACTACTTCATGTTATTGATTGATGATTTCAGCAGGATGACATGGGTTTCTTTCTTGAAAGAGAAATCAGAGGCACTGGAGAGATTCAAATCCTTCAAATCTCTTGTTGAGAATGAAAAGAATGGTAAGATAAAGAGCTTAAGATCTGATAGAGGAGAGTTTTGGTCAGCTGAGTTTGATGAATTATGTGAAACTCATGGTATAAAAAGATAGTTTTCAGCTGCAAGAACACCTCAAAAAAATGGAGTGGCTGAGAGAAAGAATAGAACAGTGCAAGAAATGGCAAGGACCATGTTGAATGAGGCTAAATTACCTGATGGCTATTGGAGAGAAGAAGTGGGCACTATAGTGTACATATTAAACAGAGGACAAATCAGAGTAAACAACAAAAAGACACCATATGAGCTATGGAGGGGAAAACCTACAAATGTAAACATCTCAAAGTGTTTGGGAGAAAATGTTACATCAAGAGAGATGAAGAGAATCTAGGTAAATTTGATTCCAAGTGTGATGAAGGCATCTTTTTGGGATATTCAATTGTTAGTTCACTTACATGTGTTATAATAAGAGCCAAAAAAATAGTTGAAAGAACAAACGTGGTAGTGGATGAATCATACTCAAAGAAGATGGAA